>CP139505.1:99425096-100025096 GCA_021014915.2 Artemisia tridentata subsp. tridentata
ACTTTGCGTAGATTGGAAATCACAACACAAGGTAAACAAAGAATAGAATACATATTCCGTTTTTAATTAAATCAACAATTATAGTTCTACAAAAGATAATCCTGTTTAGATAAAATTTAGGCTCATTCAATACAGTGGTCCCACATAAAAACAAGTATAAATTTATTGCCATTTTTTCTTATAAGGTGCATGACCCTTGCCTTGCCAAATCCTTGCCATATCAAAACAAATTACACATCTGAGAAAAACATGCTAAAAAGTCAGCAAAAAACTGGTGAGTTCAGGTGAGTTCATAGGTTTAAATAAAAGTATCTGTAGCATATTCATAACATTCAAACACCCACAAAATGGTGATTTTGGCGGCGGTTTGTAGAGAGAGAAAGAAGAATGTGGGAACTAGAGAGAGAATGAGAGAAATGTAAGTATATTAGGTTGTGAAAGTGAGAGAAGTTCCAACCCTTCCCACACATGGGAAAGGGGTATTTATACTTATCCCACTAGATTCCCCGAGTGGGCTGTGGAGCGAGCTGACAGAGGGTAAAGACCCAACCCACTCCACAAATATTAAACTTACTAATCTATTACTAATATTACTAATATTAAACTAATGATAATATAAGCCTACGAGCTATGTCAATGCTAAATATATGCTCGGGGTGACCGAGTCTTCAGATGAATATTTCTTCAATTGATATGGTGTATAGATTGGTGCCACGACTGCCTTTAAGAAGTTCTACACCATCCAATTCTTTGACGAAACAAGTGTGTTTTCTAAAAGCCACTTCAAGATCTGAATCACAAAATTGACACACAGAAAATAGATTGTGCCCTAATCCTTCCATATAATACACCCGTGAGATTACACTGTCACCGAACACATAATCTCCATAACCCATAATTGCACCAAAGTGGTCGTTCCCGAATCTAACTGTCCCGATAAACTTTTTCACGAAGTTCTTGAGCCGTGAGCGATCCCCAGTCATATGTTTTGAGCAGCCTGAATCCAAATACCAAAGGACGATTTGTACGACCTGCATTTGAAGACAGACAGTGATGGATAACTGAAATATGTGGATCCCCACGTGCAGCTGGGGTCCATTTGGTTAGCACACACAAATTCAGGAGCAACAGAGTTCACAAATGCTGATGTCTTTACAGTGGAATCTACCCTAGAGTCAGTAGATGACCTATTCGGAAGGCATTGTGTCACTAAAGGCAAAATTCGACCAGTTGGTCTCCATTCCTTAATCTTCACAATTTTATGATCATTCATCCTAGGTAATGGACTCTTATTTCCTAAAGTGAATTTATTTCCAGTGGGTCTCCATTGATACCCAGCATTAGCGAAAGTTTTTCCTGTTGCTTTCCAAACTTTCTTACTTATTTCAGTTTTCCTAACATTCTTAGCATGGGGTGGTACTGGAGACATCAGAAATGACACAACACAATCATCATGATTAGCAGAAATTAAACATTTGTCACATGTTTTACAGACAGCATTAGAATTCGAATTAATTATAGTACTTTTGATACTAGAATCAACACGATTCAATCTAGTCTTTGCAAACTTATTGTTCCTAGGTTGGGCTTCTACACTCTTCTTGTGATCACTCTTAGCCGGCGCAGTCCTATCTTTCCTTGCACTGCCTCTAGGCTTTGACCCGCTAGCTTGGGTGTCACTTTTCACTCCTGTAGAAGTAATGATTAGAACATTAGTTTGTTTCACTGTCACATGCTTTCTTGATTTTGATGTGCTGGGTTCTGATGTTTCTGATGGTAATTCAAAGGTTACATGCTTGTTCTTAATTGTGGATGATGATGCAACAAATCTATCTCTTTGGATGTTAGACTTAGGGCCCGTGCCAATGGCATATTCTAACAATTCCTGAATTCTTTTTGTGAGGACGCAGGCATACGCAACTGCCTTATCAAGTGGCTTTTCTATTCTATCCTCTTCTACAACCTCACGAAGTGTATCAAGGCCGTCCCTAAGATGATGGAGATATATTTGATGGGCAAGTCTATTGTTTCTAAGGGGAAATGGAATAGGCCCAACATCAACATCATGCTTTTTAATAGCAGAAACCTTTGGTGCAATATAATTACAAGTGGTACTTGGCATTTTTCCTTTCACCTGAGTCTTTAGATTCTCAATTTCATTTAACAAAGAAGTTATCTTATCATTATGACTATTTCTTGTAACTTTAATCGAGTCATATAACTCTTTGTAATGTTGTTTAATCTTAGAATTCTCAGCTCGAAAACACACATTTTCATAATGTAACTTATTGATGATGTCTTGATAGTGAAAATTCTAAGAATCTGAAGACGAAGGTTTATTGGTTCCATACACATCACACTTGTTGGATTTTAATTGGGCAATTTGAGCCTTCAATTGTCGAATCGTGTTTGTTTGAGCTTGAATTTTTTCATCACGTTTGCTCAATTCAAAATATGTATCAAACTCAGGAGCATCCAAGGATGTCTTGACATTTGATATTTTGCATTTTTCTTCTAAGTGTTGATGGTTTAGTTGCAAATTCAGATAATCAACCTTTAGTTTTGAAAAACTTTTAACCATGTTATCATGGTCATCATTTTGAATTTTTTCAAGCAATTTCAAATTCTCCCCCTCATGCTCAACAACACGATTCTGGGTAACATTTAAAGCAATAGCATACTCATGAAATTGACAAGCAGATAATGCAGAATCAGTAGCAGTATAAAATACATCTTGTGCAATACATCTAGCAATCAAATTCTCATTGGTGATGAGAATGTTCTTTCTTTCAATCTCACAACTCTTAAGTTCTATTGCATGTTGAGTTACCTCATTTTCCATATCTTTAAACACTACTTTCATTTCATTTATTTCAGTTTAAGGGTAGTTTGCATCCCTTCAAAATGTTCTTTGAGTAGTTTAAAGAATGGCATGACCTCATTTAAGTAACACCTTTTTGTTTGTTCAAAACACCTTTCCCCCTCAGTAATTCCGGTTGGTGTAATTCTCTTCTTACATGTTTTATCAAAATCAGCAAATAGTTGACAAAGTACGTATATGCTAATTAAGGTTTTGCATTCTGTAGGAAGAGTCAAAGTAACCAAATGCCTAGGTGTATTGGGAGGATACACCGTTGCAGCCGCAATTTTCCTAAGGGATGGGGTGTTAGCTTTAAGCTCATCTTCCTTTCTCTTTTCAATATTTAATGACCAAAATATTTGTTCTGGTGTTAACTTCTTTTGAGGAGCAAACACAGTCAAACGATTCTCCTCATAATAATCATGGGGCTTGACTATTATTCGTTTGGCTATGCATTTGGGATCCCTCATTTTCACATTCATTCTTTCCATATTTCTTTCTTCTATCTCATCGCTTTCTTTCAAGGATAAAACCTCGGGAGGGGCATGATTGGGCATGATCATCACATTGGCATCGTATAAGGCAGGTTGAGCTATTTTATCATTCCTAAGGAGGGCTAACTTAGGTTCACCTATCTTACTTTCACTATGCTTGTCAGACAGCTTTTTGTGCATCTGAATCATTTGAGCAGTCTGTCTGGTTTGATCTTGTGTGTACAACTTATCTTCAAGCTTGTTCTTTAAGGTTTTGAGTCTAGAAAAATCATTTAAGAGTTTTGTTTCTTTTTCTTTGAATTCTAGCTTAAGTGTACTTATACATTTTTGTAATTCCTGTTTTTGTTTGACAAACAGATCCAGCTGGTTTTTCAAAGAATTCAACTCTTGTTTTAATGTTTCTTCTCTTACTCTAGTCTCTTTTATAAGTGTACACAGTTGACCTTCCATTTTCTGCTCACGTTCAGTTAGTTCAAACTTAGCACGCTGTTTATACATGGCCACTTGTTCTTTATAAATGTTTAGTCTAGTGATCAAGTTATAGTCAGGGACAAACACGGTGTTTTCATGCCACTCACATGCATTATCTATGTCACACACATTATCTAAGGCACACACATTATTTACAACACAAGCATTATTTTCAACAGAAGATTCACCATCTTGTACATTAGGCATGTTGTTGTGATTCATATACTGTTCATATGGAATAATATTACTATTTTCCATGTCAACATTATCTGAATCAGTAACATCTGCCTGTTGTACTTCATTGGGAATCTTTTGTCCATCAACTACTTTATATGTGTCATAAAGTTTTAGTACCTCAGAAATCAAAGATGCATTTGAGGGACCAGCTTGTCGAGGTGATGAAGCCAAGGAGGACAAGTTAGCCATGAAGACTGTTTGAGCCGTTGGTTCATCATCCACATCAGAGTCAAACGCATCACAATCATCAGCTTTGAAGATGTTGGGATCGTTAAGTGCTAGATCCTGAACTGGCTGCTCATCCACATCTTCATCAAAAGTATTTCCCCCATCACCAGCCAAAAATAACAACTCTTCCTCATCCAATACAGCTCCATTCTCTTGAGCCTGCATCAACAACATCTTGTCCTTGAAATAGTCTGAGTTCTGAGGACGTTTTGGTTGATTGCAGTTTCTGGCAATGTGTCCTAGTCCTCCACAATTATAAAACTTGAGCTGTTTCCCCTGCCCCTGATTGGCATTCCCCGCTCTGTTCTGCACATTACCTCGACCCATGTGTCTCTGATTCAAGTTTTGTCTCCCTTGCACATTCTGGACCATAATTTTCCCATCCTCCACCATTGCTAGATTACGTGGGTTCGATGAGGTTCTCAGTTGATTGTTAGTCTGAGGGAGCGATGCTTTAAATTGTTTAACCAGTAAGGACACTTGGTTAGTGAGGTTATCGATCATTTTGTCGGTCTGAGAATAGCCTGAATCCAGTTGAGGACTCATAGCAGATGGTGATGAGTGAAGTTGATGGTAAACTTGGTTAGATGATGGTTGGTTGATTGGTAGAACATTTGCCACAAATGCCAGTGGGTCATTAGGAGTTGTAGGATTGAGCTTTTCTCTCAACAAACGATCATAGGCAGCATGCTTCTTATGTTGTTGTAGGTAGGCATACAACTGTTCATAGTTTGTATCTCTCAGACCTTTGTTGAGTTTGACAGCAGTGACAAATCTTTCCCATTCTAGAGTCATGTTGTTCACAAACTTTGAGTTAAGTTGGATGTTGGGCATAGTCATTCTGATCATCCTCATGTCATTTACCAACTTATGGAATATCACATAGTAGTTTGTGATATTCTCTCCCGGGTTCATTTTGAAATGCTCAAACTCAACATACAATTGTGACTCACGATCTTCCTTTGTGAGTTCTGACCCAGCCAATAACATCATTACATTGCCCCACACTGCTTTTGCTTCCGTATTGAAATTGATGAGTTTGTAGACATCCTTTGGCAGACCTTGAATTACGATGTTTGAGGCTCTAATATCAGCATCATACCTCTTCTTTTCCTCTTCATTAAGGTCATTATAAGTTCGAGGTCTGTCAATTCCAAAAGTGACTGTTCCATCTTCACCAGTAGTAACAGCGTCTCTGGTGGTGCCCATCTGAAATGGTCCTTCATCAATGGACTTAAGGATGTTTGCTCCATTCTCTTTTCCCAAGCAGTAAAGCCGTATTCGTTGTGCCCACGACTCATAGTCCGTCCTATCCAGCATAGGAGGACGGGTGTCGGACCCAGCTGCTTGGATGTCATCAGATGCGGTGCTTGGTGTGGTTGCCATACTGTAAACGGGATTTTACAATTCTTGAAATTTAACCGAGAAATAATTTTTTCGTGGGATTTTACCAAATTCAAGAACAAACCGCTAAACAGCAAGTATCAAACCGCTAAGATCCTTGGACAAACCGCTGATTTCTAAGTGCAAAAATTGAATAACAAACCGCTATATCTAAACCGCTGACACACAGAGCTAACCGCTATGTCAAACCACTAAATCTGAACCGTTGATATACAACCCGCTGACCAGTTAAACCGCTGACAAGTCTGAACCGCTAGTACCTAAACCTCTAGAGTCAAGCCGCTAATACCTGAACCGCTGATATCTAAATCGCTGAACAGTTAAACCGCTGACAAGTCTGAACCGCTAGTACCCAAACCTCTAAAGTCAAGCCGCTAATACCTGCACCGCTGAGAGTTAAATCGCTGAACAGTCAAACCGCTGACAAATCAGAACCGCTAGAACCCAAACCTCTACAGTTAAACAGCTAAGTTCTAAACCGCTAGGACTGTGCAAACCGCTATAGCAAAACGACAAAACCGCTAGAGGCAAAAACCCAAACCGTACTTTTTGTCCTGTTCCCCGTTTTAGTTACACTCCAAACCGCTGACTATCAACCCGCTACCAACAACTACCAAATTAACATAAACCGCTACCACGAAACCTTCACCGATTGTCAAGCCGCTACGATGAAAGTACTTCCGAAACTTGAACCGCTGCCAAGAAACTCTTCTAATCTTCCACCAACAGACACAAACCAAGTTGTATGATATTAAGGAAGATGTAAAACAGTTCAATGAACACAAAAGTACAAATTTCCAACCGATTTAACCACAAACAAGATCAAACAAGAGACTTTCTTAGAACTTTTAATATCGACTTAAAACTACCACTAAAGTGCCAAATCTCACCACGAAATCATGAATATGACAAGCTAGAACCTAACCATGGCTCTTGATACCAATTGTAGCATATTCATAACATTCAAACACCCACAAAATGGTGATTATGGCGGCGGTTTGTAGAGAGAGAAAGAAGAATGTGGGAACTAGAGAGAGAATGAGAGAAATGTAAGTATATTAGGTTGTGAAAGTGAGAGAAGTTCCAACCCTTCCCACACATGGGAAGGGGTATTTATACTTATCCTACTAGATGCCCCGAGTGGGCTGTGGAGCGAGCTGACAGAGGGTAAAGACCCGACCCACTCCACAAATATTAAACTTACTAATCTATTACTAATATTACTAATATTGAACTAATGATAATATAAGCCTACGAGCTATGTCAATGCTAAATATATGCTCGGGTGACCGAGTCTTCAGATGAATATTTATATTCCTAACAGTATCAAATAGTTAATTTGGACCAGCATGATCATTACAACGTATATAATGTCATACAAAAGTTTCTATCACGCTAGCAATAAGTTCATGCAACCGAAGCTCGAAAATTTAATGTGCTAATCTATAAAACATAAATAATAGTCAAGGGGCCCTTAGTGAGTGTTTAACCCAATACACTCGAAGTCCGACTTGCTATACGTTCGACTTGACCTAACTCGCCAACCGAACGGGGGATTCACCCCAATAGATCTATCTAAAGCAATCGCGCTTCCCAAAGGGAAATAACGGCTCATGAAAATGGGCATGATAGTGGGTTCTAGGGCTTAGGCTAAGTACGCAATAGTTTTGAGAAAAAGTTATAATATTATGGTCCATAAAATATTTGCATGTTTCTCACCCCATATTTGTAAAACAAGTATAAATAAAATGGGCTATATACTCACCTTTAATGGCCTGAACAGTGAATGCTGTGAAATTAAGGAGTGCACGGCACCAACACGCAACCTAGATTAAATAACCATGTCTTAGTTTCAAGTATTAAATTCAAGTCTTTTCATACTTTAGTTTCAATGTTTTAGAGTATTTCTGTTGTTGTCACTTGTGTGGCGGCAAGTGTGGTTACTAAGGAATTCTCTAAGAGGTGGTAAGGTGTAGCTCTACGAATGATCTAAATGTACGGTAATGAACGATTTAAAGCACGAATGGATATTATCGAGATGTGATATTTATATATATTAAAATCGTGTAGTTGGGTCGTTATATCTAATTATATAGGTTGTTGAAGTAAAACTTAACGTAAGTGACGTTTATTATATACTAGTTAAATGTTTTGAGAAATTATAATATAAAGTTAATTTAACAAACTTGGTTGATTAAAATAAACTAAGTTTACATTGTTATTAATAATTTATTATGACTCATTTTTATACATTATAAGTTTAGAAACAATTGAACTCGTTAAATTTGTTTTAAGTAAGGTTCAAGTTTAATATTTCATTTTCTAGCTTTCGTTAGTGACGTTTATATTGGTTGACTTAGTTTTAAAAATGACAAGCGTAAGTGTCAATTTATATACTTCCCGACATGTGTTATTGACTAGACTTAATGTGTAATTGGTTTGTCGTTAATTCACTTGAGTTTCATATTTTTAACTGCACATGTGTGTTTATAAAGTTTGTATTTCCTTTGCCGATTTTATGTTTTACCATTTATGAAGTCGTGAGACAATATATATATATATATATATATATATATATATATATATATATATATATATATATATATATATATATATATATATATATATATATATATATATATATATATATATATGTTAGTATGTTAGTTTACTACAAAGATGTTTTCATGACCGGCTATATGAATCTTTATTTTGCCACAAATATACTTATAAGTGTTAACCAAAATTTTTGTATACTTATCATTTGTTGGGCTGCGGCCCACTGGAATAAAGGAGGGGGAAGTATGTCGCTAATGGGTCGGGTCGGTTTACTAATGATCACATTAGGCCTGGTGGGCCGAAAGTGTCCCTAGCAGACTACATAGATGGACTAAAGGAGGAGGCTTATAGTTGGGCTTGTGTTTTGAATTCTTAATTGGCTCTATTTGTTGGGTTCGGCCTGGTACAAGGAAACACAGAACATACACAATTCTAAAAGACTTTGTTTTGTTCTTCCTGGGATTCCTCTTGACCAAAACTGGTTACCAAAGAGGGACTAGAATTTCTCTTCTCGACTAAGCCTTGGGTTGTGTACTACTCAACTCCGAAGCTTGGGAGTCTCGGTGTTAACAAGGGATTTTGATTTTGGCACAACTTTATGTTTCGACAAGGACAAGGATCATTTCGAGTGGAACTTAGTTCTTATGACCAAAAGTGTTACTATACCCCTAACATTGAATCCTAACATTACCCGTTAAAAGGGAGTACTCCATCCGAGTACTAACAACCCTTGGTGGGTTTGTTATGGGGAGAAATGGTGCTACCCTATTGGGGTTTGGTTTTTAGGTTCGAGTGAGTACATTCAAGACTTGAACCGAGGGTACAACCCTCAAGGTTTTGGGTTTAACTTGACACGAAATAGCTTGACCAGGATCCTTCCCTACGTGAGGTGATTTTCCAGCCAACGGTTACCACCAAAACACCTTGTTTTGGGGTGGTATTGATGAACTCAAATAAGTACATTTTATTATCATCACTTATCCTATTTATTTGACTTGTTTTGTTATATTATATATGAGAATTGATACGTTAATGTTTACTTTTGTAATTCTCAGGTAAAAACAAGTATTATGTGAAACTTGGCGATTTTGGACTAATTATGGAGCAAAACAAGCAAGATGTTAAGAGTCTACTGAAATGTACAAGATCAAGATCATTCTGCTCCAGATACGCCGCAATATACTTCGTACATATGGCGCATCACTATCAAGATTTCACAAGCTACGATCCAAGACAGAAAAGGACATGCGCCGCATAGAGAAATGGAGTTACGCCGCATCTTAAGGCGGTGTACGAATATTCCTGAATATATTAATCTTGGACCCCACGCGAAGTTAAGTCAATGTGCCGCATCTACTTATCCTATGCGCTGCATCTAACCCTCAGACAGAAACTATAAATACCCCAAGGCTAGACGAATTTCGAGATCTTTTAGACTTTAGAGACCGAAGACAGAAGAACCCTAGGAGACGAATTCAGACATGTTAGCAGCACAAGACACACCCTAAACGAAGATACAAGAGCTGTAAGAAGGTCCTGGATGTATTCAATTCATTAAGTAGTTTTGTTTTATTGTATTAGTACACTTTAATTCATTAGGATTGATGGGCCGATTCCATGTGACTACGGAAAATCATGGGCACCCCTTAAAATTTCTTTCCCATTAATTAAAGTTTATATGTCAATGTCTTTGGTGACTTTTATTAGTGCATTGATAACCTCTGTGTCTAGCTGAGCATTGCTTGGGTCGCCATGCCCCTTCCTCGCCTATTTATTCTATCGTTTCTAGGATAGTAGGATAGACATAAGTGATCATTAAGGGTTTACTCGCCGATAAGATTAGAGCCAACGAGAAAGGGTTAATTATATACACTTCATATAAAACTAGCAATAAAACAAGTGACAAGCTACTTAATTATCAGGACAGGTCTTCTTATTGTCTCAAGTATCTATCTGTGTACGTGTGTGCTAATCGCTGATTCGTGCTCATTAGTTTAGTTTATATTTAATCATAACCAAACCGTGCCAGTCTCTCAGGCTGAACCCCCTTGCATTAGATTAGGTTGTATAGCTAACCTAGGATATTAAAATACTGATTAGAATAACTAGATAATATGTTCCACTCTTAGTGATCGACACTCTACTTACCATTATATTCATACTGACCGGGTACACTGCTCGTTAAAGTGTGTGTTTTATTGATAAGTCGGCTAAATATAAATTTAAAACTTGAGTAGGCATTAATACTGCTAAAACCACAACGACATCACGCGCGCACCAAGTCTTTGGAGCCGCTACCGTGGATATAAAAGAATTAGAGCAATACACACGCACATCAAGTTTTTGGCGCCGCTGCCGGGGAGTGAATTGTTATTATCTGTTAATTTGATTAGTATTTTAATTAGGTTTTTCTTTTTAATTTTTAGATTCTAACCGCTAACCCCGTTGTATATTAGATAAATTGCATTCATTGTATTATTTGCATATTTTCTGTTTTTGTGTGTTTTTATTTTCTTTAATTTTTGTTTCTTTTTGTTTGATTTTATTTTTGTTTTTATTTTTCTGCGTTCTGCTATCGTTGTATTGAGCTGATTCAAACGATACGGCGCATCTGTTTTAACAGATACGGCGTATTGCTTGTAATTTTTATAAAATACAACGCGTTTAATAAATTCGAGTACGACGCATCTTTCCCCAAGATACGGCGTATTCTGTTTTTAATAAGAAATTTTTCTAAACCCTAACGCCATACGACGCATCTGTTCTAACAGATACGGCGTATTTATTATTTAAGTTAAAAACAGTTTTCGAATTATTAAACAGATACGACGCATCGATTTTTATCGATACGGCGCATCTTCTAAATCAAAAATCTTGTATTTTGAAACATTACGAAAATACGGCGCATTAGCTTCTGTTAATACGATGCATTTAAATTTAATAAATATAATCGATTTTTTACTATTAAACTGATACGGCGCATTCTAAAATTATAAGCGGCGTATCTGTTTTCTGAATAAAAGTCTGATTAAATTTTAACGTAATAAGATACGGCGTATCCAACTTTTTGGATACGGCGCATCATCTGCAGATATCAGTAACTTTTATTTTTCGTATTCCGTTTTCGTTGTTAATTTTCTGATATATTACTTTCTTGAACATACCCTACTGATGCTTTTGTGATAGTTTCAGGAAGTGCATGACCAGGAGTTCAACTAAGAACTTGATTACACCTTTCGAAGATCCTGAACGAGCCTTACATTCGCTTAAAAGGCTTTTCAACACAAAAAGCTTTGAAATTTCAAGTTCATTCGAGCTTGATTACTTTTCTGAAGAGAAAGAGGAAGAAGAAACAGAAACAATAGCTGAAAACACTACTATGGAGGAATACATGAATAAAACCCATGCTGATTACAGTTCAGGAGTTGCTAGACCAAAGTTTGATGAAAAGTCAAAGTTTGAGTTGAAGGGTCAGTTTCTCAAGGAGCTAAGAGAAAATGCTTTCAGTGGAACAGAACATGAAGATGCTAATGAACATGTTGAAAAAGTCCTCGAGATTGCAGATTTGTTTACTACAGAAGGAGTCTCTGATGATCAACTCATGCTAAGAGTCTTTCCAATTTCACTTAAAGGAGCTGCTAATAAGTGGCTAAGGAATGAACCTGCTAGTTCAATCACAACATGGGAAGATTTGAAGAGCAAATTCCTGAAAAGATATTGTCCACCTGCTAAAACTGCTAAAAAGATGGAGGCTATCAACAGTTTCAAGCAAGAGCCTGATGAAACTCTTTACCAAGCTTGGGAACGATTTAAAGACCTATTGATGAAATGCCCTCAACATTATCTAAGTCCAATGCAGGAGATAATATTGTTCTATCAAGGATTGGACGTGCCTACTAGACAAATCTTGGATGCTAAGGGAGCTGTGCCTCAAATGAGTGCAGCCAATGCTAGAAAAGCTATCCAAGAAGCTGCTGATCATTCTCAAAAATGGCACGACAGAACCTCTACTAGATCTAAGAGCAACACTAATTTTGACGAGTTTGCTGCAATTCAAGCTCAATTGGATAAAATTAGTAGAGAGATGAAGAAGCGTGATGAGAAAGTTTATGCTGCCCAAGTTGGATGTGAAAAATGCGAAGGACCTCACTACACTAAAGATTGCCTTAATAAGAATGAAAGTGAGACTTTTGAAGAAGCATACTACATACAATTTGGAAAACCATTCCGACCTTCAGGAAGATTTAGGGAAGCTGCTCCGGGATACTATCAAAAGAACAACTTTAATCCCACTTATCAAGAAAGGAGGCAGACTTTATATGACACTCTAAAGCAAATTATTGCCGATGCTGCTAAAAGACATGAAGAGAACACCGCTATGATCAAGGAAATCCGAGCCTCAACGGATACTATAACAAGAAATCAAGGAGCTTCGATCAAAGCATTGGAACAACAAATTGGACAAATGAGCAAAGTTCTTCAAGAAAGGGGATACGGAACTTTACCTAGCTCAACTGAAACCAACCCAAGAGATCATGTCAAGGCCATAAGCACCACTGAGGAAGTCACGCCTAACATTCCTTTTCCTAGAAGATTGATGAATGGTAATGATGCTGCAAAGCCCGAATTTTTCTTTAATTCTTCAATCAGTTTAAGGAGATTACTAAAAGAGGAGACGAAGATTGAAGAGGAGATCAAGGCTACAATGAAAGAAGAGAGCTCTGCAACCGAATTACATGCCTTGCCTCATAAAGAAAAAGAATCAGGAAGTTTTACTTTACCTTGTTCAATTAATGATATATCTTTCAATAATGCATTAGCTGACTTAGGAGCTAGCGTTAGTGTTATGCCCCTTAAGACATTCACTACCCTAGGACTAGGAAAATTAGCACCAACTAAGTTGCTTATTGAATTGGCTGATAAAACGGTAAAACGACCTGAAGGGATTGCTAAAAATGTGCTAGTTAAGATTGAGAAGTTTGTTTTCCCCGTAGACTTTGTTATATTAGATATGCCCGAGGATGTTAAGATTCCTTTAATCCTTGGAAGACCTTTCTTGTCTACCGCCCATGCTAAGATTGATGTGTTTAAAAGAAAATTTTCATTAAGGGTAGGGAAAAATAAACTAGTCTATAAGTGCCAAAATCCTGCTAAAAGCATAATTAGAGGCGTCTATGTGCTAGGATTAAGAGAACGTATGGTAGAAGCTAGGCTTATGGGAGAAACATTGATTCAAAACAACTCAACTAATCCTAATCATGAGAACTTCAAGGAATTTATTGACCTTAATGTACCTACCGAACTTAGGCGCGATATTGTTAATGATTCTGATGATGAGTGGTATGATTGCGAAGTAATTAAAAAACGTAGGAGAATAGTTGAGAATACAAATTTGAATAATGATGTGTTTATTGAACTACCACCCCACCTTGCATATTTATGCCTATATAATAATAAGAATTTCCCGTCTATCATTTTGTCATCTCTGCCCGAAAGGGACAGAACTTTGTTTATACAGATATTAAAGAAGAATGGCGTGGAAATTAAGGACGAGCAAGGAGTGTTCAATATTACTGGACTGGCGATGAGGGAGCGCGATGCTTCTGACTCTTTCAGTGATCGGTATTAAGGAGCTGAACGTGAGTCTAACTTGAAGACTCTGAAATAAAGACAAGTGCTGACCGGGAGACAACCCAGAAGAAAATTTTTACTTTTCTGTTTTGTGTCGAGTCTGTCAAACCCGCAGAAGATACGGCGCATCTCCATCATAAGATGCGACGCATCGCCTGCACTGGTCATATCTTATTTTATTTTCTGCATTTTTATTTTTGACTTTAAAACTTTCTGTCAATTTATTTAATGCGGCGCATCCCTGGTTAAGGATGCGACGCATCTTTTATTCTGATTCGTATTTATTCCAGGCTCGATACGGCGTATCTTCTTCCATAAGATACGGCGTATCGACTGACCTGATGATTTTCATTTTAATTTTTTATGTTTTATTTTTACTAACTACTAATGTATTATGCAAGTTTGAACTTTCTTAACTCAGGTGTGTTAAAGTCTGAATGGTAATTATAGATTCCTGCATTCTTGTGGATACATCATCTATGAAGCTTAAACGTTCTCATCTACAAGAAAGTTGATTTTTGCTCTTATACAAATAATGGAGGATCATACCGAGCAAATCTCAGGGGAGTTTTTCTGTTCTAATTCTTTTTAATTTCCAGTTCTTAACCTTTGACACAAACAACGAGGACGTTGTTTAACTTAAGTGGGGGGATTGGAGAATTAGAACACTTACTTGTCCTAAATTTTTGCAAAATATGCTTAAAATGCACTTAATATATCAAAATTTAAAAAATTTTAGCATGTTTTTGTTTAAAGTCTAAATTACATAGCTGCACACATAACATTATTTCCAAAAATTGTGAACTTTTAAAAATTCACAAATCTATGAGTGTGCCGGTGACTTGTAAACTTTAGAACTTGGCTTGTATACTATTCGAGACCACCATAATAAGTATTATCTATACAATTGGAATGACTTGTCTAAATTGGTAAATTTCTAGGATTACACCCAAATAGCCTTTATATGTTATGTGATATTAACTAACTACACTGGTTAGTTAACCCCCGTATAAAACCTTTTGTTACTCTCACTTTTAGAGTAAGATACCCCTAGAAAAACACTCAGAGCCATTCCTTTTGTTTCTTACACCTTTGTTATAATGTTTCGTTACACCCTTACACCTTAGCCTACCCTGTAGATTAAAATCCGTGGTTGGTTAATTGCTTTAGGCAAAGTGTGTTTCCTTACATTACCTGTGTTCGCGTGCGTAATTCATTATCTTTGGTTGAGTCAGGAAATTGCACAATGCAATTGGTATGAAAGTAAATATTGTATATCTTTGAGTTTATTTTTCGTGTGTTTACTACTTTCGCTATTACAGTTATTTCTGAAAGTATGAAGATTATGGAAAAATTATCCGGAAAGATACTGATAGAAAAGTTGTGAAATTTTACACATATGTTGGTAAAAAAAAAAAAAAAAAAAAAAAATAGAAAAAATAGAAAAGAAAAAGAAAAAGAAAAGTTGGAAGTTTGTTTTAACCAACTTATGTAAAGTTTTGTATTAAGTGGTCGATATCACCACTAATTGTTGCATATTATATTTATGGATTGAATGGGAGTTGGCCGTTATGGGAACGCCAACTAAGGTTTATTCTTTGATTGAGATCTTGTTGAGTATAATTCGTGTCTACCTAAAGCGTGTGTTTCAAGTGTTAAAGCGTGAGTTATTCAATGATATGAGTCTTATTCATGGGATGGTAGGGAAAGTAATTTACCACACTTAGGATTTTAATTTATCTGTTTTGTTTATTTTTCATTTTACACCAATTTGTATCCCAAATATTATCCATACCCTACATCATTCTTTACACCAAACCTTTGATTTATTGAGATTAGGGATTTGAGCAATCTTAAGTATCGTAGTCGTGGATTCGGCTATGTATTTATAATTTTGTCGCCCTTTTTGATATAATATTATTGGTAAAGATTACTTGGTCATATCTTTAGCCTATTCGAGTTAAGGATTTGAGCAATTGCAAGTATCGTGGTCGTGGATTCGATCATGTATTTGTGATTTTGTCGCCTTTTCTGGAATTTGAGATCGATAGAGATTAAAAAGGATGGTTAACCCTTAACCAACAAACCCTTTTTACCCCTTTAGACTTGTTATTCCTTAGCTTTAGTGGGGGAGATACGTATACTTGCCAAGCTTATGATAGAATATTCGTCACGACTGGACAGTTAAACGATTAGATTTGCTTTTATCAAAATATTTTATTTTATTTCTAATTCGTTAAGTGTTTGGTTGTGCAATTATGACAAAACGAATACATGCTTAAATATAAAAATAAATCCTAATATCTTTTAGGATACATTTTCATAAGATTAATTCTAAAGTTTACTTGGGGACAAGTAAAGTTCAAGTGGGGGGATATTTCATGAACTCAAATAAGTACATTTTATTATCATCACTTATCCTATTTATTTGACTTGTTTTGTTATATTATATATGAGAATTGATACGTTAATGTTTACTTTTGTAATTCTCAGGTAAAAACAAGTATTATGTGAAACTTGGCGATTTTGGACTAATTATGGAGCAAAACAAGCAAGATGTTAAGAGTCAACTGAAATGTACAAGATCAAGATCATTCTGCTCCAGATACGCCGCAACATACTTCGTACATACGGCGCATCACTATCAAGATTTCACAAGCTACGATCCAAGACAGAAAAGGACATGCGCCGCATAGAGAAATGGAGTTACGCCGCATCTTAAGGCGGTGTACGAATATTCCTGAATATATTAATCTTGGACCCCACGCGAAGTTAAGACAATGCGCCGCATCTACTTATCCTATGCGCCGCATCTAACCCTCAGACAGAAACTATAAATACCCCAAGGCCAGACGAATTTCGAGATCTTTTAGACTTTAGAGACCGAAGACAGAAGAACCCTAGGAGACGAATTCAGACGTGTTAGCAGCACAAGACACACCCTAAACGAAGATACAAGAGCTGTAAGAAGGTCCTGCATGTATTCAATTCATTAAGTAGTTTTGTTTTATTGTATTAGTACACTTTAATTCATCAGGATTGATGGGCCGATTCCATGTGACTACGAAAAATCATGGGCACCCCTTAAAATTGCTTTCCCATTAATTAAAGTTTATATGTTGATGTCTTTGGTGACTTTTATTAGTGCATTGATAACCTCTGTGTCTAGCTGAGCATTGCTTGGGTCGTCATGCCCCTTCCTCGCCTATTTATTCTATCGTTTCT
The DNA here is from genome assembly GCA_021014915.2 of Artemisia tridentata subsp. tridentata. Taxonomy (NCBI): domain Eukaryota; kingdom Viridiplantae; phylum Streptophyta; class Magnoliopsida; order Asterales; family Asteraceae; genus Artemisia; species Artemisia tridentata. Next base: position 99,442,206 of record CP139505.1, read on the forward strand.
AGGATAGTAGGATAGACATAAGTGATCATTAAGGGTTTACTCACCGATAAGATTAGAGCCAACGAGAAAGGGTTAATTATATACACTTCGTATAAAACTAGCAATAAAACAAGTGACAAGCTACTTAATTATCAGGACAGGTCTTCTTATTGTCTCAAGTATCTATCTGTGTACGTGTGTGCTAATCGCTGATTCGTGCTCATTAGTTTAGTTTATATTTAATCATAACCAAACCGTGCCAGTCTCTCAGGCTGAACCCCCTTGCGTTAGATTAGGTTGTATAGCTAACCTAGGATATTAAAATACTGATTAGAATAACTAGATAATACGTTCCACTCTTAGTGATCGACACTCTACTTACCATTATATTCATACTGACCGGGTACACTGCTCGTTAAAGTGTGTGTTTTATTGATAAGTCGGCTAAATATAAATTTAAAACTTGAGTAGGCATTAATACTGCTAAAACCTCAACGACATCACGCGCGCACCAAGTCTTTGGAGCCGCTACCGTGGATATAAAAGAATTAGAGCAATACACACGCACATCAGGTATCATTCGGTTAAGGTTAGTCATGGTGCCTATTCGGGTCACTAACACTAACTTAACGAGAAACACACACTGGTATAGAAAGTGGCTTTCGTCACACCAAAAATGCATGACTATATGCATATAGTCACACACGTTTTTTGGGTGTGTGTGACGAAAAGAGGCGCCACCGTAGGTACCATATGGTCACATTGTTTAGTTTGTGGCCGTTTTCATTGAAAAGAGTGACCAAAACCCGAATATGTGTGACCAATTAGGCACAAGTTTTGTTGGATTTATCAGTATGTGTGACTATTTCCCATCCTATGGCCATATGAATATATAATAAATGTGACGTTTGTGATGATTTAGTCACACAACGTGTGTTGTTTTTGTAACACCTAAAATCTAAAACGTATTAAAAGACCAAAATGCCCTCATACTTTGAAATTTAATTAAAACATATATAACTTACAAATAAATCACAAAACGTGTGAAAACGAAACAAATGCGACATGAAAGGATTACGAGGCACCATAATATAATTATACGAGCTACCAATAATATTTATAACACTTTACCTATGTTACTTGAACCGAAAATCATAAGTACTTACGAAATTGTATGTTAAGAGTTATAATAAAGGTTTTATGCAACAAAAAGTTAGTAAATGGTTCAAAAATCATGGGTTTTGTTTTGTTGAGGCCTTGGGCCGATCCAAGCCCTCTCCCCCTTCCAAACCACGACCAAAGACCCCCTTAAATCAGCCCATACCCTTTTGTTCCTCTCCATAACACCGAATATCCAGAAACACACTCAAGGAAACCCTAAAAACAATTTTCTGCTGCCTTTGCTTTGTTGCTGCTGTCGTGACCTTCAACACCCCAAAGGAGACTTATTTTTGTTCCATTCTTGTGTCAATCATCATAAGGTAACATGTTCTTCAAGCCTCAAACCCTTGTGAATTGTTTTCTTAGCAAAAACCCTAACTTTCCTCTTGTTTTGTTCCTATTCGATCGACCAAAGAAGAGAAGGAGGAAGAAAAGTTTCGTGTGGTGTTTTGATTCCTTGTGTTCGTGGTCTACGAGGGTATTGTATCCCTTTTTCTCGATCTTTGTTCACTTATAAATGTTCTATTAGAATCTTAGAGTAAAAAACTTGTCACATAAAATCATAGAAAGTAAAGAAACCCTAAAAACTAGAACATTGGATCGACTTACTGTTTTGGGTGATGATTAATTCGACTTGGATGTGAAATATACTGATATGAGTTGACCTAAATGTGTTTTGGACTCACCCAAAGTCGTTTGGTATGAAGAACAAATGAATGGGATTAAGAAAACCCTAGAAATTTCATGTTAGTATAAAAACTGCTACTGATGTAAAACTTTACTCGACTTTAACCGGCTATGAATTGATGATATGAACGTATAATTTGATGTTTCTGGAGTCTATATTGTAGTTTAATGAAATAGCTACCTGTAGAAATTTAGTTTGTAATTTTTAGAGGCTTGTAAGGCTACTTTTTGATTTTTGGGAAATCATGTGTCCAGTCGTATTTAAAAGTCTGGAAAATCCGTCTGGGTTTTCCAATTTTAATTTCCAAACCGTGTCGAGTTAGAAAGAGCCCTTTTAATTGGGTAAACTATGGGATGTCTATTAGTAGCTGGAATTTTTATAGATTTTTGTAAATTTTTCTGAAGGGGTAATGAAGTGGTAACTTATCGGGTGTTCCATCAGACATGTTTCTGGGACAGGTTGTAAAAGTGGATTTTTCATTCATAACAAAACTAATTAATAAAATCTGGAAAAATTAGGATAAATACTAGGAATGTTGAGGAAGATCTTTGAATTTTTGTAGATTTTAATTCGGAGTTCTACTATGATTCTTAAATTAAATAAAACAGGTCCAGAGCATGACTAAAACCTGAAAAAGTGTATTTTGTTATTTAAAAAGTGTTAAGTGTTTATATTCGAACATTAGAGGGTCTATATGATTATTTTGACAATACTAAAGGACTAAACTTGTAAGAACCTGTAAATTTACAATAATTACACTTTATACCCTAACCTTATGATAATTACACAATTGGTCCTTCAACTTATCCTAAATACTTAATAAACCCTTAAAGGAATAAAACTACCATAATAACCTTATGAACCTTGAACTACCTATAATGGAAAAGCAAACTAAAACATGAAGTTAAGAACTATTTGTAATTCTCTTCTACTCCTTTAGGTGTGAAGAAGGAGAGGACCTGATCTTTTCATCTTATTTCGTTTCTGGTTGTGTTTGCTTTTGGAATAAGGTACAGATATTCTGACCTTTCTTTTAAGGTTTCTCATGATCTCTCTCGTATTTTGAATTCATTAGTTTCTGATTCGATTGCTATGATTTCCCTTTTTCTTGAATCTCCCCAGTTGAGTCCCATTGGATATGATTTCTGATCTGAAGCTATGCTATGAAAACCTTTTCTAATTATATCTTGAAAATGTTTTGAGAAAAACTATTTTGAAAGGATGTTTATAAATGAGGCAAAACCATTTTTATATAAATATTACTAACTTTTATGAAAGCTATTTTGGAAGACTAATTTTCATGAAAAACCGTTTTGAAAGAATATTTTTATGAGAATTACTTTAAAGGATCGTTTTATGAAAATCACGAATAAAGGATTGTTTAAAATGGACTTTTGATGGAAGTTTTAAAATGAACTTTTGAGATGAACCTTGATTATGATTATGAGTTATGAATCAGTTGAGATTTCCCAGACCATTGCTATGTTCCCTTGTGTATGAACCTTTTGATATGACATTGAGACCTGACTCTTAGTTTGATACCCGAGCCACCTTTCTGTTACCTAGCCAGGAAGGTAACCTGGCCGTGTCTGTGATGCACCACTGGCATGACTCTTGTGTGGGGGAGTGATTTCTCACACCGTCCCTGTTCTGCTATCTGCCGGCTATTATGATTATGTGATTATGATTTCTGTTTGGGGGGCGTATGGATTGCAATCCTAGATCTGATCTGTTTAGTGGATTTAATATGATTTGATATGATATATGTCTGGTGACTGGTGCTTGTGTGCAATACACGCCTTTCACATTTCTGGGAGCTAGCTACTCCACCCCTTTGATACATGAGGACACCCCTCATATTATCTGGTTGTCTGAGAGGTATCCCCTTTGATTGTGAGACTATGATTTTGAGATGTTGACTTTGAGATTATGACTTTGAGTTTCTGGGCTCGTGGTGGATGACTATCCTAAACCTTTACTCTTGTATCTTATGTATATCTCGTTCATTATGCTACATCTGATTATTTCCGTTTACTTTCGTTTCCGTTTATTATATATCTGTTCACTGGGCTTTGTAAGCTCAGCCGCACGTTTTCTTTTCGTGTGCGGCAGGTTTTTAGATGGAAGATGGGTATGAGTGAAGAGACTGTTGGACCTAGAAGACTTGACAATTATTTTGGCCTAGAAATGATTAGAAGTTATTTTATTGTTAGAATTTGTATCCGCTTTTGTAACCTTGTAATTTCAGTAATTCCTTTGTAACCCTTGAGAATCTTTATATTACTTTTGAATGTATGCTTTGTCGGGTTGGGGTGTTACAGTTTTTTTCGAGTTAGTCACATACAATTTAAAAAACAGTGGCCAAAAGTGTTAATAAGTGTGACCATATGTTGTTTAAAGTGAAGAAATGTGTATTTTGTGTGACTATTGATCATCCAATGGTCACACGAATTTTTAGTTTGTGTGGCCTTTCATAATATTTAGTCACACAAAGCATGTTTGTTTTGGATATTTAGTCACATACAATTAAAAAAAAAAAGTGGGCAAAAGTGTTAATAAGTGTGACCATATGCTATGTAAAGTGAACAAATGTGTATTTTGTGTGACTATTGAACAACCAATGGCCACTTGAATTTTATGTTTGTGTGACATTTTGTAATATTTAGTCACACAAACCATGTTTGTTTTGAGTATTTAGTCACATACAATTAAGCATAAAGTGGCCAAAAGTGTTAATAAGTGTGACCATATGCTGTTTAAAGTGAAGAAATGTGTATTTTGTGTGACTATTGATCATCCAATGGTCACATGAATTTTTAGTTTGTGTGGCCTTTTGTAATATTTAGTCACACAAGCATGTTTGTTTTGGGTATTTAGTCACATACAATTAAGCAAAAAGTGGCCAAAAGTGTTAATAAGTGTGACCATACGCTGTGTAAAGTGAAGAAATGTGTATTTTGTGTGACTATTGATCATCCAATGGTCACATGAATTTTTAGTTTGTGTGGCCTTTTGTAATATTTAGTCACACATCGAATTAAACAAAGAGTGACCAATAATGTTGATAAGCGTGACCATATTATGTGACTGCATCTTTTAGTCACAGGGTTACTACTGGTATTACTAAGTTAGTACTATTGGAGCAGAGTTGCTACTGCTAGTACTAAGTTAGTCCTGCTGAAGCAGAGTTACTACTGCTAGTACTATTCTAGTGCTGCTGGAATGAGTATATATATATATATATATATATATATATATATATATATATATATATATATATATATATATATATATATATAATATAATATATATATATATATATATATATAACAGAATCATAAACAAAAAGAAATTTGAAATTGAATAAAACTCGAATGTATATAACTGAACAGAATATACAATTGTAATGTCGTACATAATCAAATTCTCAAATACCATAATTTAAAGACTTTTGACTTGATGGTGTTGTTGGTCCACATTTGTTGTCACTTTTCTTTAGCATCGTAGTTGTTGGTGTAACCTGTAGTAACAAAAGACGCTTGTATTAAACATTGAATTATATATCAAGAATTATATATTTGTAGGTTGAAAAAACACATGTATGTACCCAAAGCAACGATATTTGATTTCTTTAAGTGCCACAGTTTGCACTCAAATGGCTAAAAAAAGAATTTTTGCATGTACATATCAGAAATTATTTAAACAAAAGAATAACAAGAAACATGTTGAAATACATACTGTTGGTAGTGCTTGTGTTGGAGACACATTTTGTTCCGATTGGGAATCTGGAGGCCCGTTTTGTTGGAGGCCCGTTTTGTCGTGACTTAGGCTTTTTCTTAGGTCCAACAGTTTTAGCAGGTTCCTATATGTATATATAAAACACGTTACATTATATAAACAAAAGAATAACAAGAAACATGTTGAAATACTTACTGTTGGTACTCCTTGTGTTGGAGGCACATTTCCTTGCGATTGGGAATCTGTAGACCCTTGTTGGCTTACATTTGAGGCTACTGGCAATTGAGATGACAAATTTAACTACACCCCTTGTTGACTCAACTGTGCCATCAGTTAAGTAAGTATTCTCTTTTTTTCTGTAATCTCATTGGACAATTTCTTGATCTGGTCATCAGATTCTTTCTGCACAAAAAATATAGGAAATGTTGGGATTAAAAGTCTTCTTGATGCTGTTAGAGTAACTGATGCTCTTATTTGTGTCAATGCTGCTCAGCTGGAGTTAGTGATGCTCATGAACTTCAATTGAAAATATGGCTAGTGTTTAATACTGCTAGTACACAATTACTGCTGTTAGTATGCAATTAATACTGCTGGTATACAAGTTACTACTCCTAGTACACCGTCAATGCTGCTGGTATATAAGCAAAATAATAGAATTTACAGTCAAACTTACAAGTGTATCTCCCACTGATGTAATCTCATCATTTGAAAATTCGCCATCGTTGTTTACCCTTCCTTTCAACCACATTATACCAAGCGGGGGTTCTTCATCTGCTTCAATCTCTTTATTTTCGATCTAATAAACATCAAATGCATACACATGTAAAGTTAAAACAAGATAAACGAAAATATGAAGATGCATACACATGTGATCTTACCATTTTCTCTTTCAAATAAACATATCCATCTCGTCCCATTTTATGCTGATAAATATTTTTGGAACGCGACATTTTAGCTTTATCAGCTATCCCCTAAAAACACAAAATCATAAGGCGTTTAAATGCAGTAATGCTGCAAACTAAAAATTATGAAATGATATATAGACTTAAATAAAGATGACTAATTAAAACCTTGTATGCATCGGTGCTCGTGTGGCTTACAAACTCGACCCAGTCTTCTGATTTCACAAATCGACTATACTTGGCCGGGACTTCATTCAGTTTGGAAGGTGTATTTAGGTGGGGAAAAATGTATTCTCCTCTGAGCTTCGTTCTGAAAGTCCTTAGCAGTTTACCAAGACGATTCATTACCAAATTTCTGAATGTCACGTCAACATCAAAATATCGCTGCAAAGATTAACACAATGTTGTTAATTAATTGCACATAATGTAACTGCATAGATAAAATTATGTAGTATTGGGTTAAAAAATAGTATATATGTACAGTGATTTCAGTCCATAGTTTATCTCTTGCTTCTTTATTCACATTCCTCTAGGAAAGATTTTTCAAACCTATGTGCTCACGAACCAGATCTCCTAAAAAACTCGAAAACAGTGCTCTATGTAACCCTAATACACTATTCAATGCATTGAAGGTTACCTTGAGCTTTATTCCACCAAGGTTGTCATATTTCATGTGAAACTTAAATAGACTGGTTATGCCTCTCTTAGCTAGTATCCGATCTGATTGGTTGGTTCCAGGCACATCTAGATCTTCATCATCAGAATACTTTTCGGATTGATAGTCTATGTTGTTATCATCATGTTCATTATCAGCATGAAGCAAAATATGATTATCAACAATGGGTTGAATTCCCATGACTGTTGAGTAACAATGGGTACAAGAAAATGATTCTGGCTTTAAGAGTAATGGTGATAGAAGATTTGTTTTGTGTTTTCTTTGTAGTCTTTTTTTTTATGAGAGAAAAGAGGGTATAGGAAGAATATGAATCGTACCTTTTTCTTGGTAACTGCTTCTAACTAGGCGATTTCAAAATTTTGGATCAAAATTTTGGCTCCAAATTCTAATTTCAAAATAACAATTGAATTATTTAAAAAAATTTCCTTTAATTTGAACCTATTAAGTAAAGCATAAATTTGAAAAAATCAAAATTTTGGCTCCAAATGTTATATATCATTATCTTAATCGCAAATCATGAACCAAGATCTAGATCAAAGATCATGAACACAAGCTGCATATCAAATCAAGAACTCAAATTTACATAATTACACCAAGATCATGAACACAAATTGACACCATTTAACACAAACTGCTACCATTAAATCATAAATCAACATGAAATGAAGAACACAAACTGCTACCATTAAATAAATATGTGCAATCATCAAATCAACAACAGAAACTGCTACCATTAAATCTAACTGTGCAATCATCGCATCAAGAAAATAAATTGCTATCATTTAACAAACCAAAATACTATCATTACAGTTATAAAATAGATACAGTTAAACTACTAATTACCAGTTATTGCACCATTAATAATTACATTTATCCAAATTAAATGCAGAACTGCTACTACCATATTAAAGTAATTATCCTCTAGTTCATAATAGTCGAGATCACCACCTTTAAATAATTCTCAACACATTTAATGTTCGAGAAGTCTTCTTCACGGCCATCAGTTGATACAACATCTTTTTGTGTGCTTTTTCAACTGGTATTTGAGAGGATTGAGTTTTGGGAGTAGCTTGAGAGGATTCAGCTTTGTCATTTACCTAGAAGTTGAACGAGTATAATGGATAAAGTCTGGAGAATGTCATAAAAGTAGCGAAACAACACTTATTAAATGGACCATTATTACCCCTTTTGTGTCAGCATCACCAGATTCTTCATCGCTAGAGAAATAGAAAGGGCTCTTTCTCTTCCAATCTGTGTTTTCCCATACCTCCTAATAGTTCAACATACCATGTGTTTCAAAAAATTTAATTAATGGTATAAAGGTATACAACTTTAGCCACAAACACATAACAACTTTAGTATACCTTGTTGGAAATGATTTTGAATGTGGACCTAGGGATTTTTGCCTTTGAACCTGTTAAAGCATAAACTTGAATAAATTAAAAATTCACACAGCTTTACTTTCAACAATAAATTCACACAGCTTTACATTAGAATCGGTAACAACCCCAAACATCACCATTTATAGATCAAAAGCCCGTTACTAATTATTGTACAATGAATCATCAACTGATATCTGAAAACATTAAAAAACATACCTTTGTTGTTATTTGGATTCATTGTTTGCGTGTTTGTGTTTGCCAGAAGAATGTGTGTTTTGATTGGGGTTTATTGATTATTATGAGTGTTTATAATTGATCCGGTACATGGATTAATTGCCGGTTGACTATTGAAGTAGTGATTTGGTTTAACTATGACGTGGCAAGAGGTGTAAAAAATAATGAAAAAAAAAGAAGCTAATGGTGTTGACGTGGCGGTGAAAACCGGCTATAGCCGGTAACTAGGGATGGCAACGGTTCGGGTTCGTGGCGTGTTTTAGTGTACCCGTACCCGAACCCGTTTATAATATACCCGTACCCGCCCCATATCCCACCGGATACCCGATTAATATTATCCATCAGTTTTTCGGGTTTCCCCGCGGGTATCGAGGTTATCGGTAATTAAAAGTTAAAGAAAATAAATATCGTATCAAACAATTTAACGCAATGAATCGCAACGCAACGTACTCGGCACGATATTCACCAAAAAAATCAAATGCGCAAGAGGTTTCAAAAGTTAATCATTCTCATTTCAAAAAATAATCTCTTTTTAGCCTTTTAAAAGGGTTTGGTATCATCATTCGTGTAATGGTAGAGAACATGGACTCACGAGTAGTCACTCCAAAAAAATGAATAATCGAATAGTCGAGACGAGTATTGACAATAACTCGAGTCGAAACGAGATGACGAAAACAAGTCAAAGAGATAACTAACAATAAACATATAAAATAAGATGAGTCGATTGGTAATCGTCGGTATTTTCCCATAATCCCGTTTATTAATACATGGTATACTCGTTTTATGATTTAAAACAAGTTTGGACTTATAAAAAAATTAATCTTTGGAAATAACAAAATTTCGCCATGATCCTTTCATTTATCGAATGTTTCCAAGTCAAAAGATTTTATTGAAAATCAATTTCCCGAGTAATTTATAATATAACGAGTATTTATATAAACCCTAAACCCTAAACTCTAAACCCTAAACGCTAAACCAATCCGTAACTCAAACAATAACCAAACGAATAGTCCAATAAATCTAAATATGTTAGTGTACGGGTAGCATGTCTCGAATAGTCCAATAGCCCTCACGTGTTCTATTTTTATCCCAAATGTCACACGCAAGGTTTTCAAAATCGGGATCCTACTTAAGATCCTATGGTAAATCTCTTTACCATAGGATCTTAAGTAGGATTCCGATTTTGAAAACCTTTCGTGCGATATTTGGGATAAAAACGGAACACACGAGGGCTATTGGACTATTCGAGACATGCTACCCGTACACTAACATATTTGGATGTATTGGACTATTCGTTTGGTTATTGTTTGAGTTACGGATTGGTTTATGTTTAGGGTTTAGAGTTTAGGGTTTAGGGTTTATATAAATACTCGTTATATTATAAATTACTCGGGAAATTGATTTTCAATAAAGTCTTTTGAATTGGAAACGTTCGATAAATGAAAGGGTCATGGCGAAATTTTGTTATTTCCAAATATTAATTTTCTCGTAAGTCCAAACTTGTTTTAAATCATAAAACGAGTATACCATGTATTAATAAACGAGATTATGGGAAAATACCGACGATTACCAATTGACTCATCTTAAGCTTTTAAAGATCCTTTGTAAGATCCGGATCGTTTTTGCTTTGCAGTATCATAAAATCGTAAGATCCTAAGATCAGGATAGGGATCCTGACAACCATGGTCTCACGTACACTTCTAATTTCCTTACTTCGTTATTAACAAAATTTAATAACAAATATCTCTACAACTTTTAATTTAACAATTGTTTTTATTTCTTTCTTTTATTTTTGTCCAAGTCGAGTCAATATCAAGTCGCAACAAATGAGTTACTATTTCTTTTTGAGTCACGGTCAAACATTTATTCCCTCGGGTCAATAATAATGAACACGATCCCAAATCATCCCAAACATCACAAAAAACTAGTTGGAAATATTGAGTTTGGAAGTTTATTATTCACAAATCATGAGATACAACTAGTTGTTGCATCAACTCATTGTACATGGTAAGTCAATAATTGGTAAAAGGAAATTCGAAACTTTTTCGTACAACTTCAATTCACAGTTTACTTTTGGTGCGCGCCTTTGGTCCCTTTTCCCGCCTAAAGTCATGAGAACCATTCATCTACCTCTCCAGCCTATTTATACCTATCGATTGTATACCAAAGAACACACACAAACACATATATCTATGTCAATTCAAAGAAAACTTCAACAATGGCAGCAAATAATGGTAACTTTGAAAATGATGCTAAAGAGTACGAGTGGGTGTTAAACAACAATTTGCTGTTTGACGCAGTGTTTAATGCTTTCGGGTATGAACCCGTTGTAGAATATGGGTCGTATAGGGAGGTAGATTCGTGGATGGAGGGTAGAATTTTGAACTGGCTACATTCGCAAAACTTTTACTGGGATGAGATTTGGGGACTGGATGAGGTGGAGGAGGAGGTAGAAGATGAAGAGGAGGAGAAGGTGAGGAGGAGGTGCTCAATGAGGTGGGTTTTTGCAGCAAAACCAGGGGGAGCAGCAGCAAAATGTGGTGGAGCAGCAAAATGTGGTGGTGCCTCAAAACCAGGGAGAGCATCAAGATGGGTTTCAAGACCCTTATGATCTAGAAAAGAGGATTCGCGATCTGGAAATTTTGTTTAAAGGACTCGAGGAAAGGAAGATATTGATGGGAAGCAGAGAAGAGAGCTCTGGTTCTAACAAGTTGGGGTGAAATGGAGTGAAGCAGTTTAGGATGATGGTGTTTTTATGCTTTTAGTATGTTTAGTATTTAGGTTGGATAATTAGATGTATATATGGTTGTAGCTTTTAAAAAAATATCAATGAAATATTTGATGTTTAATTAATTGTTTATGGTTGCTTGTGAATGTTTGATATAAGGAAGTCAACAAACTAAAATTTGCATAAGGGTAAGTGGTGCAAAAAATGTGGAGGGTTGTGTTTCCCCTGATGTTAAAGGGGTGTTTGGTTTCTTGGATAATACAGTCTTTTTAGAAGACTATTAACACTTAAACAGTAAACTGTGTTGTAATGCAAGAACAACAATATCACCAAAACTGATTAAGTGTCTTCCTTTACACTTAATCACCTCCAAATGTATGAGTGCAGTATTGTTTTAAAAGAAAATTGAGTTCATACTGGTGAGAAAAAGTTTTTGCACAAAGTTTGTACTACTAGGCAAAGGTTTGTACTACTAGCGTAAAACTTTGTACTGCTAGGTAGCCGTTAGTACTGTCTGGGGTTTAACCGTGGTTTATTTCTAGTCGTTGGGGTAGTTTTTGTCAATTACTTCGCTTTAGGGTTTCATAAATTGGATAACTCTCTTTCTTTATATAATTTATACGATTTCGTCAAACATAAGAAATAATTAATTGAAGTCGGTCCAATCATAACCCAGCACTCTAATCAATCATTTAATCAATTTTCATGGCAAATTTAGAGTTTTGTGATACACATAACCAGGTTGCATTCTTGGAGAAACCAGAAGGGAGTCAAGACTTCCACCAGATAGTAGATTTTCTAAACACTACCCACATCAGATATGCTCTTACAGTCAATCCTACTATCTATGTCTCTCAAATCAAATAGTTTTGGCAGACTATTACTACCAATACATTTGAGAATGGAGAGAAAGAGTTAATTGCAACAGTTGATGGCAAAACAATAACTATTACTGTGGCATCTGTTAGGAGGCATCTCCATTTAGCAGATGAAAATGGTATTAGTTCTTTGCCTAATACTGAAATTTTTCATCACCTTTCCAGAATGGGGTATGACATATCTTCTCAAATTCTGACTTTTCAAAAAGGGTGTTTTGCCCCACAATGGAGATTCTTCATACATACCATCCTTCATTGTTTAAGTCCAAAGAAAACCTCAAGGGAGCAATTCAGTAGCAATATTGCAACTGCTCTCATTTGTTTAGCAACAAACAGGACTTTTAACTTTTCAAAATTAATTTTTAATGGTATGGTGAAAAATGTGGATAATAAATACAAGTTTTTAATGTATCCAAGGTTTATACAAACGGTTTTAAATATACGGAAAAGTTTGCTTCTATCTCATAAAATTGTTTATCCAACTCCTTGCCTTTCTCAAAAACTATTCAGTAACATGAGCATGGCTTCTAGGGTGTTTAATGGGATATTAGTTCCACTCTTTGAAACAATGTTGGTTCAAAATCAAAACATTCAATATCCTTCCATATTTCGCCATTAATCTCACAAGTGACCGGAGCCTCATCCCTGGCTCGTAATCCATCAGCTCTCAATCCTAACCCGAGAGGCATATCCCTATCCTCTCCCACAATCTGAGCAACTCTGGAGCTCTGTCCTATCTCAAATGTACTAGGCACTTCCTCCACAATCCCTTTTCCGTGTCATGGCTCAGCTGGTGTAACATTTTCAGAAATACGATCTGCCACTGGCTCTTCCTCAGGATCTTCCTCTGGATCCTCTTCTGGCTCTTCTTCTTCCTCTTCTTCTTCTGCTGAGTATGAGTCATCGGCCCTCCTGAACCTTTGACGAGGTGGTGAATGGTCCGGGATGATGCTGGCGAAAGGGATATTGGGGTGGTAGAGGTACCCGTATAGATAACTCAGGCTCTCTTCTGGGATGGTGATAGAAAATCTGAGTACCGTATCCGATAACCAGGAATACGCATGCGAGTAGTATGTCTGAATGGAAGAGTATGAACATATGAAGCGGGTTGTGTAGTATGATCAGTAGGCTGGATGGAAGTAGGGTTGGTAGTAGACAATGCTACAGTGAGTGTAGGCTCGGGTAGATCGAGGTTCGGTGCATTGTAAGCTTGCAGCACTTGCATGTACGGATCGTCTGAATTCGGTGAGATCGGAGGAGTAGGATGGGAAGACATAGTCTGTGACAAAAATGGTATACGTTTGTAAGTATATCGAAAAATACTCATAATAACTAGTGTGGGGTTAAGTGTATATAGATATATACATATAATACTCATAGTACACATAATCATGTAAATAAGTCACAAATCATAACATGCAGTCAAGTCACATAAACATCAAGCAAAATGGCAAGCAAGGCAAGTGGCGGTCATAGGGTCTTGTTTTTATAAAAATGGTTATAGTTTAGGGTTTATATGTACCTAGTTCTCTATAACCTAGGCTCTGATGCCAATCTGTAACACCCCCAAAATTTAACAGTCGCGGAAGCATACAGAACTTTGAGGGCGCTACTTTGCGTAGATTGGAAATCACAACACAAGGTAAACAAAGAACGGAATACATACTCCGTTTTTAATTAAATCAACACTTAGAGTTTTACAAAAGATAATCCATTGTTTAGATAAAATTTAGGCCCATTTAATATAGTGGTCCCACATAAAAACAAGTCTAAATTTATTGCCATTTCTTCATATAAGGTCCATGACCCTTGCCTTGCCAAATCCTTGCCATATCAAAACAAATTACACACCTGAGAAAAACATGCTAAAAAGTCAGCAAAAAACTGGTGAGTTCATAGGTTTAAATAAAAGTATCAAATAGTTAATTTGGACCATCATGATCATTACAACACATATAATGTCATACAAAAGTTTCTATCGCGCTAGCACTAAGTTCATGCAACCGAAGCTCGACAGTTTAGTGTGCTAGTCTATAACACATAAATAATAGTCAAGGGGCCCTGAGCGAGTGTTTAACCCAATACACTCGAATTCTGACTTGCTATACGTTCGACTTGACCTGTCTGGCCAACCGAACGGGGGAGTCACCCCAATAGATATATCTAAAGCAATCACGCTTCCCAAAGGGAACTAACGGCTCATGAAAATGGGCATGATAGTGGGTTCTAGGGCTTAGGCTAAGTACGCAATAGTTTTGAGAAAATGTTATAATATTATGGTCCATAAAAGATTTGCATGTTTCTCACCCCATATTTGTAAAACAAGCATAAATAAAATAGGGCTATAAACTCACCTTTAATGGCCTGAACAGTGAATGTTGTGAAATTAAGGAGTGCACGGCACCAACACGCAACCTAGATTAAATAACCATGTCTTAGTTTCAAGTATTAAATTCAAGTCTTTTCATACTTTAGTTTCAATGTTTTAGAGTATTTATGTTGTTGTCACTTGTGTGGCGGAAAGTGTGGTTACTAAGGAATTCTCTAAGAGGTGGTAAGGTGTAGCTCTACGAATGATCTAAATGTACGGTAATGAACGATTTAAAGCATGAATGGATATTATCGATATGTGATATTTATATATATTAAAATCGTGTAGTTGGGTCGTTATATCTAATTATATAGGTTGTTGAAGTAAAACTTAACGTAAGTGACGTTTATTATATACTAGTTAAATGTTTTGAGAAATTATAATATAAAGTTAATTTAACAAACTTGGTTGATTAAAATAAACTAAACTTGGCTGATTAAAATAAACTAAGTTTACATTGTTATTAATAATTTATTATGACTCATTTTTATACATTATAAGTTTAGAAACAATTGAACTCGTTAAATTTGTTTTAAGTAAGGTTCAAGTTTAATATTTCATTTTCTAGCTTTCGTTAGTGACGTTTATATTGGTTGACTTAGTTTTAAAAATGACAAGCGTAAGTGTCAATTTATATACTTCCCGACATGTGTTATTGACTAGACTTAATGTGTAATTGGTTTGTCGTTAATTCACTTGAGTTTCATATTTTTAACTGCACATGTGTGTTTATAAAGTTTGTATTTCCTTTTCCGATTTTATGTTTTACCATTTATGAAGTCGTGAGACAATTTATATATATATATATATATATATATATATATATATATATATATATATATATATATATATATATATATATATATATATATATATATATATATATATATAAACTTGTATAGCCATGACTTAAAAACTCAACAACCGTAATTGAATCATTTAGATTATACGTAGCACTATATATATATATATATATATATATATATATATATATATATATATATATATATATATATATATATATATATATAATATATATATATATGTTAGTTTACTACAAAGATGTTTTCGTGACCGGCTATATGAATTTTTATTTTGCGGAAAATATACTTATAAGTGTTAACCGAAATTTTTGTATACTTATCATTTGTTGGGCTGCGGCCCACTAGAATAAAGGAGGGGGAAGTATGTCGCTAATGGGTTGGGTCGATTTACTAATGATCACATTGGGCCTGGTGGGCCGAAAGTGTCCCTAGCAGACTACATAGATAGACTAAAGGAGGAGGCTTATAGTTGGGCTTGTGTTTTGAATTCTAAATGGGCTCTATTTGTTGGGTACGGCCTGGTACAAGGAAACCCAGAACATACACAAGTTTAAAAGACTTTGTGTTGTTCTTCCTGGGATTCCTCTTGACCGAAACTGGTTACCAAAGAGGGACTAGAATTTCTCTTCTCGGCTAAGCCTTGGGTTGAGTACTACTCATCTCCGAAGCTTGGGAGTCTCGGTGTTAACAAGGGATTTTGATTTTTACACAACTCTATGTTTTGACAAGGACAAGGATCATTTCGAGTGGAACTTAGTTCTTATGACCAAAAGTGTTACTAAACCCCTAACATTGAAGCCTAACATTACCCGTTAAAAGGGAGTACTCCATCCGAGTACTAACAACCCTTGGTGGGTTTGTTTTAGGGCGAAATGGTGCTACCCTATTTGGGTTTGGTTTTTAGGTTCGAGTGAGCTCATTCAAGACTTGAACCGAGGGTACAACCCTCAAGGTTTTGGGTTTAACTTGACACGAAATAGCATGGCCAGGATCCTTCCCTACGTGAGGTGATTTTCCAGCCAACGGTTACCAGCAAAACACCTAGTTTTGGGGTGGTATCATTCGGTTAAGGTTATTCATGGTGCCTATTCGGGTCACTAAAACTAACTTAACGAGAAACACATCATTCTAAATGGTTATTCTACTCGAATCCTATTGTCTACTACCACCAATCCCTATTTCAATACTTGAATCCATGGTTCCTGGGGGTCATTCGACTCACCATATAGTCACAATGACCAACGCATTTTCAAACTATCAATCGAATTCTAATCTTCTTAAATTCCTACGCAACACAAAATAATAACAACAACATTTAACAAGATTTCTTCAATAACAATCCTCACTTCTGGGAATTTTAACAATCGAAACTAAATATAAACAATACCTAAATAAATCTTCATTTGGCCTAAGAAAGATCTCACATAAATGGATTTTAAAGAAAAAAAATGAATCCAATATAACTTAATTCTTAAAATGACTTTGAGAGGTGATAAGCTCGAATGAAAACTCCAATCTGGATAACCCAACTGCTCCAAACCGAACCACATTTACCACAAACCCTTATTCTTTCTTGAGTGATTCTTTGAATCTTGGTATGTTTTTGTTGAGATGTGGTTCGATCTCCCTTGGAGGGTTGGATTAAAAGGATGATTTTGGAGAGTAACTCCATGGTTACTTTCGGATTTGGGGGGGATAATCTTTCCTTTCAAGTGTTCCTTCTATTTCAATTGTAATATCCTAGGGTTGACTTGGGTGGTTTTCAAGACCCGTGAATATGATAGAGTTTCTAGGTCAAAAAGGAAAAGTGTTATCAGAGGTTGGAGATAGAGATGTGTCGAATGGGATTTGGGGAAGAAGGTGGGGCGGACAAAACCGGATGAATACCTAGGGTAGAAGAAACAAATTTTTGGGAATTAGTGTGAGTGGGTGGATTGTTTTTATTTTAAGTATTTAGTGATAAGTTTAGTTAAAAGAGTGGTATATTATTCCCGCGTCTCGCTAAACTGAGTTAAAATCGGGTCCTTCCCGGAACCATTACAAATATGGAAGATTGTATTTTCAGGGACATTTATAGAATACTTGAATGTATTTTTGAGTTTTATGTATCCACAGTAATTCCTGAGTTTTAATTTATGTTCGTTTAGACATCGGTACGCGTGTGGCGTCAATCTGAGTAAAACTGGAATAACCTCCCATTTTTACTACAATATAGTGGGGAAAATGTGAGATGAGATAATTTCACTGTTCTTGGTGAGATTTTCGGGTGACACAGTGTGCAGGTCTGTTTTTCGTGATAATCATATAAATGTCTAATCTGGTGATTTAATCACAATAAATGAACTGTTATGAATTAAATATTAGGGGAAATTTACCATTTGTCACAATCGTCTACACCGCCGACATAGCGATTGGGCTCGGCGTCGGAGCTAAAACAAAGTTCTTTGATGGGACGCCCAAGACCACCCACACATTTCTGATTGTTTACAACTGTGTTGGCTTCTGCAGCTTTCTGTTGGCCAAAATACTCTGTGAATACTTGGCGGGAACGGTTTTCGGGATTCTTAGTGCTTGGATGGCTGTCGTGTTGGCCTTGACTCTGGCGACGCACATGGCTTTGGATATCAATTACCAAGTCCTTATACTCATTGGGACGGCCATTGTTGCCTTGGGGTGGGTAGGTAAAATGACTGCGAGCACTACAAGAAAAAGTGCCATCAGCAACAACTTAAATTTGTTGCAACATATGAAAAAGTGGTTGCTAAACGTGTTTTTCAATGAAAATAGCAACTAAAACCAATTGATGTTAATTCAATCGGTGCTAATCTGGGAATGCAACGAAATTGCTTAGCGGTTTCCAAATTAGCAACAATATTTAAGGTCATTGCAAATTTAAAAATGCAACGAGCATGCTTAGTCTGTAACACCCCCAAAATCGGTACAGCGGAAGCATTCGGGTCACTGGGCTGCTACGTAATGGATTCACAACACAACGTATAAAAAACGGACTACCTGTTCAGTTTAGAAAAAGATTACATTTTACATAATGAAACGAGGTTTATAACATAGTTTCGTACGGAAAATACAAGCCCATAAATTAGGTAGTCCCAAATATTTAAGAGTCATACTTGTGTAAAAACACTTCTGAATAGCCTCCGACCCATGCCATGCCAATTGCCTCCATAAAGTCATACAACAGCAAAAGATTAAACACATGAGATAACATGCTTAAAAAGTTAGCATAAAACTGGTGAGTTCATATGTTTAAGTATAAAGCAATAGAGTTTGACCACAAGATTAAATGTTTGTTTGCCCGTTACATTCGGTCATGAACATGTATGAGTTGACCGGTACATTCGGTTGTAAATGGTTGACCGATACATTCAGTCATGTATGTACATAGTAGTTGGGCCAGTTCTGTTTGTCCGAAATAATGCCTTTAAAACAATATGTAGTTAAAACAAGAAAGTGGTTTAACAATTTCCAAATTGATAGATCTTAACTTACCATATGTGATTTATTAATATCGTTTTTTCCAATGATATTGTATAATTTTGACCATTTGTACTTATTGGTCTACTGATAAAAAGAGACTGAATAAAAAATAAAAAAATAAAAAATAAAAAAAATCATGACGTCTATCGTAGTCCATTTCATACGCAAATTTACACCAATAAACCACTCCGGAGAAATTAATGACATATACTTGTAACATCTACGACTTTCATATTGGTATGTAGGGGTGAGCAAAAACCGAACCGCAAACCGCAAAACCGCAAAAACCACAAAAAACCGCCCCACAAAAACCGCAAAACCGCAAAAACCACAAAAAAACCGCCCCACAAAAAACCGAACCGCATTTTGCGGTGCGGTTTCGGTTTTCATCAAAAAACCGCACCGCAAAAACCGCACCGCACCACTCTACAATTTATAATTTTTTAAATATATATATTTTTTTATTTTTTAGAATAACACACTAAAATTTATATTTTTTATTTTTTTGATATATTTTTTTTAATATATTTTTTTATTTTTTAGAATAACACACTAAAACCGCACAAAAAACCACATAAACCCGCAAAACCGCACCAAAAACTGCACCATAAATAAAAAAATATATCTTGCGGTGCGGGGCGGTTTTGACCCAAAAACCAACCCGAAACCGCACAAAACCGCAAAACCGAAACCGCAAAAAACCGCGCGGTGCGGATCCTCAATTTTTTAAAAACCGCATTTTGCGGAGCGGGGCGGTTTTGGCCAAAAACCGCACCGAACCGCCCCATGCTCACCTAAAACTTTCCTATTGGTATGGTACCTTTTATCAAACAAAGAGTAACTGAATGTGGCTCTTTTACTGTTTCAAAGAGGTTATTTCCCATTCTTGAGTTCAACTTTTGAACATATGTATTGATACTAATAGATAATTAACAAAGCTACAAAAACAACATATATAAGCTACTGTATTTTCTTTATCTTACATTAATTTTGAACGGACAATTTTTTTCACACTTTAATACCACATATATCACACTATATCTCACAATTAAATGTCTCCAACGATACTTGAACCTACAAACTTTTGCTTGGTGGCAAACTCACATACCACGTACTAGGCCAAATGACACGGTTTTGGATCTTAAATTATATATCGAATAGATAATACAAAAGCTGGTTATTTTATCATCATAATTCATGCTACATCCAAATTTCAGCTACTATTCCACATTATTCTTCTAGCAAAGACACACACCAAATTGATGCTCTTTGAGTGTTTCATCAAGTAATTATTTTTCCCCTCAAAAAGCTAAATTAAACTATAATATATACAGTGGTACATGTAATCATGAAGTAACAAAATGTTATCTAGATAGAAAGAATATGTAGTAATGTTACTTTCAAAATGTGATGAATTTAGATGAAGCTCTTAGTTATTTCAAGAATGTCGCTAAGGAGCTCACACGAATCCTTTTTGGTCACGTTTCCATTGTTAGTCTCAGTATGATAGTCCTAATTGGCATGAAGTCTTTTGGCTTTACATATTATCGTATGTTTCTAGTGTATGCATACATGTAGTCATATTCATGCATGATTACCTCTATGTTAAATGCTAATAGCTTTGAGAGTAAAACCTTTGGATGGTATATTGCTACAATAGAACCTGTATTAATATAATGGATTGTGAATTGTGAAATCCCAAAATGGGCCATTCGAAAATGATGAACCCATTTTATTTTATTTTTAGAACAACGACTAATAATTTCACAATATACAAATCAGAAACTATCTTACATGCCTTAAGCAGGAGTTGAACCCAAAACCATTTTGTTTTGTTTGGGAAGCTTCTCACGCAAATAGATACCATCGGGACACAAGCCTTTTGGTAAAGACAAAAAATAAAAGACGCGTCATTCTGGCTAGAAGAGGGTTTCAGGAATAGCGCAGTACCTATTTTGGTGCAAGAGTGGCTTTTTTTTTTAATTGATCTTTTGTTATAAAACAACGGGCCTAGTAGGTACAATTAGCAAGAAAATGTAAGAGAGTATGGAATAGGAAGATATAACTTATTATTGGCATATAATACTGTTACAGTTATGGATATAAATTAATATTAGTATGACCAGTTTCGAACACGAGACTTCGGGATTGCACACATTACGTATGAGTCTCAATGTTTGAATAATTAATATAATGATTTATTTTTTAATTATTCATTTCACGAATAAACACTTAACGGTAGTTAGTATTTAACGGGGTTTTGTTAACGGTCGTTAAATATTAACTACAAGGACTAGAGATGAAATTATGGACCAAGAAGGATCTAGAATCCCTCTAGGATCCATATTGTAACACCCCTAATTTTGTAATATGCAGCGGAATTCAAATTGGGTGTTACTTCATGGCACAACAGTTGAATAGTAGAAAACGATCACAATTTAGTCGTTTTAAAAGATTTATCATTCGAATATCAGAGTTTACAAAGTAAGGTCCCAGTGGTTTCAAAGTTTATTAAATAGGTTTTCGAATGATATTTATAGCCTTCATAAGTATCCGTGCTCCTCCGTGCCATCCGTGCTCATTGTGGACCTGAGATAAATACATGCTAAAAACGTCAACACAATGGTTGGTGAGTTCGTGGAGTTTGATAGAAAATAACTTTCTTTCACTGAATTAAAAAGGTGTATAGTGATTGTCAAAGTAAATAATAGTTCTTCATGAAATAAATAACAAGATGAGTTGAATAAAAATCCACTAATGATTCATGTATGATCTCAAGTGATCATAAGTTTCAAGTTTTAAATGAAGATGAGCTACGTTGTTATACGCTCGAAATGATGTGTTGGGTCAACTTTTAGAAGTAACGATATACTAAGCAATTTGGGCTATCTCGAATAGGATTCTCATTTAAGTCACATATGATAACAGTTAAAGTTCAAGTACAGGATTCATAATCATAACACATAATAATCTAGAGTCTAAAATTTATCAGTGTAAAGTGGTGGTTACTAAATACAGCTGTATTCTAATATATATGAAACATTCATATATTCATAAAGTTATATTGCCCTAAGCCTCATGACACGCAAAACGTTAACAGAGTACCGTAAAATGGCAGTGTCCCATCAGGGTTACTGATGGGTGTTTTTAGCCCTCATGTAATAGGTGGTTTGTCAATTCCTATTTTTCTCAAATATAGTGTATCGCGACTAAATACGACTAACCATGTAGGCATTCCGTCCAAGTATTTAATGGGATAGGTCGTCAGCCTCTAACAGGTTTCGAAGCTGTTCACTATATTCGCTCTCACCGCAGTGATTAATGGCTCATGATCGAGGGACTTTATGGCAATAAAGTAAACTTAGGCAATATAGGTCTCAGGGTTCATAAAATATACGTATTCTGGTCTTGGCAATTATTTCCAGTGAAATGTAGAAATATCATAGTAAAGTAACAATACATCTATTTGTTATATGAATGCATACAATGAATCTCAGTGTCAAGTTACATCAAGTAGTTTGAAAATGTTATCGTTCAAATTCAGTGTTTAAGCTAAGCAAGCAACTTGCACATATAACGAACATATATTTCTCTCAAGGGTGATTCAAACATGTAAAACAGCGTTTATGATTTTGAGTAAATCATGAGAGTTTTCCAAAGTATATAAGTAAACTTAAAACAGTTAAAGCATGTATCTCCCCCAAAAGAGTTATTAAAACAAGTGTTAAAAGTAGGGGCTACGACTCACGGTAAGTCATAAGAGGTTTCATAGTGCTTATAGATGTATTGTATCGCAAAACAAATCATATAGTTGATAAATGAGTAAAATATTTCGAAGCATGTATCTCCCCCAAAAAGTATAAATCAAGTATTAAAATAGGAGGGGCCACGACTCACCTGGAGCGTATCTGACAAGATAGAATTATTAGATTTATGGAAGCGATCACGGAAACGTCTTCGATACGAAACCTGAATATAAGGGAAGTCTAAGATTCTGACTTACTACTAACAGTGAGTGTGATGTGAGAAATTGCATAACGATTGGATCGGTGATGTGAGTGTGATATGCTTAAAATGCCTCAAGTTAAAAATATAATATCATATATGATATTATCTTGATTCTTATGCCCCTCGACTCAAAATATTATCTTCTCAAAATATGCTGAAATGATATGCAAAGTGAATCGCTAAATTCCTAGTTATAATGAATAACGAATATTAAATAATGCATAACTAAAATGTAAAAAAATGCATATGAAGTGAGGGTGAAAAATGAAAAATAAAATAAGAATGTCAAGTGGAAATAGTTGGTCCTTGTCCTTTTCAGATTTTACTCTTTTTAGTCTAACTGCGATTGCGTTACGTCGTTAGTCCTCGGTTAAGTCCATAGTCCATAATAGTCCAATAATTGTCCATGTAAGGCTTGGAGTTCAATGATATATCAATTTAAGTCCTTTATAAACTGTTTTTGCAGCTTCAGTCCATAAGTTTCATAGTTTGGCACTTTTAGTCCTTCTAGTTAGACCGCGTTACATTTTTAGTCCTTTTTGCATAAAGATAGCGGGAAAAATATTCTGAAAATTTCTATATCTTTATTAAGTTCATTTTAGCTTATTTCAAGTGCTTATTCCCAAAAAGAGCTTATTTTTGTATCAATGGGCCAATTAACGATTTATCTTATGGCCCGTTAATAAATTTAGAGGCGAGGGCGTGAAAATAGTTTTGGGCCTGAACTTGGGCTATTTTTTTGGTTCTAAAAATGTATCATATGGGCCTATTGGACTGCTGATACTCAAATGCTTATTGGGCTTGAATTTTAGCCCAACCGGTAAAATAGTTTAAGGTTATATTTTCTGATAATGATCTAGTGTTTCTGCGACTAGCTTGGCTGTTTTATAGGGTCGTGATTTGATTATGGCTACAAGTTGTTTATATGAAATTATTAGTTAGTCATGTTGTGAAATAGGTCGGGTAAAAATAACGTATAGTTATTAAGTCGATTCGAGAGATATGGAGCCGTATTTGAAGCGACTGGGAACTGTTTTATACAAACAAATCACTTAATATTTTTCTTCCAAGTGTTTTCCAGTTTTAGTGTTTATGTGTGTGCTGGGTATGAATGTTCGATGCATGCACTGAAAGTTCTAAACGTGAGAGTGATGTGAGTACGTTGTGACTTTCCATCCTTCCATAGTGGGGGTTTGTCACCCATTGTGGGTTTGTAAACTTTATTGTTCGTACCAGTAAAAAAAATGATACGTTCGAATGATAAAATTATATGATGCGTGTATGGTTGTGATATTTTAACGTGCAAATAAGGTGAGTGGTTTCTAAATCTTCCTTAGTGGAAGTTTGTCACCACCTGAGGACACATGCAACAATATATACAATTTAATGCGTTCGAGGGTAGTAAAGAACATGCAGGCGTGATATAAATTCTAACGTGAGATAGTGAGACAAGAAAGGTTATAAGGTACTTACTACACCTTCTAGAGGTGGGTAGTGGTCACGTAGAGAGAAGCTAGACACAAGGGTGATTCACAACTTCTTCGAGGTTAACATATACGTTGCAACATGTTAACTAGTTTCTTTCGAACCATTTTACCAACGAGGGAGATGAGAGTTTCTGGTCATTTAGGAGGTTCTAACGGATGATAGGGAATGAGAAATAGGTAAAGGTGGTGAGAGTGAGAGGTGGGGAAGAGATAGTGTGGTTCGACTGGTAGCACATGGACAAGGTAAGCAGTGGGCTTAATAAGTTAGAATATGTATTGGTTTTCTCTACTGTTATGCTTCACAACAAGACCAGAGATGGTTTCTATGTGTTTAAGATAGTTTGTAAGGTTAAAGAGTGGGGAATGTGGGTAGTGTAAAGGGTGGTAGGTGTTAGATTTATAGAAAGAATTTGCACACATTTTATTGACTATCAAAGTCTTCCATTCTCTATTATTGATGTTACTGTGTCTTGAGGGACACCTATGCATGTTTTACTGATTCTCAAAATATCTTAGGGAGTTTGGTAGAATTTGTCTTTTGTTGTTGGATTGTATTTGTGCACTTTTGTTATTCATTCTAGTTCAACAATTGAAGTTAGCGAGACATATAGATCTTCTGCTCTTCTATTATAGTTTCATACGTGGATGAATGTTAGGAAAAGTCTTAGAAGTTTGTAGGAGAAATCAGGAGTCAAAATAGTTTAGTCTAGGCATTTATTTCTACATGTATATCTCGATTATGGGACAAACCAAATAGCGTTAGTTACAGTATCATTGTTCGACATTTATGGCTGAGATTTGGTAAAAAGAGAGTTTGTTGGGTGGTGATTAAGGTGAGGCAAAAATATCTCTAGGTCACGTTTGAAGATGTGAAGTATACAAGTCATTTTTAAGGGGCGTGACTTCGGGTATAGAATGAAATGGAAAAGATAGCATGAGTTGGAGGTGGGCTGTGGATGGGCTAAGGGTGGTGGGCTGAGGGAAATGGAGATCCGATTTAATTTGTAGCTTGGTTTAATTTAGGTGTAGTAATTAATGTATAAGATTAGGACTAGTTAAGTGTGGTTAGCGAAATGTCATATATGTTTAGTGTGAGTATTACATTGATACTTATCATGATTGTTATGACGTGATAAGAATAAAAGAAAAATTTTAATTTCCCCGTAAAAATGGGTTTTATTAAACGATAACACCAGATTATTATTAATCAACGAGATTTATCACAGTGGATTTTTACGGTATCTTACACATATAGGCAGCCAATCTAGGGGAATTAGGAAACTAATTCTTGCCCTAACTTGGAGAGGATGATTTGTGAGCCTATAAATACAAACCCTTGTATTCATAGATCACTAATCATAATTCTCTAGAAAGCCAACTTCTTTTCTTCTCTCCTCTTTGTGTGTGGTCGATCCATTATCATCCCTAACACCTAGGGAATAATCGATTTAACATATACATTAAGTGTTGGTTGTGTTTGTGAATTAGAACATATCTTTTCACATTGAGACGCTAGTAATACGTGTGTACAAGAACGAAGGACAAGCTTGCTTTAGCTTGTGTTACTTACCCTATTCGACTAGTATATACTCGATATTCCCCAAACCCTAAATTAAGGTTTATCTTGTTCTTGACACTTGGTTTCTTGTTTGGCTAGAAACCTAAAGGTACACATTACTTTTAATTTAGTTAATTAATTACATGTATTATAGATCTTGTTTTTTTCGCTGCGTACTTGATGTTTGGTTTATATGTTTATAGTTGTATGATTCAGATTTTCCAACAGTGGCATCAAGAGCCCGTTTATACATTGTAATTAATTACTAAAAAACGCATAAAAATTGAATCTTGATGATTAGATACATGCAATAGGTGTTCTAGGGTTTTAAGATTTTGCAAACCCTAGATTTTCTTAATTATGGGTCGACACCCTTTAATTATTTTTTAGGGTTTTAGTTTTTGATAAAACTTGTAGAAACCCTAGGATTGCATGTAAAATTTTATGTGGTTAATTAATGAGTACAAGGTGATGTCATTAATTAAGTATGCGTACATATTGACTTGATTATATGTGTTACATGATAATAAGTGCAAAATGGGGAATCCATGAAAAATACATGCATGTTTTGTCATGGAAAATTGATGCTAATTGTTACTTGTTCTGCGTGCTATTTTATGCGATTGTTAATTAACTCGAGTTTTAGTGATTATATTGTTGAACACAAATTAAATTACTAAAAGTTAATTTAATTAGGTCATTAGGGAATACCTTAAATTTGGGAAGACCTCACATAAATCGCATATTTAATCAATTATGTGTGTTATGTATATGTTAATAATAAGACTTACGCGGCCAAGAAATTGGTGCTGTGGTCCATTGGGTACAATGAGCTCGAAAACCAATGGGAGTCTTAAGACCAATATATACATATTAATTGATTTTAGCATGTTCATTATTAAGTTATTTATGTTTATTTTTTTAATTGCGCATTTGTTTACTATGTTGTAGACATGATTACAAACAAAGGGTAATTTTTTAATATAAAAATAAACATGACTTAATAATGGTGTAACATTGTTTTAAGCAAGAAAATCATAAGTGTTTAAATTGATTGATGCGACTGTACAAAAGTGGTCGAAAGGCGGACCTAATATTGACAAACTATAAAGTGGGTATAAGGAGGCTTGACATTAAATTGTCATCCGAAAGGGGCGCATTTTTAATTAGCCTTCGGGCGGACGTTTGCCTCTCTGCTCGCCTGTGCGTCAATATTAGACTTACCAAGTACGACCATGAAAACGTACGAAACATCTTAAGGCAATGTTGTAAGTTACTTAACGCCATCAATTAAAACTTTGATGATTTGAGCTTATTAATGTATCGGATGAGTAAACAGTTTTTTGAAACATATGATACAAAGATGAATGCATGACATCTTTGTACATATTTTGATTACACACATCAAACTTTAATACCCTTAAATTTAAGTTATATGCCATCCAATTAATACGGAAACACCTGAGATTACATTCTATCATTGCTAGCAGCCTCAGCTGATGTGATGATTCAAAGAATGGTAATCAAAGGGTAAATTGAGTACTTTCATTGCTAGCAGCCTCAGCTGATGTGATGAAACGACGTCAATTTATATTTTTCTAAATTGGTTAACTTAATTGAGCACTTTCATTACTAGCAGCCTCAGCTGATGTAATGAAACGGCGTCAAGGCATAAAGATTTGGGGATGAAACATGCTTACATTTGCAACTGATGTTGGCAAAATATGTAAGTCCCATGACTTTAGGAATTGCAATTGGATATTGGCAATTGGGTTCGACCTGTACCTTATTGAGTACTTTCATTGCTAGCAGCCTCAGCTGATGTGATGAAATGACGTCACTTTGGATCCTAGTTTTCAGTGAAAATTAAATGGTTAAATGTTATTTACCATGGGTGTTTAATTTTCTTGAAAAGTTGATTATCGAAAATACTAAAATTGAATTTTGAAAATTCTTATAATGTATTAAATGCAACGTTAAAACCGTAAACCTTGAACATTCCTTTAGTGGAAAGTTGATCTGCACCCGTAGGGGTCTTTGGATAGAGTCAACTTAAATAAAGGAATAAACCTAGTCTACTTTCCGTGAGAAGAGTGAGACTTAATCCTATTCCTTTTCATGAATGAGAAAGGTATAATAGGAAAATTAGAATTGTCTAAATTCTAAGAAATAACTCATGGCAAATTTTTTAAGAAATTGCACGTTTAGGAGTTATTAAAATTAGAAGCTAGACTAATTGCTGCAAAATTGGTAAAAGGCAAACTAGAATGATTGATCTAGTTATTGTGCTTTGACCATTTAAAGGTGCTACATACCATGATGGGGATGGTAGACCTAATTGAGGAAGAAATTGCATGCCTAATTTTCTCAAGTTAATTGTATTGATGGATATTCCATCATTGACAAAGTAGAATACATTCTTTGAGTACCTTAGTAGATGTTACGTAAGGGATTACTCAAAGGTGTAGGAAAGTAAACAACACAATATTTGCTTTTACTGGTTATGAAACACTTATAATGTTGTCAAATCCAGTGGGAGCATAGTGTTGTAATTACTGAATAATGAGTTACGTACAGATCTGTTATTCAGTGGGAGCTACAAGCATTGACATCTAGGTAGTAACCCAGATTATCTCTAGAATCTCTTGAGATAATTACTTTCCAATTATAGACACTTGTGGTATTAATATAGTCGTGTACATTTTCTTACTAGACAAGGTGGTTCTATATCTACTAATATCTATGACACAAATCATATTGGTCACATAAGCAAATGATTGACGTGTTGTTTATTTGACACATGATGTTGTTTCATGCACAAGTAGGAGAAATATTTATAGTGTGCAAGCAACAACACAAAGGGATATAATTTAAAGGAATCTCTTGACTATAAGGTAAGAGATTAATGTTCTAATGTGTTTTATTCACATCCTAGTTATAAACACTTGGAGTTAATATCTAGCGTGAGTGTTAAACTTGACATAGATATTAATAACAAGGTAAATTACATGCTTTCATTATTAGCAGCCTCAACTGATGTAATGAAACTATGTTAATTAACAAGTCTCTAAATTAGATAACTATTAGAAAAAGTGTCAATATGATAATAAGACTACTTCAAATGTGAATATTTATGTATTGTTGTAATGACATAAATAAATGAAGTAATCTAATACTACTTCAAATTTAGATGTTTATGTATTCTTGGAATGACATAAATATATGAAGTAATAAATTAACTTGAAATTACGATTGAAACCATACTGTGGTGTTCATGATTACTTTAGTTATACATGTTTATATTGTAAAGATATAAATATGAAGTCTTTTATTGCGATAAGACTTATAATAAAGTAAAACGTTAACTTGTTATGTTTTTTTTTTAATTAAGACATATACAAGAAGTCATTGAATTGATTAATGACTTATAACGTAGATTGGGAATATAACAGTTACGTCTTCTTGGTAAGACATAGACATGAAGTGACTTGGTCAAAAGGCACTTATTTTATAAAGCATGCAATTGGCTTGGAAAATCTACTTTACCATTAACTTGACTTAGATGGTAAATAGGTAAGCCAAAACAAAATACATTTATCTTATATATTGTAAGAATGACTTACAATAATCCTAATGAAATACATAATGAGTATGGTATGTTCAGTTAGGAAAATCAAACTCATGTAATATTGTTTGATTAAAGATAACTATATCGTCTATTCTTTCTAAAGATATCAAGGTTAGAAAATTGAGTATGGATAGTATATACTCAATTAGACTCCAACCTAGAAGATTAATAAGACATCATTTATTATGAAATGTGATGAATCAAATTAAGTCTTAAAAGTTGAAGTTCTGAATTTTGTTAAACTGCTTTTGAGTAGGTTTTAACAAATTAATGTTAGAAAATGTCAATATGTATTTGTAAAGTCCCAAAAGAGAACAATTTTTTGTTGCTCCATTGACTAAGTATTTATAATTAATCTATAAATTAAAAAAGGCAAGTGAGAGTTTTATCTTGATAAGATAAAATTACAAGATACATGATCTTATAAAAACACTAGCAAAATCATAATAAGGATTTAACATGTTAATGTTAAATCTCAAGATGATGGAATTCTCATTTCATAGATCCGCAAGGATATCTCAAATACTTGTAGAATATGTTGAGGATTATGAGTTACAGGATCATGATAAATCTGTTGATCTTTTAGATAAATTGCAAATAGTAAATTTGGCAAATTACTCATACTATGAATGTTTAGATGCAGTCCAGAAAGATAACTAGTTGGAAATGTAGTTAATCTTAAACTCTATAGTTACACTATAGAATAAAGATGAGTTTCTACAAAGGGAATGAAAATCCTGGAGATTTAAATTCTAGTGTAGAAATCATAATGGACAAAATTTGTATACATATTTAATGTGTGAAAAAATTATCAATCACACTTAAGCAATTAAATGTGATTGAAATACTTTCGAGGCACATTAAATATATAAAGATTATGATTATCATTCTTAGTTTCATTTACATGAAATTAATAATGGAATATCAAAACTCTTTCTTGGATAATTACTTGAGCGAGGATGATTAGTAATTGAAAGGAGTATTTGAATTCAAATAATCTTTAATAATATACAAAGTGCAAATCATTTGTGAATGGATTAATGCATGCATCTAGAAGATATACTTATGTTTAGTTATTAAATCTAGTTTTGATTTATAATTAAAATAAGATATTTCTTAATATTCCTGAAAGCTAGTGTGAGTGATATATATTTATTTTCTTATTTCACATATGTTGTATAACATATAGGAAGTAACATTCCATTAACGTTTATATGTTAAGTCTTAGTTTGAAATAAAATTTCACGTGAAAATTTAGAAAATAAACATACAACCTTGAAACATATGTTTATTGTTATAAACATAAGCGGTGAAAAATAATGATTCAAATAAACATGAGATTCTATTAGAAAGGCTAGATAGAAACATATCTTTGAAAAGATATAACATAGATGAAATCTGACAAGGGTTTTTCATGTACATCATGTTGTTTGTTGTATCATGCTTGATGAAAGATGATTTGACAACATTAATATCTAATTGAAAGATATTAGATAGCTAAGTGTAATGTATATGGTTGGATTTAGAATTAACATCCTCATTCTGGAATTGCTCCTAAATTTTAAATATGAACCATATGGAAAGATGTTGATATAGATGACAAATCTTGAAAGATTTGAAGATATCAAACATTACACGATGGATATTAAAGTTTACGGGAACTTTAAAAGAGCATGTTGTTTTTTTGGATATAATGATGCTAATAAGATTGAGATGACACTCAATACTAGTCATGGTGGGAGTTTATCCTTGTTAATGGCCATGTGTACTAGTTATGTTTAAGCATAGTTGCATTATACATTAAAAAATTAGAATACTTTAAACTATAAAAGGATTTGGTAGTTTAATTGTCATAAATTTGCGGTTGAGGATGTCACGCAATTTATGAAATATTATGTGGCAATATCTGTGAAGATGAATGCACACATACAAGAATTTCATTCTTGAAATAAGTATTCTCAAAATTCTGATAGATCAAAATTAGTTGATTTATGCCTTGTCAACAAGTATGTGGAACATGACTTGTGGCATAATTCATTAATGAGAATTATCATGCATTGATCTATTTAGTATTTGGATAAGGGATGTTAAGCAATTATTATTCACAATGAATTAAAGTACGTGGTATGTTTGTTTTCATTAATAATAAGTTGTATCCTATATTTGCATGTTTAAATCCGTGAATAACTAAGTTATTCTAAATAGTCCGTTGTCAATCAATAATATGGGAGTATTATTGAATTAAAGCAAATGTGAAGTGTTCGTAGGATATACTTAAGTATATTGATGCGTGAGCATGCCAAATTCACATGATATTCAATATTGGATAAATTGAATATAGGACAGATCCCAACCACATGATTGTACTTTATGGATCGTTGTCACTAAGTAAATCATGAATATTTATCCTCGGACTTGAGATACCAGGTAACTGCCGAGGATGTAGCTCATTTTTTGTAAGATAGTCTAACGCTATCCGTAATTGGTAGTTATAAAGGCTATTTTCGGAGGTGATGCAAAGTTCAAGGGTTATGCTCGTAGTCAAGAAATGATTTGTTCCTTCAAATTTGTTTTGAAGTTTAATACTGCTTGGCCACTCGTAGGATTGACAAGATGTTTGTGCGGCCGTACCCAAAGTCTATCTGGAATATGTTCAGATGTTTTGGTAATCTTGATCAATTATGTATAAACGAGAAACTAAATTGTTAATTATGGAATGACTTAATTAGTTAGATCTATATCCATATTAACGCGGTATTAGTAACAAAAGGATAAGTATGATGATTAAATCATCACATTCCAGGAAACCATACTCAGGGTCGATCTGGGGGCATTGGGGGTGTTAAGCTAGACTAACCCATGTCATTACTATATTAATGAATATCCAAGTGGGAGCTGTTAGAGTTATGGATATAAATTAATATTAGTATGACCAGTTTCGAACACGAGACTTCGGGATTGCACACATTACGTATGAGTCTCAATGTTTGAATAATTAATATAATGATTTATGTTTTAATTATTCATTTCACGAATAAACACTTAACGGTAGTTAGTATTTAACGGGGTTTGGTTAACGGTCGTTAAATATTAACTACAAGGACTAGAGATGAAATTATGGACCAAGAAGGATCTAGAATCCCTCTAGGATCCATATGGGCAGCCAATCTAGGGGAATTAGGAAACTAATTCTTGCCCTAACTTGGAGAGGAAGATTTGTGAGCCTATAAATACAAACCCTTGTATTCATAGATCACTAATCATAATTCTCTAGCAAGCCAACTTCTTTTCTTCTCTCCTCTTTGTGTGTGGTCGATCCATTATCATCCCTAACACCTAGGGAATAATCGATTTAACATATACATTAAATGTTGGTTGTGTTTGTGAATTAGAACCTAGCTTTTCACATTGAGACGCTAGTAATACGTGTGTACAAGAACGAAGGACAAGCTTGTTTTAGCTTGTGTTACTTGCCCTCTTCGACTAGTATATAGTCGTCATTCCCCAAACCCTAAATTAGGGTTTATCTTGTTCTTGACACTTGGTTTCCTGTTTGGCTAGAAACCTAAAGGTACGCATTACTTTTAATTTAGTTAATTAATTACATGTATTGTAGATCTTGTTTTTTCCACTGCGTACTTGATGTTTGGTTTATATGTTTATAGTTGTATGATTCATATTTTTCAACAAATACATTATATTAGGTTCCTCTATTTATAGTGACCTCAACATGAATGATGATGGCATCAAATAATCCTGACTTTGTAGTGTCAATTTTCCCCTAATATGCGCATTATTTGTATCATTTTATATGGATATATATTTTGATTTTTTTATATTTCGTTTCCAGGATATAAGTGAGCATAGGAGCAAAAGAGACGCGGATTTGGAAAAGCACTTACAAGATTACACACTTTAGTATGCTTAGAAGAAGTTACAGCGTAACTCTATTCTTCACTTACGCCATAGCTAAGGATTTATACATGAAGACCAAGTCAACGCTGATCAAGGATTATGGCGTAACTACCACAAGAGGTTACGCCGTAACAATTTGAAGAATTAGAAGAATTTCAATACTATGAAGGTTACGCCATAACCAACACATGAGGTTACGGCTTAAATGTTACACAGAATAGGGTTCAAGTGATTGATGACATTGCGACGTAACTACGCAAGAAGATTAGGACGTAAAGGTAAACCCTAAGCAGATTACGGCGTAACCATGCATGAAGATTACGACGTAATTGTTGCCGCCGAAGATTATGGCGTAACTATCCATCAAAGTTATGCCGTAACTATCACTAATGGATAAGATCGTTTGAAGAATACACTAGTTACAGTGTAACCACAACTCAAGGTTACGCCGTAGCTCTTTCGGGCCAATAAATACCAGCCATATTTCCTGCATTTTACACATCTTATACACCATCAAAAGAAAGAGAACGAAGTTGCGTTACAGAAGGACGATCTCCAGCAGCATACGGAGCATTTTCCAAGGGAGAGATCACGACATAACATCAATAATTTTTAACGATTTATTTTCAATTTACATTTACGATTCCATGTCTTTCATTTACATGCAAAACATTAAATCCGCTGTACTTTTTAATATGATCGGCTAAGCACCTTTGGTGCTAGCCTAGTTATGATTCCTTCATTGTTTTGATTATGTTTTCATGCTTTTATTATTGCTTCTAGTGTGTGCATGCTTAATTATTCGATAGATCCTCTAGTTTCGGTAGTTTTGAAGACCGGTTGTACGTATTACACTAGGAGAACGGACCAAATGACCCTAGAGTAGTAGGTTGTGAGGGTTGGTAAGAATTGACCAAAGGACTACCAAATCCCTTGTGTGCGAATTGACCAAAGGATCACCCTCCGGGTTGGATGAACTTAAGAAGTTAGGTGTGTGGTCTAAGATCCGAGAGACTGATCACACAAAGAATTAATCTAGCATGTAGTGGCACTTAATGACTCAAACTAGTCTACCTGTAACTTTGAAAGCCATAAGGATCCAGACCTTTGGTGTCCTAGTAGGATTCTAGGGAGATAGGCTAGACGAATTGACCAAAGGAGTTTAGTGAATCTTATGCCCCACTTGAAGCGATAGAAAGCTTAA
Source organism: Artemisia tridentata subsp. tridentata (assembly GCA_021014915.2). NCBI lineage: Eukaryota > Viridiplantae > Streptophyta > Magnoliopsida > Asterales > Asteraceae > Artemisia > Artemisia tridentata. Next base: position 99,477,062 of record CP139505.1, read on the forward strand.
TTAGAAAACATAGTCGTAGCAATATAGGATGAACAACTAGGCTAGTACACTTTCTCCCTACATCATTCAAATCTATTTAATTTCCGCATTTCATTTCTTTTTATTAGTTTAATTAATCAAAAAAATCATAAACCCCTTTAAAACGTGACATAGACTTAAGTTAGAATCCAGATACACATAGCTCTTGGGATGACCTCGGCTTTACCGAATACTACACAACACACGACCGGGTACACTACCTGTGAGTGCATAAAGTAGACCATAGGTAGACGACACAACTATAAATATTAAAACCTGGTCAGAAATCCTGCATCGAGTTTTTGGCGCCACTGCCGGGGAGCAATATTAGGATTTTTATTTAAGTTTCAATTTTTTGTTTAATATTTGTTTTTCTTACATCTTTCTTTAAGTTTCAGGAACAATGGCAGTTGTGGATATTGATACGCTTACCCTCGAGGAGTAACTTGCTATGACTAGAGAAACGCAAGGGCCGGGGCTTGTTAGGCCGGTTATTGGAGCTGATGTTCACTTTGAGATCAAGAACCAATTCATGAGGGAATTGCATGAAAAAACCTTTTTGGGAAACCAGACTGAAGATGCTTATGAGCATGTAGAACATGTCTTGTACATTGTAAGCCTTTTCAACATTCCAGGTGTTTCTCACGATGCTATCATGCTTCGAGTCTTTTCGATGACACTCACAGGAGCCGCTAAAAGATGGGTTGATAGGTTGCCCACTGGAGTCATCAACACATGGGATCTCCTTAAAAGAAAGTTCATCCAACGGTATTGCCCTCCCTCGAAGATGGCAAAACAATTAGAAGAGATCCATAACTTTAGTCAAGAAGCGGATGAGACATTATTCCAAGCTTGAGATAGGTATAATGATCTTCTCTACAGATGCCCAACTCATGACCTTAACAAATAGCAGAAGGTCAACATATTCTACAAGGGTCTTAACATTGCAACTAGGCAGATGATCGATTCTCGAGGGCCGATCCCTGGAATGACTCCTGTTCAAGCCCTTGATGTTATTCAAGACATGGCAGACCACTCGCAAAAAGGCATGATAGAGGCAGCAGTAGAAGTATGGGCAGAAGTTTGGATAGTGTGGAAACCGTAGAGGGGGGGGGGGTGAATACGTTTTCATTTAAAAACTTAAAACTTTTTGTATCAATTACCTGATCAAGTGTGACGTAATATGAAAAGTGTCAACTATGGTCATATAACATTTAGAGATGGTATAAAGTAAACTAGCACACAAACATAAACACACCATGACTCAGACATAGTCAACATAATATAAGTAACAAAGCACACCAGCATAAACGCAATGCAAATATAAATATAAAGCGATAAAGACTAAAATGAAAGTAAAGAGATAAGTAAGAAGGCACAAACCGGACACGATGATTTATAGTGGTTCGGTCACAAAGCCCCTCTTCACCCTACTCCACTCCTTGAGTACCCAACTCGAGAGTTACTTCACTAATCAACAAGCTCCCTCTAGGCGGAGAAAACCATACACGTCGCTTATCCTATTTCCGACACTAAGCTAGATGTCGAGTGCTAATCTTAGCTAGCACCAATCTACCACGATTCACCCGATCTACACCGTACACGTCGCTTATCCTATTTCCGACACTAAGCTAGATGTCGAGTGCTAATCTTAGCTAGCACCAATCTACCACGATCTACCCGATCTACACCGTACACGTCGCTTATCCTATTTTCGACACTAAGCTAGATGTCGAGTGCTAATCTTAGCTAGCACCAATCTACCACGATCTACCCGATCTACCCTTGATCTACATGATCAATACACACAAGCCCAATGGCTTCAAGAGATAATCAATATCTCTATAAGATCACAATGATCTTCACTCACTCTCTCACAAAGAAAAATGATCTTGATGTATACTAGGATACAACAAGTGTGTAACAAATGTTACAACTTCCCTAACTACAACTACAACTCTTGTATCTTCTTAGATACCTTGAGTTCTTCTCTTGCTATTGAAGAGGAATGAGAACACTTTGTATCTACTTGGATACTTTGTGTTCTTCTCTTGCTATTGAAGAGGAATGACAACACTTTGTATCTACTTGGATACTTTATGTTCTTCTCTTGCTATTGAAGAGGAATGAAGAGGATCTCTTGGTGGGATGAATGGATCACTCTTAAACAAACTAAGACTCTCTAAATGATCAAAGAAAGTTATCTAAGTGAGGAGGGATTAGACCAGAGAAAATTGACTGGAAAAATCAAGTTGGAAGTGTAAAATGGTCCACTATTTATAGGGAAGGGGAAAAATAGCCGTTACAGAGGCACGACTCCACTAATTGTCAGACGACTCCACTAGATTTAGTGGAGTCGTCGGTACTTTAGTGGTACCGTGGACGCTCCTCCGTTTGTTTTTAGTGGGGAAGGTTTATATGGGAATGTTTGGAGCTGTTTTGGGGGGGAAAATTGACTGTTGGGATTTTTAAACTTATTTTTCAAAATAAAACATTTCTTTTTAATTCAAAAATAATTTGTAAAATATATTTTTGAAAAAATGTTTTGTCACATTAAAAATGTGAAGTTTTGAAAAATATAATCCTTTGATCATTTGTCAAGTAGTAGATTTGTTTGTCCATACCTTGAGTGATTTACGTCGGGATGAAAATCTACGACTTTGTTGAAGCATACTTGAAACGTAGAGAGGTGTTGATGTAAGTATGCATTGATGATTTATGTTTACAAGTAACTTGCGCATTTTATGTTATGCATTACAAGTTACATGTTTGTCATTATTAAAACTGAAGAAACCGTTTAGTTTAAATATCGTAATATTTGCACTAACAATCTCCCCTTTTTTGATGATGACAAATATGTAAACCGTAACACACAGTAAAATGTAAAAGTTACCTGTTTACACTCCCTTCTCCCCCTTTTGTCGAAGCAAAAAGGTAGTTGCCTTGAGCTCTCCCTTGACTTCATTCCCTACTCCCCCTTATTGCATTACAATCCTTTCTCACCAGAAAGGCGAATTTGCATCATACCAGTGAAGACGACTCCATGCTATGTATTCAAATACCCCCGAGCTCCCCCTAGCTCAATGCTCTCCTATGGTAATTGAATCCCCTTGTTTATTCACCCTAGTATCTAGCAGATCCATGGATCAAATTCTTACAAAGGCTTTTCCTACATCAAGGGTTAGCTTCGTGCAACATAATATATAACAGTATAGGAGCTACATTATAGGGATAGAATACACATAGCAAGACATGCAAGGGTTAAACTATGTGAGTGACACAACCTAAAAGTGTGCCAAAAGGGTAAAGACCAAAAAGAAAGCCCAAGAAAGTTGAGCGACACAAAAAGATGAATACATATTGCAATTCAAATGCACTTGAGTGTCACAACCCGACCAAAAACCTAAGGTGTAATTGTTCAATCAATCGCACTAATCAAGAACGAGAGTCGTTCGTTGACTGACACACAAAATGACTTCTTCCAAGTTGTCATTGGGAAGACAAGTTCTAACAAACCTTTTGAACAACATAATCATCTACCTAAGATGATTTGTGTTAGGATGGTTTAGATTAATATATCGTTTGCACTGACAATGAGATGCATGATATATTTCAAAGGAAAAAAAATGTGCATGTGATCCTAACAGGATTGGGGTTGGATATCTCTAAAGGGGTTGAGGTAATGAAGTTCTGGATTTCTAGTTTGGATGATCCTAGGTATGTGTTAGAGATAATTTGGTGTATGAAGGGTTTCGTGTGATTGTGAGGATTGAAGGTTGTTTAACTAACTATTGCTTATCCAAAGCGAGGAGTGGTTGTAAGGTTTGAGGGTGATGATCGGTGGGTTGAAGGTTTTTAGACTAACTATCAATGTCAAGAGTGAAGTGTAGCTAAAAGGTTTGAGTGGGATTAATATAAGGGTTGAAGATTTTGAAGCTAAATATCACTGTCAAGAGTGAAGTTTAGTTATAAGGGTTAAGTGTGATGAGGAATGATGTTAATGTAAAGTTTGAAGATGAGATGCAAGATAAGCTTGCAATGGTGATGCCTTATATAGGCAAAAGTTGTGGGATTCGAACTAAAGTTGGTGGAAGAGTCCTATGGTATAGTGAGGGAATCCTAGGGTGCATGTAAGTTTGCAAAATTTTGCAGGTTTGAGGTTAGAGATGCAAGGATCTAAAGGAAACAGTGAAAATTCATCAAACATAGGCACGGTACTACTAAATTCCACATGGTACTGTTAAATTTAACGGTACCGTGGACTATTTAACGGTACCGTGACCTGGAAGTCACGAATTTTCCTGTGCAGCCTAGTTCTGGGCATCTAAAGGGAAGTTTTCTAGGGAATAAGAACCACATTTGTGTGTTCTTGAGAGTGTTTATTGAAAAAATATATGAGTGTGTTTTCGCTCCCCCTTAATCTATGACCATCCGGACAAGATGTAAAAGATAAAGAGAAAAACAAACGTTGACGGAAGTGGTGAGCTTAGCAAAGTCATGACAAGTGGTGGATAGCATACGATAAACTTCACCTTTGAAGTCACGTAGCTCTTCTCAATCATTGTGAATATTCATAGAATATTCATATGATGAGGCATGTGATCACGTGGAGATATCCTAAGGGTTAAGAAGATAAGAACTTCAAGATTACGGGGTTAGTGATAAGGTTCTACTGGGGTTATCTCAACTTATCCTAGCGGTTTTTCGCTTGAAGTGTGTGGAAGGTGAGTGGGATACGAAAGCATTGGTAGTGTAGAACTAAGGTTAAAAGGTGTAGATAAGTTGGGAGGATAATGGATACGGAAGTGACCATACATATGGTGTGTTTAGTACCATGCGGAAGTGAAAGGAGAAAAATCTTTGGATCAGAAGATAGACAGAATATATTCTGATAGGAGACGGTTCTGGTTCAAGACTACATCGAGTGGGTTTTTATAGTGTTGGTGAGGATTGGAGACGAAATAAACTGTCTCAGCAGACAACGGTCCTACATTACCGTTAAATTTAGCGGTACCGTCCCCTATTTAAGGGTGCCGTGACCTGCTGAGGTCAGTTTTGACCCAGAATTAGATTTTTGACAACGAAATTTCACATATGTTGTGATTTTTCTGGACTTTAGTTAAAGGAATTTATACCAAATAAATTCTTTTATGAATGAATCCAACGGGATTCGATGAACGTTAATCGAGAACGAGAAATGACATTTAATTGCGTCTCGCAAATTAAATATACTTTAAATATTTCGGATGAAATATTTAAGTTGTCATTGGATTTTAAGAATAAATCTCGCTGATTTAGTGAGACTTTTCGACACGGGGAGAGAAGTTATACCTAATAAATTCTTTGAGCTGTACTTGACAAGAAGAGATGACTTTTATATTTTCGATGAAATACATAGGTAGTCATTAGAGCGATGTAAAGGATGACTTAATATTTCCAGTGAAATATTTAGAAGTCATGAGACGAGACGTAAAGAATGACTCAATATTTTCAGTGAAATATTTAAAGAGTCATGAGACAAGACGCACGAGATGACCACAATATTTCCATTGAAATATTCAAGTAGTCATAAGAGGGGTACGAGGGATGACTTTAATATTTCCAGTGAAATATTTAAATAGTCATAAGATTTATGGAATATGTTCCATCATTCATAGACCTAGACAAAGATGGTTAGGGGATTCTCGGTTGAGAGGTATGGTTGATTTAAGGATTTCGATGTGCTTCGCACGCGAGTGTTTCACGGGGTTTTGAAAGACGTAAAGCTAGGCATATGGTGCTGATTCACAGTAGGGTTTGGGATCTTAAGAAGTTTGTAATCACACGAGGATGAAAGGAAACTACTAATCACTTATATTGTGATTCGTGAGTCCTTTGTCACCCAAGGGTTGATGTTAGCTTTTAGCTTTTGGATGAGCGTTTTAACATACGTTGTTAAAAGGCTTGAGTATGATGTTTCGGGTATGACATTTAACAATTGCAATCGCAAGTTAAACTTACTTGAATATTTTGGACGAAATATTTAAGTTGTCAACCCTACTCCGAGTTCTACTAGGTTTGTATATAACCTTCCCATGACAAAAGGGTGTATTACTTGGAAGAACGCGAAGTGATGACCAGGGAATTAGGACAACGTCGCGACTACTTTAACTTATAGGTTTTGACACTAGTATATGACTATATGACTTCTAAGGGTTCATAGTGATAGGCATACCTAATTCCTAATGTGTCAAAAGGACATAGTGTGGATGCAAAATTTAAAATCAAATCATGTAAAATGCACATAAAGAATAAATGCAAATATCATGCAAATCATGATAATCATTTAGCATTTAAGATCATGAAGACATTTAATCATGTCTTACGAAAACATGTTATCATTTTGAAACACATATGTGGGATGCAAGCAATCTAGGTTTGCTAAGGAAGATCCTAATTACCATTTGTTCAAAATGAAATCCTAACGGGAGATAAAGTTCACCGATGTAAACTGTCACTAGTCAAATGTAGGAAAGAAAAATTTTCAAGTTAGAGAATGAGTATGAGACTATCATTAGTGGTGCTCAATTCAGGCTAAACACGACCATTTTTACGGGTTATACACGAACCCAACTTCTCTCCTGGAAGCAATTCAACCGTTAGGTCAAATTGAATTTCTAGTGCGATAGGTTCTCCAGTAGTCATTCTCATGTTAGAAAAATTCAAATTCCTATATTTGCCTATCGAAGTATAGCAAAGATGATATTAGCTTGTTTCGCTAATAAATGACCTAATATGACTCAACTAACCATACTTTGAAAGTTGGTTAAGAAAATGGCATGTCTTACACAACTCCTTACAAAGGCAAGCGAAATGTTTTAATTTCGTGTTTGAGATTTAGAGGTTATTTGATGGAGATGGTGCATTTTATGATCTCTTGGACAACATCTGTGTTTGTTGAGTTGTTACATGTTATTTTAACATGATTTGATTTCCTAGAACCAAGAGACACTTTAATGTGATACAATGTAGAATCCACTACATCGTGTGTGTTTCAAGAATGCTCCTTTGCATATCTTGAGAGAATAATCTAGTAAAGGTTATTTACCTTAGTAGATCTTGTGAGTATTATGTTTGAAATGAGACATATTGTATATTTCAACAAATATGCTTTTCTAAGAGGAAACTTATCACTCTTACGAATGCTTAGTGAAACAAGTATTTTATTATATGACCAATTTTACTTGTTTATGCAATGACACATGTTGTATTAGGTTATTATTCAACTCTAATATCCTATATTTGTTAACATGATGCAATTTATTCTCTTGTAACATAACCATTCATGTTACAAAGAAAATAAGATGCATAAGATATAAGTTATCTTTTGATAAGAGAAATACATGTGATATTCTCGAAGATTGATGACGTACATAATAGTTAATAATATATTATGTGTGACACTTTTACTAGACATGTGATTTTGAGTGTTGAGTTGTTCATGAGCAAAGTTTACATATGTTGTTTGTTTGCTCGTGTTTGGTTTTTCGGAAATGACACATTTACTAATTGCATTGCAAAGTAAATTACTTGAATATTTCGAATGAAACATCCAAGTTGTCAATCCTACTTGGTTGTGTATTTTATGCACCTTTTAAACATATTAGTTTAATGTTTGGAACACAACCATTGGACAAGCAGACTCAATACGGAATCTTCAACACAAGTTTGAGTTATGATCCGATGCATATTATTTTCGTCTTGAGAGGACGTCATTATTTTCATAACAATCGAGTGTGATTGAGTATGTAGATTCATGATAATATATTCATCATATTTGATGTTATCTTGAAGCTAGACAAATAATGACTCCAATTTCATGTCCATACACAAAAACTTGTCAATTAGATTCGATAATTATATCAATCATAATTTGAATAATGAATTGATATGTACTCGAAATCTTTCTTGACCCTCACGATCACTCCTTCTAAAAAGAAAATAAAAATTTAGGGAATGTGTTCCATATGTTCTAATACTAGTTGTATGTGTGAGGTGAATGACATATTAAGTTACTACTTCGATATGGTCATTTATTTTTATTTGCGAAAAACTATTATATTATTAAGTATAATATTCTTAGTTTTTCGACACCTCATTAGTATAAAAATAATTATATTAACTATTTTTATATAGCATACGTAAAATACTAAATGTTTAAAATATTTTGTATGTGTGTTAGATCAATGCAAGTTTAATACATTTTCTTTTACTTAAATACTAATGTATTAATATGATCTTTTATCTTGTTTAGACAACCCATGGTCAAGCAAGAAAAAGTGATATAATGTTTTAGTGATCATGTTACGGATTTTATGAAGGTGTTAAGTATTTTGAGGTGATATACCTTTTACACTTAAACCTTTGAAAAAATAATTGTGTAAGACAATATCTTTCGACACACATGATCAACCAACTTAGTTTCTATTTGTAAGAAGGTTACTAAACCATTTTAAAACTTGCAACATATGCAAGAAAAATGGTCTATGCCTATATACAATGCAAAATCAATTACGCGACTTAGTGCAAGAAGTCTAGTCTATGTCCTATTGACACATAAGCCGAAAAACTAATATTCGACACATAGCAACAAGGCATGAGAGACACTTATGCTTATAGATAAAATTAGCTCAACGAAAGATAACAATAAGCATAAAAAATATTAACTAACAATACTAAGACATAAAGAAAAGCAAATAGTCATTTAGCATAACACACAAAGATATTTATCGTCATTTTGTGTATTAAGTACAACAATGTACACTTAGCTTGATTTTATTTGAAAATAAATTATTTTCCACCCCATTTCAAAATTTTATCAAGTTCAACACCTTGAAATCATGAATACATCAACATATGATGTTCACTTTGTGATTTGACAAAAAATTTGTGCAATCGACATAACCGGAAAAGACTCTGTTACGAATTAAAGGCTCTTTTAAATTTTACTTTACAATCATTGTCTAAAATTATTTTTAAATGAGAGTAGACTCAATTACGTTTAAAACGATAGGTGGTATGACTCCTACGGACTTATGGTTGATTTTATACGAAATTTTGAAAATTACCGAATTCTGAAAAACAGAAGAAGGTACCGTTAAATTTAGTGGTACCGTCCATATTTAATGGTACCGTACATTGTATTTAATGATACCATGCCCTTTATTTCAGTTTTGAACAAAACCAACCGCATCATTTTACGACTCGTTCTATAGACTTGACCGGACACTTACAAACTCTATTTTTTTTTATTGATTTAAGAAAACCTTCAAGCTAGTATGACAAAGTATACTTAACAACAAAACTTGTAAGTATTAAGCAACTAAATACTTTTCATATTTTATCACCTTCATGGGTAATTTGATACATGGATCGTACTCAATTTTGAAAACCATTTGTTTTAAAAATTTGAACGACGTGGCTCTGGTACCAATTGTGGAAACCGTAGAGGGGGGGGGGGTGGGGGTGAATACGTTTCCATTTAAAAACTTAAAACTTTTTGTATCAATTACCCGATCAAGTGTGACGTAATATCAAAAGTGTCAACTATGGTCATATAACATTTAGAGATGGTATAAAGTAAACTACCACACAAACATAAACACACCATGACTCAAACATAGTCAACATAATATAAGTAACAAAGCACACAAGCATAAACGCAATGCAAATATAAATATAAAGCGATAGAGACTAAATGAAAGTAAACAATTAATTAAGAAGGCGCAAACCGGACACGATGATTTATAGTGATTCGGTCACGAAGCTCCTCTTCGCCCTACTCCACTCCTCGAGTACCCAACTCGAGAGTTACTTCACTAATCAACAAGCTCCCTTCAGGCAGAGAAAACCATACACGTCGCTTATCCTATTTCCGATACTATGCTAGATGTCGAGTGCTAATCTTAGCTAGCACCAATCTACCACAATTTACCCGATCTACACCGTACACGTCGCTTATCCTATTTCCGACACTAAGCAAGATGTCGAGTGCTAATCTTAGCTAGCACCAATCTACCACGATCTACCCGATCTACACCGTACACGTCGCTTATCCTATTTCCGACACTAAGCTAGATGTCGAGTGCTAATCTTAGCTAGCACCAATCTACCACGATCTACCCGATCTACCCTTGATCTACTTGATCAATACACACAAGCCCAATGGCTTCAAGAGATAATCAATATCTCTATAAGATCACAATGATCTTCACTCACTCTCACAAAGAAAAATAATCTTGATGTATACTAGGATACAACAAGTGTGTAACAAATGTTACAACATCCCTAATTACAACTACAACTCTTGTATCTTCTTGGATACCTTGAGTTCTTCTCTTGCTATTGAAGAGGAATGACAACACTTTGTATCTACTTGGATACTTTGTGTTCTTCTCTTGCTATTGAAGAGGAAAGACAACACTTTGTATCTACTTGGATACTTTGTGTTCTTCTCTTGCTATTGAAGAGGAATGAAGAGGATCTCTTGGTGGGATGAAAGGATCACTCTTAAACAAACTAAGACTCTCTAAATGATCAAAGAAAGTCATCTAAGTGAGGAGGTATTAGACCAGAGAAAATTGAATGGAAAAATCAAGTTGGAAGTGAAAAATGGTCCATTATTTATAGGCAAGGGAAAAAATAGTCGTTAAAGAGGCACGGCTCCATTAATTTTCAGACGGCTCCACTAAATTTAGTAGAGCCGTCGGTACTTTATTGGTACCGTGGATGCTCCTCCGTTTGTTTTTAGTGGGGAAGCTTTATTTGGGAATGTATGGAGCTGTTTTGGGGGGGGGGGAAATTGACTGTTGGGATTCTTAAACTTATTTTTCAAAATAAAACATTTCTTTTTAATTCAAAAATAATTTGTAAAATATATTTTTGAAAAAATGTTTTTTTACATTAAAAATGTGAAGTTTAGAAAAATATAATCCTTTTATCATTTGTCAAGTAGTAGATTTGTTTGTCCATACCTTGAGTGATTTACGTCGGGATGAAAATCTACGACTTTGTTGAAGCTTACTTGAGACGTCGAGAGGTGTTGATGTAAGTATGCATTGATGATTTATGTTTACAAGTAACTTGTGCATTTTATGTTACGCTTTACAAGTTACATGTTTGTCATTATTAATACCGAATAAACCGTTTAGTTTAAATATTGTAATATTTGCACTAACAGATGGTATATCTGTTATTACCAACAAACTTGAAAGTCTTGGCAGGGATATAAAGAAGCTAAAAGAAAATGTGCATGCTATACAAGTGGGATACGACACTTGCGAAGGAGCTCACCTAGCTAGTGACTACCCATTGGATGAAGAAGATAAGAAAGTTGAAGAGGTTAAATATGGCGAAGCTAACAAGACTTTTCAAAGAAATAACGATAATGGGGCAAGGTATCAGGTTGGACCACAAGGATACTACTCAAGCGTGGACAACCGACCTCCTTATGGAGAAAGGAAGTCGACCATTGAGGAGTCAATTTAAAAATACCTGGAAGAATCGGCTAAAAGGCAAGAAGAGAGAAAGGATTGGCTCAAAAGTTTTCAGGAAGGAACGAAAGCAAATCTCAAGGCCCATGACGAGACGCTTAGAAGTCTCGAAACAAAAATTAGGTTGATAACGAATGATGTTCAAGAGCAGAATACGAGGGAGAATGCCAGAGCCTGCAAAGCTATTTTCACCAATGATGGACAACCCCTCTATACCCCTTTCAGGTACTCAGAAGAAGAAGTTGAATATTTTTCTAATTTGTCTAAGTAGGATGAATATGAGTACGATGATGACAATGAGGGAAAGGACTTTCTGACACACTTGAAGCCATCTCCTGGGAACAAAGACTTACTTAAGGATGAACCAACAAAAGTAAGGGAGGAGATCAAATTGAACGAACGTTGTTCAGCTGTTGTTCCGAATCATCTACCTCAAAAGGAGAAAGACCCAGGGAGTTTTCTTCTTCCTTGTTCTATTGATAATTTATGCGTTAAAAATGCATTAGCTGACCTAGGGGCTTCAGCATAATGTCATTCTCTATGTGAAAAAGGCTAAATTTAGGACCTCTAAAACCTATCTCTTTGACCATAGAAATGGCTGACCAAACTGTTAGTATCCCTAAAGGCATCTTAGAAAATGTTCTTGTAAGGATTGATAAATTCACTTTTCCAGTGGACTTTTTCATTCTTGATATGGAACAAGACCTAGAAACACCTTTGATTCTAGGAAGGCCACTCCTTGCTACAGCATGCGTCATAATTGATGTTTTTAATAAGCGCATTTCTCTTAAAATTGATAATAGTGAACTCGTTTTCAAAATGGATGAAAGGGGGAAATGTCATCCAATTGAGACTGTGTGTGTCATTAAGAAGGACACATCGAGTAATGACCAGAATCTTACTGATAATCTTGCACACGAGCACCCTAATACTAATCATGTCAACTATTTGAGTGTGGTTTTGCAGGAAACTTATGCGGGAATAAGTGACAGAGTGGAGTTACGCCGTAACTCTAATGTTGAGTTACGGCGTAACCAAGGCCCAATTACTAAGGTAATCCCCAATACCAAGTATGAATTGATCGATGGGAACGAGGAGCTCAAGGTGATCGTTAGCTCATCCTTGACTAATGATGAAACTAAGAATCTTATGAAAATTGTGTCGCTGCATCACAATAAAGCTAATGACATCCCTAGGAAGATCGAGAAGGAATACCATTGGTGAGAGGCTATACCGGTTGACAATGGAAAGTGGTATGACTTATGGGCACCCTATGACCACAATGTCAATCTTTATGATGGTGGGGGTGACGAAGTAAGGTTACGAAATAACTGGCATTTGTGGAATTCCACTAATGATAAGGATAGGAGGAACCTTAAATGGAATGGAACAATACCATTCGATGATTGAGTACGAATTATCTATGGCAAGGTTGATCGTGACACAAAGATGAGCATCTGGGCGGACCTGAACCGAGTGCACAATAGTGAAATCCCTATCATCAATGATAGCCCTGAATCACAAGATGAAATGCTCACATACAATGAAATTTTTAAAAGTCATGCAGGTGACTCAAGTGATAATGCAAGAGGAACGATTGGAAGAAAACATTGGTGCGAAAAGATTAGGACTGAAGGTACCAATGGTGAAGTGTTTTGGGATTCTTGTGACCTTTATGACAAAGATTGTAATGGAGGAAGTAGAATGGTAAGGGTTGGGGATAATGAGTTTCTATGGACCTCAACAAACGATGATGAAAGAAGTGAACTACCATGGCTTGATAGGTTGGCTTTGATAATTGGATCAAAATAAGGTACGGAAAAGTGGATGCTTCAACTAAAGAGAAAATTTGGAAGGGTTGCATGACATGGGAGGCTCCGAGCGATGACGGGCATCCTAATGATGTGAGGGATGTGAATGAAGAAGAATACAAAACAAGGTGGGGTGAAAAGAAAGACCGTTGTAAGCGAGAGCTTATTGAAGATAAGCTTGATGACGATTGGTTTAAGGGAACAAAATCTGACGACGATGATATAGATGGAATCATGGACTACCTTGAGTTACAAAGACATGATGGGTTCACGGATCTGGATGATGAAGCATATGAGCAACGAAGATGTAAACTTTTAGGTATTCCTTACAAGAGACCCCCACCGATTGTGGCAGAAAATTTTGAAATTACTAGGTACCATTTAGGACCTGATGAGAGGTTTGCCACAGTATGGAAAATTGAAAGAGAGGAGTTCCTGCCTACCACCACAAATGTTGCCTGGGTAAGACATAATTTGATGAGAGAGATGGACGAGCTTGGTCAAGTCCGTCGGCAACAATGAGGAGCCGTGATTTTGAGTCTAATTTAAAGACTCATTAAATAAACAAAAGTGCTCTTTCGAGAGACAACTAGAATTATCCTTTTTCTTTTCCGTTTTATTAGATTAGTTGGGTTTGGTGTGTTTTTGTTCATATTTTGCAGGAATTGGAACAAGGACGATATTGTGAAGTTCACTGTTGATGGAATCAGTCTAGAAAATCCATTCTGTGTAAGATTTACAGCGTATCCCAATTCTATGGTTACGCTGTAACGATTCCTCCGATATCGGATGACTCCCAGGTTTATGCAATCATGGCGTAACTCAGGAATGAGTTTACGCCGTAACCTTTCCTGTATCCAAATTTAATATTTAATTTTACACACCATAACCTTGAATTAGTTTTAAATGAACTTTGTGGGTGTGTTCCCTATAAACCATTACGAGACTTCACTCATCCACTCGGGACACCGAGTGGTTTAAAAGGCTTGTTACATACGCTAAATGCAATCGTGATTCCTACGAAAGTGAGTTAGGTTTTTATTTGTTTTTATTTTTCCTATTTATTGTAGATTTATGCTTGTTGGTAATGTCGTAATTTCAGGGAATTAAAGTTTTCTCATGGAGAAAATACGAAGACACGCTTGTTCAACGTGATCCTTCTTTCATTTTGGAGCAAATTTCAAGGAAGTTCTCGTTCCAATTCTACTTTTACCTCATCTTTATTTCATGTTTAGTACAAAAGGGACTTTGTACATTTCAAGTGGGGGGACGGGAGTAGAATTATAACTTGAACTTGTTTGCCCTCATTTTTCTAGTTTATTTTGAAAAATTGTGCATTTTTTGAAAATTTTGACATGTTTTTCTTAACCTAACTAGAATAGACCTTAGCCGAGCACACTATAACCCTTGATTTCCATGGTGAGATTTAGCTTTTCCATTTCCCCTTATTTACCACAAATCCACCAAATAGTGAGTGTGCCGGTAGTATATAAACTTTAGAACTTGGCCTTTACATCATTTTGAAACCATAGACGAGTAGTGTGCCGAGTTAGCTTGATACATTTGGAAGAGATAATTCGAGAAGGCAATACTTTAGGATTAACACCCAAATAGCCATATGTGTATATAATTGTGTGCGTTTATCGATTAGTCACCTCGACTTTTTGACCCCCGTGTTAAACCCTTTTATTGCACTCACCTTTAGTGCAAGATACCCCTAGATACACCCTTTCAAGCCATTCTTTTCATTTCATACCCTTATCAATATTGTTTCGACACACCTATTCGCCTTAGCCTACTGTGTAGTCTTAGCTCATGATTGGGAAATCACCGTTTTCTCAAGTTCAAGGTTCGAGTAGAGAGATTCGAAAATCATGCCTACATCGAAGACATATGTTTGAAGATCACTGACGACCCCCCCCCCCCCCCCCATATTTTCTCATATATGATTCATCTCAAGTGAGGGATGTTATTATTGTAGTTATGATTCCCACAAAAAAATGTGTGTTTCTGTATGTATATAGTGGTATAGATAGTGCATTGTTATAAGCACTAAGTTACGAGCTTATCAGATTTAGTATCGAGGAGGCCACTTTGATTACATATTAAGATTTGATGTTTGTTACAAATTACATCAGCACGTTGATGAAGACCAAGTAGTATGCTCATTATGACATCCGCTAATGGCACACTTACTTGTTACATTATGACCCAGTTTTTGCGTCTTGAAGCTTGGATTTTGGATGGACGGCGGAAGGTGACGACTTGGTTGTAGGCTAAGACTATTTGATTTCTATTTTTTAATTTTTACCCATTATGTGCATCCCATGTCTTATCCTACCCTTAAGTTGTGAATCATGCTTAGGTGAAAGGTCCGAGCAGTCATTGGTGTCTTGGCCATGGATTTGGTCATGTATCGATGGTCTTTGTCGCTTTCATCACCACTTCCTCCTTGACTATCACTATCATCACTAACTTGGTTCTTAGTGACTTTAGCTTTGAGGGCCAAAGACTTCACCTTCTCCTTCTTGTCTTTGGAGGCAACCTTGTCGTTTTCAAGAATCATTTCGTACACCTTGAGATTGCCAATAAGTTCGTCAAGAGGAAGTTCGGCCAAATTCTTTGCTTCTTCAATAGCCGTCACCTTCGGCCGCCACTTTACCAGAAGAGCTCGAAGATACTCTCTCACATGGTCCTTGTTACTAAAATTAGGATCTAGAGCCATTAAGCTCGTGATGATAGCATTGAACCTAGTATAACCATTATTAATGGTTTCTTCATCCGAGAATCGAAAGCTTCTCATATTGTTGAATGAGTAAGTCGATCTTGCAATCTTTGACTTGTGAGTTTCCTTTATGGGTAATGATGAGAGTGTGCAAAATCTCCTTGGCGGTCTTGCATGTGTAAACCCTCTCGAACTCCCTTCGAGGTAAGGCATTGTACATAGTCATCTTGGCTTCATCATTCTTGCCAATCTTCTTCTTCTCATCATCTTTCAATTCCAAATATGGCTTTTCAACCATCAACTTTATTTCGGGATCTTGCATCGTGAAAACAAAGTTGCCATTTTGGATGATCTCTGACAAGTCAATATCTTTCGACCTAACATAGGTCTCAAACTGGGTTTTCCAAAAACAAAACCCATCGACGCACAAAGATCGACGCTCACTAAGAAGAGCTACAACCCAACGGTATTCCACCCTCGAAAACCACCCTCAAGGACTCGTGATTCGAGTTAACCAAAAAGACCACTAAGACCACTAAGACCACTAAAACTTCCCATCGGAAGTATCAAACCCCAACTAGATCCCCAATTATCTAGGCTTGGTCACCTCGACACAAGACTTCTCCTACAACCAAATCGAACGAATAAATGTTTGATTGTTCAATCAAGCCCTAATCTAACATAGAGACTCGATTGTAATAGAAAGGGTAAAGATAAGAAGACCCTCGACACAATCACAAGAGTATAGGTTCTTGTGATTCTTCCCTTGCAAGGAGATGTGTTCTTTCAAATGATGTTAGTGTGAAAGATTAAGAACACAAGATAGAATTAGAGGATTGTGAGAAAAGAAATAAGAGATAAAGAATAATGGCAAGGGGTGAGGAATAAAATAGGTAAGGGTGGGTATTTATAGGCCAAAACCCCAAATTAAGAAAATAAATTCAAGGTTGGCGCGTTAGCTGACGTGTCGGAGTGCCAGCAGTGCGCCAGGACTCCTGAAGGATTTTCTTTGGGTTTTTGGTCTTTTAATTACCCAACCTTTCTAAACCCCCAATTGTACTTCACACATTTAGACCTTTACATTATTCATTCTTAAGGTCTACCAACTCAAATAGCCAATTTGTAAAAATGTTTTGTGAAGTGTTTAAGTGAAACCAATTATCAAAGAGAGAAGAGTAGAAGGGATATTTGGATAAGGGTAGTTAGGGTATTCCTCACATGGCATAGAAAAGAGAGAAAGAATATCCCATGGAATATTCCTTTGCTTGGAAGGAAGTGTGGATGTTAGAGATAGAGAGAGGGGAGAATTTGAATTTGAAATTCAAATTGTGTGAGATAGAAGTGAGAGAATGAGGTTGGGTTAAGGTGAACCATGGTTGAGTTAGAAGAGTAACCATGGTTGGGTGAGAAGAGAATATCCAAGGGAATATCTGTTAGGATTCGACACACGGTTAAGGTGGTTAAACCTTTTGTACTTTGTGTGTATGATATATTGAGTGAATACGATTAAGTATGCGGAATCTACTTAATCACACTTAGAAGGTTATTTGTGTTATGGAAATGGAACAGTTGTGTTTGTTGTTGAACAAGGAACAATGAAAGATTAACACCAAACGATTTAATATTATTAAGATAATAATACGAGTGATCTTGAGTTATCACTAGGGTTACAACCTTGAATCTTAAGTTTTTCTAAATTATGATATTTTTGTGTTTGTTCTTGTTCTAACAGTTATGAAAGTTCTAAGTATTCAACAATCACTTTTAGACACACATATATCACTAGACTAAGATCTTCTTTTATAGTCCAAGAAGATCTTTACAATATTGCTTAAAGTCTTGATAAACTACTTGCTAACTTATCTTGAGTGTGTCGGTACATAAGATACAACATGTATCTGTGTACACAACTTGTTAACTAAGCACATGGGGTAAGATATTATCTACCGTATATTGTTGACCAAAATACACATAATATCTTTTCATACTTATCCACTTAGCAGCAGAATGTACATTAGCAGCAGCAATGAGTTATCGCTTAGCAGCAGGAACAAGTACACTAGCAGCAGCATCAACCAGCAGCATTATCAGAAGCAGAATCAATACACTACCAGCAGGAATGAAACTTTGCACTACCAGCAGAAACAAAATATACTACCAGCAGAAACATACTTAGAGAAATTCCCAATTCTTGAACTTCAGAATATTTAATTCCCAACAATCCTCCCCTAAACATTTGAATTCTTTCCAACATGTTTCTTTGAATTAAATGAGGAATTGTGAAGATCTTTCAAACACTTCATAGTCAGACCCTTGATCTGAACTTTCTTCCATTCTGAACTCATCTGCTTTCTTTTGACTTTAACAATATCAACACACATCTTAAACACTGACCTAAAGATGGTGCAACTTCCTTGGATGGAGGAATTATAAGAGGCAATGGTGCTGTGTATCTTGGATGCTTGTTTCAACAAGTGAAATCATCTATCAGCATGCCTTTGCAAGTGATGAACAAACGTGGTAAACTGAAATTGAAAATTTTCTTCGTTTGACCTAGATAGAACTTTCTCCTTTAGAATGTTCTTGTCATTTTCAACCTTCATGTCATTATCTTGTATGCTCTTGTCTTTTCCTCCCTTTCATTGGGGTTTTTTTTTCTTGGGTTTTTATTTCCTCCCCTGAAGCAAATAAAATTTTTATCCTCCCCTGTTTGGAAGATCTCTCACTATGTACCAAAATATTTCTTTCTCCATTATCTGATCTACCATTGAGAACTTGTTTTCAGACAATGTTTTACATGTAGCCATCAATTCCTTAAGAGTTTAATTTGCTGCCCTCATCACTTCTAGGTGTGTTAACTCCTATGAGAGGTGATTCATGGGGCATTTGACTCATGGTCCATCAATGGATGGTTTTTGAGAGTCTCTATACAAAATCCTTTTAAGAAACTTTTGCCTTAGCAGTATGTAATTGATTTTATTATAAAAAACCATACTGCTTTCAACAATTTTGAAGGGATTAAGTGTATAACAGACACTTAATCAAAATTTTGGTTTAAAGCAACCTCTGGTTGTGTGAGAACCAATGGTTTCAGTTATAAATAACTGCCTGTGTAAAGATAAACCTATTCAAAAGGCTTTCTTGACAGGGTTTCCAACTCATAGTAATTGTTGCCTCTAACACAAGTGTTAGATTCACTTT
Source organism: Artemisia tridentata subsp. tridentata (assembly GCA_021014915.2). NCBI lineage: Eukaryota > Viridiplantae > Streptophyta > Magnoliopsida > Asterales > Asteraceae > Artemisia > Artemisia tridentata. Next base: position 99,496,348 of record CP139505.1, read on the forward strand.
TACTAGCTTTTCTTTCTATCAGATATCCTGAGATTAACACATTATACTTGAAAGTATAAAATGATAGAAAGTGAGTTGCATCAGTTACTATCTGATCAACTAAGTCATCAATTCAATGTGAAATTTCATACTTAGGTTTCAAGAAAGAACTTTTAAGGAGTTTTAAATTCCCAAACTCAGTCCGTCATAAACCTAATATGTCAGCAACTAATATTATCATTCTGCTGCTTCCATTTCACTTGAAACATCCTTTTGTGTTCACATGTTCATACCTGAAATTGTTAGTCTAAAACCAAAAGAACAATGTACAAAGTACTTGTCTTGTATTAGAATAATCATAGGACTAACTGTATGAATAACACAATTTAAATTTGTACTAGTAGCACAAACTTTTGTAATAGCAGTAGTATCTTTTAAAACTAGCAGCACAAACAAAAATTTATTTACAAAAACACAAAGTTTAAAATCATTGAGGATTAAGCATTCCAATACTTGCTACCAAGTACTGAAACCTTCCAACATCAAAAGCTTTGGTTAGCAGATCTGTAAAATTGAATTATGAAGAAATTTTAAGTACTTGAATTAATCTTTTCTCATTGCAGTCTCTTATAAAGTGATGTCTAATTTCAATGTGTTTTGTTCTAGAATGTTGCACTGGATTTTTAATAATACAAATTGTACTACTATTATCAATATGAATAACAGTATTTAAGAAATTGTACCCATAGTCAAGGAGTTGGTTTTGAAGCCATAGAACTTGACCACAGCAACTTGCAGCAGCTACATATTCATCTTCAGTTGTTGAATTAGCCACAATTGTTTGCTTCTTACACTGCCATGAGATAAGTCTACACCCAAGGAATTAACATCCTCCAGTTGTTGACTTCCTGTCCAAGCTAGCATCAGCATAATCACTATCCGAAAATGCTACCAAGTCAAAAGGTGATTCCCTTGAATACCATAGACCAAACCTTGGTTGACCCTTGAGATATCTAAAAATTCTCTTGACTGCTGTTAAATGAGAAACCTTTGGAGTTACTTGAAATCTTGCACAGGCACAAACAGAGAACATGATGTCAGGTCTAGATGATGTAAGATACATCAAGGAGCCTATCATAGATCTGTATGTGTGTACATCTACATTTTCTCCATCTAAGTCTTTTAGAAGAGGCTTCTCAGAGTCCATTGGTGTGCTTGCCATTTTTGAATCAGCAAAGTTGAACTTCCTTAGTATCTCAGCAACATATTTATCTTGACTAATAAATATGCCTTCATGTGACTGTTTAACTTGCAAACCCAAAAAGAATGTAAGTTCCCCCATGGAACTCATGTAAAACCCTAAAATCTGAAAACGTGTAAAAAGACCGAAATGCCCTTACGATCTAAAACTTTGGTTAACGAGTTTATAAAGTACCAAATAAATTCCAAACTTCGGGAGATGATCAAGATATGAAGTAAAATTAATTCTAATGCTACATTTGACATTTTGGGAAGTAGAAAAATTATTATTACGGAAGGTATATATTAAACGAATTATTTAAATTATTATATGTATTATTATAAATTGATTTAAAATGATTTAAATTGCAAAATTGGAAACTAATTATGATAATTGATTGGGTCCATAAAATTTCCGTGATTTCAGCCCATGCCCTCCCCTCCATACTCGGTCTTCCTTACTTAAAAATAACCAACTTCCTATTAACCCTAAACAACACTACCGATTAACATATTTCACACACAAAAAAAATTCTAAAACCTCTCATCCGGCCACCAAAAATTCAAGAAACATTTTTTTGGGTTAGATCATCATTCTAAGGAGTCAAGAAAAATAAGTTTTGGTTCGTGGCTTGCTTGGTTCAATCGTGGTGGAATTGTTTGTATTGTTTTTCATCCGAAAGGTATATATCTCCCATAATTCATACGATCATCTAAAAATTCATTCATCAATTTTCTTACATTCTCTGTACTGATTATGACCTGGGAAAAATGTCTTCAAGGTGTGTTGATCGTTCGTGTGGTCATGGCGAAATTATTGGTGTCGAACGCATAAAACCGAGTAACACAAAATCACAACAATTCATCCGCTCGTCCTAAAATATTTTTGGTATTTTTATAGCATTCTACTCATCCCAAATAACGTATAAAAAATGATTTAAACAAGCCATGCATCGTATTTTGATCATATAACAATTATTGAATTTGAAACCCTAAAAACACAAAAACTCGACATAAAATAGATGCGATTTTACTGGACCTTATGTATAATTTTCGTGGCTTCCATGTTCATCATATAGCATCAGAAAAATAAGATTTCGAATTGTTGTGGCTTAATTCGTGGGTTTTGGGATTATTGGTTATATCGGATTTAAAATAAAACAAGAAAGAAAAGAAATAAAATGGAACGAATTAGGGTTTAAGGATTTAGGGTTGTTCTTGGATAATAAATGATGGTTAAATGATGGTAGAATGATTTCATAATGATTAGTATTATTAGGGTTTGATTTTGATTTTATTTTGTATATATCGATTGGAGAAATAAAGTAAAGGGTATGTTTTGTAATTTTTAAAAGTCATGGATCATTTTTGTAATACTCTATATATCAAGGGTAATTTGAATAAAATATAACTTGAGGGTGCTATTTGTAAAATATGGAAGTTTTGGAATTAAAATGTAAATGGATAAATATGTATTTATCGAATTGGAAATAAATTTAAATGAGGGACTAAAAGTGTAATTTCTGGAAAGTGAAAGGTTTTCGAAGTAAATAATATTATGAAGGGTAAAATGTGTAATTTTGAGTAATTAAGGGCTTAATATGTAATTATGGTTAAATATATAAGTCGATTTGTATTTAATTAAGTACAAGGGCTAAATATGTAAATTACCTAAACCTTGAGGGCTGTTTGTAACATATTTATATTGAAGGGTATTTTCTGTAAATTGAATAAATAAGAAGACTTGATGTGTAATATGAATACTGTAAAGGTTAAATTGTAAATTATAAATGTATAAGGTTTAAATTGTAATTAATTAATTAAAAGGGTGTAAATCGTAAATTATGAAACTTGAAGGCTAAATATGTAATTCTGGAAAGTATAAGTGCTTGAATGGTAAAATGATAGGATTTCAAATGTGGACCTTTAACTTTGGTAAATTTGCATTAATAACCCTAAACTATGAAAGATTATCATATTTGATCCTAAATTTGTATAATGAGTTAAAATGAACGTTCCTTCCATAATAAGTTAACAAAAGACTTAAATTAGTTCGTATCACTTGAATATTACTAAATATGGCAACTTACTAATTCGGGAAACCTGCTATAAATAGAAAGTTACTAAATCTGGAAAGTTCTTAAAATGAAAAGATAATTAAAGATGGTAATCTGAACTTGAACCCCCTTAGTAATTTGTCTTCTACTTTCTCTAGGTGTAAAGAGGGAGAGGTCCTGATCTGTCTCAGTACTTTCTGCTTTTGTTCTTTGTGCTTGCATTTGAATAAGGTACAGATACTCTGCCCTTTTTCAGTAAGGGTGTCTTATTCCCTTAATATGATTTCTGATTTCTGATTCGGTTAAGTTTTCCTAAGCCATTGCTGTGTTTCCCTTTGTTGTGAACCTTGATATGATCCTTTGCTTTGTATACTTTGATCTATTAAACTCTGATTTGGATCTTTGGCATTTCATCTGATATATCTGTTATGAACCATCTGTTATGGACCATCTGTTATGAACCTTTGATTATGACACTTTGAATTGATATGATATCTGACTCTTAGTTTGATACCCGAGCCAAAATTTGTGACCCTAGCCATGAAGGTAACATGGCCGTGTCTGTGATGCACCACTGGCATGACTAGTGTGTAGCCCTAGTGATTTGGTTACACCGTCCCTTTGATTTGGTCTGCATGTGATTGGGTAGGGGCGTATGGATGCATCCTAGATCTGTTCTGTTTAGTGGATTTGACTGTATATGATATGATATGATTTGTCTGGTGATTGGTACTGTGTGCTATACATGCCCTTCACATTTCTGAGAGGTCGCTCCTCTATGGTTACTGTATATGATTTGATCTGATATGTTTCTGGGCTCGTGGTGGATTACTATCCTATATTATTCTTTTCCCTTTATTGACTGTACCTTATGATACTTTCCATTGCACCATGTATTATATCTGTTTCGTTATCATTTAACTTTGCCATGTTTCGTACTTCGTTATCTTTGCTTTGTTATATGTATCTGTTCACTGAGCTTTTTAAGCTCAGCCGCACGTTTTCTTTTCGTGTGCGGCAGGTATCTAAGCTAGGAGCTGGGGACTTCTGCTTTGGGATTGAGCGATTAGAGCTTTTGGTTGGAGCTTTTACCTTAGATGACCACCCTTATATTATGACATTTGTTTCGGGATTCTGTTTCTTTTGTTTATTCCATTGGTTTATCTTTATCCTTTGAACTCATGTAATTTGGTTTAAGCCGTGTTGGCTTGACTTTCTTATTGATTTTGGTTTATGGCTTCCGCTGTGTATTATGTATGCTCTGATTTGTCACCGTGATGTGATACCTTTACCCTTGTCGGGTTGGGGTGTTACAACTCATCTGAAACTTATCATGCATAAGCTTCTCAAACTCTAAACACATCTCCTTCCTAGTTGATCCAAAGATAATGTCATCCACATACACCTGCACTAACAGAAGAACCTTCTTGTGCTGTTTGATGTATAGTGTTTGATCAATCTTTCCTCTTTGAAATCCATTTTCTAATAAGTAGGAAGCTAGTGTTGCATACCAAGCTCTTGGTGCCTGATGAAGGCCATAGAGAACTTTAACTACTCTGTACACTTTGTCTGGATGTTGTGGGTCAATGAAGCCTGGAGGTTGTGAAACATACACCTCTTCTTCAATTGTTCCATATAGAAATGCACTCTTGACATCCATTTGATAAACTGTGAAGCCTAAAAATGAAGCATAAGCTAAGAAAAGCCTAATTGCCTCAATCCTTGCTACTGGAGCATAAACCTCAGCATAGTATATTCCTTCTTGTTGTGTGTACCCTTGAGCTACTAATCTAGCCTTATTCCTAATCACTATGCCCCTTTCATCCCTTTTATTCTTGAAAACCCATCTAGTGCCAATTACCTTTGCATCCTTAGGTAAATCAACTAGCACCCATACCTTCTGAATCTTGAACTGAAGAAGCTCCTCTTGCATAGCTTCTACCCAGCTTGAATCATCTAAGGCTTTCAGAATGTTCTTTGGTTCATCTTGTGAGAGAAAACATACAAACAAGCAAGAGTTTGAAAACTCATGCTGCTTTGAAGCATAAAGGGCATCAAGAAGCCCTTGTTGTTCTGAAGACATCAGTTGTTGTCTTGTCTTCACACCTGATTGTACATCTCCAATCACATTTTCTAGGGAGTGAACTTTGTGAATTCTTGTTTGTGGAGTAGAAGGAACTTGATAATTTGATGGAAGATTGTTGAATTCCACCTCATTATCTGAGAATTCTGCTTCTTTCGTTTCTGAAGGGCCAGCAGTAGAATCATTTGGCCCAGCAGCAGGAACAGTAAGCCTAACAGCAGAATCACCAGCAGAAACAATTTGTTGTTCCTAAGTTCCATCTTCTTTCCTTTCATCTTCAACACCTTCTTTAGGCTTGCCAAAAGAAGATTCATCAGTTGTTGAAGTTGATTTTACACTTGTACTTGACCATATTGGCATCCAAACATGATCTTGGTTTGTCTCCTTTTCTAACCTTGCCTCATCTGTTGCTTGTGAACCTGAAAAATCATTAGTTTCTGCAACAACAGGCACATAATTCATTGATTTGGTTAGAGATTCCAGATCAAATAGCCAGTTTGGTCCTTGACCTTCTACATTGGATTTATCTTCCAAAAACTCCACATGTAGATTTTCTTCTACAATCATAGTTCTTGTGTTGTATACTCTAAATGCTTTGCTATTAAGAGAATATCCAACAAAGAATCCTTCATCTGCTTTACCATCGAATTTTCCTAAATGGTCTAAGGTATTGAGAATTGTCACATGACATCCAAAAGGTCTAAGAAATCCTATTGCAGGAGTTCTACCTCTAAAAAGTTCATATGATGTCTTATTGTGAGGCTGTACAACTAAGACTCTATTTTGAACATTGCAAGCAGTGCTAACTGCTTCAGCCCAAAAAGTTATAGGTAGCCTAGAATCAGCTAACATAGTTCTAGCAGCTTCAATTAGTGTTCTATTCTTCCTTTCAACTACCCCATTCTGTTGTGGAGTTCTAGCAACACTAAATTCTCTCCTAATACCTTTTTGTTTGCAAAAATCATCCATAACTCTATTCTTAAACTCTGTCCCATTATCACATCTAATAACTTTCACTTTCTTGTCTACTTGGTTTTCTATCTGTGTAATGAATGTCTTAAGGATGCTTGTAGTCTCATCCTTAGAAGATAGAAAGAAAACCCATGAAAATCTGGTATAGTCATCAATTATAACAAGACAATATCTCTTATGCATTATACTACTTACTGAAACAGGTCCAAATAAGTCCATATGCAGCATAAACAATGATTGATTGATAGAGTTAAAAATCTTGGGCTTACAAGTGGCTTTGTGTTGTTTACCTTTAAGACAAGCAATGCATGTTTGATCATTTTCAAATATTTTGTGAGGTAAACCTCTTACCAAACCATTCTTAACAATTTTATTTATGGTTTTGAAGTTAATATGACCAAGCCTTCTATGCCATTTCATTGATTCATCCAATGTGGCCTTTGCAACAAGACATGTTATATTCTTTTTAGGAACAATGTTCTTCATGTCAACACTGTACATATTGCCCTTTCTAGGAATTTTAAGAAGTACTTGACTTTCATCAGGCATCTTAAAATCAGGAGAAAGTACAAGACATTCAGTCTCACAGAAAAGAACATTGTTCTTTTTGTCACACGTTTGTGAGACACTAAAAAGATTATAATTTAGCTCTTTTATATAGAACACATCTTCAAAATCTAAATTTCCAGTTTTAATGGTACCTTTACCGGAAATTTTGCCACCAACACCTCCTCCAAAGGTAACATAGCCTCCATCTATTGATTGAAAATCTGAGAGATAAGACTTGTTGCCTGTCATGTGCCTAGAACATCCACTATATGAGTATCCTTGATCCTCTTGCTGATCATTTGAATGTTCCTGCACATGAATGAGAAGTATTAGTTTCTTTTGGGGACCCAAGCCATTACTGACTTGGATCTGCCTCTTGCATCAATGTAATTTAATCTTTTAAGGATAGTTGATGCAACATTGGATTTAAGAATCCAACATGCTAAGGCCTTAACAGCATTTGCCCTGTTTCCCTTAGCATCAGAATGAACTGATTGCTTAGCATCTGGAACTGCTAACTTTTCAGTTCTATCCTTTGGTTTTCAAACTTGTTTTTGAACCACTGCTTTTGTTTGAATGGGCCTTAGAACAGTCTTTGGTGCATGTTTGAAAAATGTTTTTGCACTCTTAGCTGTTGATTTTGGGTTAACAGTCATAGATGGTCGAGCAGCAGGAACAATTAGTCTAGCAGCAGGAACCATTTGTCTACCAGCAGGATCTGTGTTTGAGATAGACTTATTTGAGACTGTTTTGGGTTTTGTTCTATTAACACTAGAACTAGAGTGAAAATGAGATTTAGGTGTTTGCCTTTTGTGGTTCACTCTATTGTTTTCATACCCAGTTATCCAATGGTTGCAGAAAGCTGCAAGATGGTCAAAACTACCACATGTGTAACAAGCTTTGTTATAAAAAGCAAAGTCATCACCTAGTTGATGAGACTTGAGGTTATTCCAATTCCTTTGGTTACCTCTGGGCTTGTTGGTGGTTCTATATTGTTCACAATATCTAACTGGTTGCCTAACATACTTAATGTTTGATTTAGGCTTAGCAGTATTGTGTTTGACTATCTTAGGAACACTTGTTCCTACTTTCTTAACCACTTCAGGTTTAGACATAACCTGATCTTCTTCATCACTATCAGTTGTGCAATCCTCAACAACTATAGCATCTCCTTTCTTAACAAAGGACACCTTGTCCTGATAAAGTAAAGTTTTATCTAAACTTTCACTTACCTTTTCTATCTTAGGACTCTTAGTGGCCTTAGAACCATATTCCATTATTGGTTCTTGAAACTCAGCAAAGCCTGTGTGTGCTAGGTCAACACCTGGAGGTAAAGGAACACCTCTATAAGGTGGAGGAACAGATTTGTATCCTAAACCAGACTTAGCTTTATCGATTACTTGAGCTTCACAAATTTTAATCATTCCTTCTGAGGCATGAGCTAAAGCATCTATAGTTATCTTAACATTTTCAGTTTTATTATTGGCTTCAGCTAATTGTTTACTTTGACTAGTAAGTAATTCATCTCTAAATGCTATGTCTCTTTTTAGAGCATTTAAGTCATCAGTAAACCTAGATTCATTACCTTGAAAGTGTGCAATTTGTTTTTCAAGCACACCTATAGCTCTTTTATGATTACTTAAATTAGCTAAGGCAATAATTAGTTCTTCTCGCCTATTATCAGCTTTTCTTTTAAGTTCTTCATTTTCTTTAAGGGCAGAACATGATTCAGAACATTTGGTTATGGAATTTACCTCTGAATCAGAGAAGGCCATTAGAGCAGTCTCAGTGGCCACAAGAGCAGCATTTGTTGGTGCTTCCTCTTCATCAGCCATGAAGCTCCAGTCATAGTTAACCCCATCTATGGCTAGCATAGCCCTTGGTTCTTCAACTGTGACTTCCTTCTTCTTCTCTTGCCTATAACATGTGCTTCTATTATCCTGCCTCCTTGGGTTTCTACATTCTTTAGCAAAGTGTCCTAACCTATGACAGTTGAAACACTCCACTTTCTTCTTATCAAACCCAGCAGTTTCATTACCATCAATGATAATCTGCTTATCAGTTCTCTGCCAGAACTTCTTAGCCCTCATGCTAAGCAAAGCAACCTGCCATTTGATGTCCATCTCTTCCAAATCATTATCATCCAACTGATCAAGATCTTCATGAGTTAGAGAAGAACCACTAGTTTGACTAGACATGAATACATAAAATGATGGATCTCCAAGTCCAGCAACATTCTTCTGTGAACTAGTGGAAGGACCACCATAAATAGTAGTAGAAACACTACCATCTTCATCTACCTCTTCTGACTTACTAGCACTAGGAGATGACAAGAGTGCCACATTCCCAGAACTAGTACCATAGATTCCAGACTTCTTTAGACTTTGTTCAACAATTTTGAAGTTATTGAACAAATCATTGAGTTTCATGGTTTCAATATCTGGCTTGTTCATCCAGACAACCACATGAGTATGGAACACATCAGGTAGACTTCTCAAAACTTCATGTTGAGATCTTCCTTTGCTATCTCAACACTCAATACACTTAGCTGACTGACAAGCTTATGTAATCTAGAAAACAACTTGTCAAGAGATTCATTGCTATTTGAACTGAAATTTTCAAATTGTTGTTTCAGCAATGTCTTTTGTGTTTTCTTGGTGGTTTCATTACCACCAAACCATGCACATATCTCTTCAAAAAGAGTTTTTGCATCTGGATACTTGGTAAAGGATATCATCTGCTCACCAGGAATGGTCATAAGCAACAAGTTTCTTGCTTTTTGATCATTTCTCTTCTGTATCCTTTCTTCATTTGAAACTGGTCCAGTATTTCTTTGTCTTACTATTTTGCCTTCAATGATAGCATCTGAATAGCCTAGTGAAAAAGAATTACCATACATAATGATATCCCAAAGAGCATAATCTTGAACCATAAAATATTGCACGATTCTCAACCTCCATAACTCAAACTCATTTTGTTTGATCATGGGCAACTTTACAGCAACATTTGTAGCAGTATCCTGAACATCCATTTCTAAAGCTTCTTCTTCTAAATCAATAATATCAGCCCTGCTCTGATACCACTTGTTAGGATTCGACACACGGTTAAGGTGGTTAAACCATTTGTACTTTGTGTGTGTGATATATTGAGTGAATATGATTAAGTATGCAGAATCTACATAATCACACTTAGAAGGTTATTTGTGTTATGGAAATGGAACAGTTGTGTTTGTTGTTGAACAAGGAACAATGAAAGATTAACACCAAACAATTCAATATTATTAAGATAATAATACGAGTGATCTTGAGTTATCACTAGGGTTCCAACCTTGAATCTTAAGTTTTTCTAACTTACGATATTTTTGTGTTTGTTCTTGTTCTAACAGTTATTAAAGTTCTAAGTATTCAACAATCACTTTTAGACACACACATATCACTAGACTAAGATCTTCTTTTATAGTCCAAGAAGATCTTTACAATATTACTTAAAGTCTTGATAAACTACTTGCTAACTTATCTTGAGTGTGTCAGTACATAAGATACAACATGTATCTGTGTACACAACTTGTTAACTAAGCACATGGGGTAAGATATTATCTACCGTATATTGTTGACCAAAATACACATAATATCTTTTCATACTTATCCACTTAGCAGCAGAATGTACATTAGCAGTAGCAATGAGTTATCGCTTAGCAGCAGGAACAAGTACACTAGCAGCAGCGTCAACCAGCAGCATTATCAGCAGTAGAATCAATACACTACCAGCAGGAATGAAACTTTGCATTATCAGCAGAATTATCAGCAGTACAAAATACACTACCAGCAGAAACATACTTAGAGAAATTCCCAATTCTTGAACTTCAGAATATTTAATTCCCAACAATATCGTATCCTTGGAGAGAAAGATGAGATGAGTTTGGGTGAGTTGGAAATAATGTGATAGAAGGGAGCCTAAAGTTTGAAATTCAAATTTGAATTTGAAAGTTGGAAAGTGAGAGAGAATTCCCTATGTGTTGAAATGAGAGTGTGAGAGAGTGAAGAGATAAGGTGGTGAGTTAGATGTTGTAAGGAGGATGTGATGGGGAGCCTAAGGAGTGAATTCAAATTTGAATTAGGCATGTGATGAAATGAGTTGGCTAGTGTGTGAGGGAAGGAAAGGGTTGTGAGGGGAGTGTATGTAATTTGAATTTGAAGTGAGGAAGAGAGTGTAAGAGAGTGAATTGGAAGGATGGGATGTTGAAGTGATGGGGAGCCTATGTGTTGAGATTCAAATTTGAAATTTGAATGTTGGAGGTGAGAAAGAAGGTGGTTTGTGAGGAAGGTTTATTTGTTTTGAAATGAAGGGTTGGATGAAGAAGGTGATGAGGTGGTGAATTCTAAGTTGTTGGGTTGGAATGTTGAGAAGGGAATGTTTGGAATATATGGTATGGGAATGTAGGGGACAAGAAGTACATGAAAGTACAAGGAATATTAGGGAATGTTGGGGATAAGATTTGGGAGGCTTTTGAAATGGTTGGAGGATTAGTTTGGTGTAGAGAATAATCAAAGGATTGATTATGGCTTAATCACAATGTCATTAAGAAAGAAAAGAATTGACAAAGATGATTATGGGTTGAGAAAATCAAAGGTTACTCATAATCTCAAGTAACTCAACGTCGAGTATTCATAATCTCATAATACGTGAATTTCCACAACTCGACGTAATCAATAATCATCTTGATGTAAACATGCCAAGTGCTTTGCATCATTGTAAAGCATATCCCTTATCGGGAAAGAATACGTTTACGCAAAGGGACCTTTGACTTAGTTTGACCAATAAGGGAGTAAACCCGTTACGTGATTAAAGAAGATATAAACACAAATTATGGCCATATGAATACTTTCACTTGATGTCACGTGAAATATATAAGCTCCCTAGGTTTAGAAAAGCCTTGGCTAGAGGCGTTTATCAAAATATTTGACTTGGCATTTTGCCAAAAACAGGAGGTTGTATATTTGGATCTCTCTAATTCTAAAACTCATTTCGAGTGTTCCTAATGAAGTACATAACATATTCAAACCTGTATTGAAATATCCACATTTGTCGGGTAAGGGGAAAGCCGACTTTCAAAATCCATCCCGATCAATACAGTGCGCTGGCGCGTGGAGCGCCGGCAGCGCGCCAGGCCCAGTTATTGAGTCAGGAGAATTGTGGCTAACGTTTGTGATTTTATGTGTTTTGAAGGTTTATTTTTCATCATTAAAACATAAGGAGAGCTAACTAAGGTTATCCCAACAATCTCCCCCTTTTTGATGACAAATAAATTTCGAAAGCAAATAAAAATACAAATCGTAGCGAAGATTAAGAACGCCTTTGGTGTAGCTTACGTCTTGACCTTGCCTTGTAACTTGGTGAAGCCTTGATCTTTATCTTGGATTGGTCTTCACTGCTCTTTGCTTCCTTTTTCCCCCTTTTGTCGAATCAAAAAGGCGGGATATCACTTGGACTTGATCTATAGATATAACTTGAGCTTTGCCTCTTCGATAGCATGCTCCCCTTGAATGAAGCTCTCCCTAGATCGTTACTCCCCCTTGTTCCAAGGCGGGGATCCATAGGTCCAGAGCCACACGTATCCGGTGTCCTAGGTACACAAGAAACAACCAACACACAAACAATCCTCTCATGTGGAAGTCCAAAATGGGTTAGGTAACCATTTGAATACTTGCAACATGGGTTAGTCCACAACATATACATACATCTATATGTTATTAGTCCATTATGAATCCAATAAACCATTTGTTGGGCATGAAGCAATGAAGAAAAGTGCATCTTTATTATTATAGAAAGTACAAGCAAGTCATACAATCATAGTTTTTCAATAAAGGCAATAGGCTAACAAACAACATAAGTAAAACAAACATCAAGCAAACTACTAGTTCTTGTATTCTTCCAAGTTGTCATCACTTGTTCATAGCTCCTATCATCACTACTAGAAAAAGGGCTATCCTTGACCCGCTTTTTATGACCCACGCTACAAGATGACGCGCAAAGAGCAAAGTCATAAAATATGGGTCATAATCAGTTAAAAGATGACTCGTTCCCAGAAGCGTCATAACATATGGGTCATAATCAGTTAAAAGTCATATATATCTGTGTTTTCTCATTTGTATCAAACCAACACAAAAAGAAAAGAGATGAGATAAATCTTCCCTCTCCTATCATCCTCACCAATCGACACCGACACCACAACCACCACCACCGGTCACTCATCACCGCCTCACCACTGATCAGCCCTGCTGTCACCACCACGAGCCGCCACTTCCTTCACCATCTTGTTGAAGATACAAGGCGATCTAAGGTGTTAGAGGTGTATTCTCGGATATTTGATTCGAGTTAATCACCACCATCGCTAGCATCTCATCTCCTTCGATTGGTATTAACACAACTCGTATCTTCGCTTTTATATTCATCTTTTTCTTTTAATCGGGCATATAAACAAATTTTATTATGGGTTTTATAATTTTAACGCAGTAAAAAAGCGATTTAAATAAAAGTATCATCAAAGAAATCGTGTTTGGTGTTGTTTGATTCTCAGATCGGGTTAAACCTGATTGGGGTTTAGGGTCAAGACCCGTATTGGTCTCGGTTAAGGTTTTATTTCATTATCTTTTTTTAATTGCTTCGAAGCTTATTTTGGGTGTTTGTTTTCGTTTGGTTTTGGGTTTACGATCCGCCACAGAAACACCCATAGGGGTGGTGACCACATTCAATAAGGGAGTGTTTGTTTTTGTATGGGTTAGCCATAAAACAACCTATGGTGGGTTGGTTTGGCTCGACACACGACATCCCTGAAGGGGTGTCGTTGATGTTTGCTTGTCTTCGGTCCAAGAGAAAACCCCAAAGGGGTGCGTTTATCTTGGCTTGGCACAACGAGAGACCCACAAGGGTTGCGTTGGTTTGAATTTTATTTGGGTCGAGATCCTTTGAGTCACAGATTTGGTGTTTGTTGGTTCGATATAGCGAGTATACCCATGTAGGGTGTGCTCGTTTGTGTGTGACTCAAGTTGACACAACCACAAGAGTGGTTGTGATGGTGTTTCTCGTGTTTCAGTTTAACCACCACTGACGTAGAGTGTGTTGGTTAGCCTTCAGGTCAAAGGAAAACACCGAGAAGGGAGCCTTATTTTTTATTCAATGTGTGGTTTACCAGTTAGACCCAATTTTGGAAAGTGATATTGTGTTTTACCAGTTAGACTAAGGCTTTTGATGGTTTGCGGTTTTTGGTTTGTGTTCGGTTCAAGACCCGACCAAGAGATCTAGGGTTCGAAAACCCAATTGAGGTTGCTTAGTTTGTCTTACTTGTTTGTGGTTGGACTCAGCTGGAAACACAAACCCGCAAAAGGGTGTTGTTTGGTTTGTTTGTGACCCACCACAGCAACCCACGTAGGGTGCGTGTGGCTTGGGTTTTGGTCCAACAACGCAGCCCGCAAGGGTGTGCTTGGTTTGTTTGTTCTTGCTTCTGTTTCGATCCAACAGACCACCCAACAAGGGGTGTTGGTCTTGGTTTGCTCGGCTGGAAAACACACCCACAGAGGGTGTTTGTTTTGTGATGGCCCACAACTGTACATGGTTGAACCTTCTGGTGTTTCCTATGTGAGTTTCCGTTCTCTTGGTAGACCCATTTACCCGTTTGAGCGGCCTAAGAACTATAAAAACACCCTCAGTATAGTATTCAAGAAATTTGCTTATTTCAATGATTGTTCTTTTCTTTTCTTGTAGAGATACTTTGGTGCCGCAATTGGAAAAGGCAGGCAGGCTGCTAAAACGTAAGTAAATTCAGGTTTTTTGTTCTAATTTGTTCTGTTGAGATGTCATTTTGTATGTTCTAAGAAGATATAACTCAAAGTGAACTAAGTTGTCGTCGTTAGTATGTTTATATTACCAATGTGATGACGATAAGTTATCTTAAAGATTAATTAAAAAAATGATATGTGAGTATATGACATAAGGTAAATATTTAGTAAGATTGCTTTCAGAAATAAACGTGTAATCTAGGTTGAACTAACAAACGTATAATGACTTGTTAATTTTGTTATACAGTCAATTTTGTTATAGATCGGATCAGGTGTCTTGTTCTACAAGCACTTTTGTATCTTTTTTAAATGTTTTGGAAATCATTAGTGCGATAAAACATACCAAAAACTACAGAAGAGAGCCAGCTATTTACTTGTTTGTTCAGCTCAACCTGTTATTTTCCTTTCTGCTGTATATGCGTAGACCGACTCAACCCAACTTAGGTGGAAACAAAATCCAAATTGACCCATTCATAAGTAAATGTGTTTCATCATCGAAATGGACCAATGTGCTCGCATTATTATTATTTGATTCCCAGATTAAATAGCGTACCTTGCATGTCATCATATTTAGGTACCAGAAGCACTTTTGGAGGAAGCAAAAGAGGCAGCTAAATTAGCATTGGAAGAAATGGACGCTGGTGGTTGCTGAAATTCCACTGCGGATTTCGACGATATTCGAGAAGAATGGGCAATTTATATGTCTGAATTTCATTTTTAGGTAGAAATCGTACATTTTAGTAACTTTAACTAATTATCGGTATATATTTTGACATGAATTGTTATGTAATGAATTGGTAATGCATGGTTTTGATATATATGAAATGCGTTAATTTTGTACAATTATCAGGTTTATTGTCAGTAATTATGTATATAATCAGGTTTTAAAAAACAGAAAAAATAAAAAAAATGATTTTAAGGTAATGACATGCAAAAAGGAGAGTCATAAAACGTGGGTCATAAGTGCGCGTCATAGAAGGATGACGCCCAAATGCGGGTCATGAAAATTTATGACTGGTCCATCCTTGACGCGCTTTTGCGCGTCATCTGACCCCTTTATGACGCGCATTGCGGGTCAAGAATAGCTGTTTTTCTAGTAGTGCATTATGCACCAAGGAAGATATGTTGGAAGCCAATGCTTGAAGCATTTTAAATCCCTCATGAAGAGAGTTGAACATTCTCGGTTTTCTTCCCAATTATCCTTAATAGCATTGAGCATGCCAATTGTGTTTTCACAACAAATTGAATGTTTTCTCTCATGAAGTTTTGGCCTTAAGGGCTTCCTTATCTTTTCCCAAACCTTTTCTTCTCTAATACACCTAATTGGAGATGTTGTGACTTGAGCATTATTAAGATTGCTCCAAATTTCATCTTGCATTATTTCATCAAGATTAGCCCTAGGAAATTGTTGGTTATTATGCATAAACCATCCATCTCCGATCCCAACATCCTCATTTGGAGTTTGAGGAATCACAATGTTGTTCATGACTTCTTGATTACCATTGTTGGCATTCAAAGAATTTGTGTCACTACTTGAAAAGATGTGGTTGTCAAGAACATTGTTTGGTGAGATTGGTTGGTTATCCATGTTGTTGGGTAGAAAGGAAGTATAAGATTTTAGTGACATTATCCTCTAATACACTTATTCCTTAAATAATGATTAAGTTAAGAGTTAGGTATGGGTAATAGATATCTAAGTATCCGTTGGATAATACGTATAAGTACATTGATTCCTTATTGGTAGTATTAAGTGAGAAGTTTAAGAAGAATATATGGGAAAACTAATTAGTTTCATGGAAAATAGTTTGGGTTCTTTTGAGTTGAGATTGGATGATCTAGTTCCACATGCTAGTTCCCATAATTTATCATGCATGTACCATAATTTGTTAAGCCATTGATGTTTTTGATCTTACAGGGTGTATATATTATATCCCAATTTCACTCAAATTTTAAAATTTTTAATTGCCTCATTAGCGGTTTTCTAAGAAACACATACGAGCAAGTATACTCGTTCGATTGTAGTATTGTTGATGGTAAATAAGGATCGTCCCAAGGGACTACTAGTTTTGGTTTTAGTAATTTTTAATAGTAGCAATAGAATAGTACTTAAGATTGTCACGATCAAAAGCACTAGAAGTGATTTAAACAAACAATGGTTTCAATTCAACTCAATCAAGCCAACGAACAATTAAATAAATGAATACTTGTTTAGGAACCATGACTAATCATGATAGAATGTAGAACATGTTTGGGTGAAACTTAGAAGGCACATATCAATTTTCACAAGGACTTCTAGTCAATGGGTCATATCAAGAAAATCCATGTTTCTACTAATTTCATGGGTGAGTCCTTTCGGCCAAATCTTATCCCACTACGCTAGCACTTTTGTAATCAAATGTATGAAAAAGTCGATTAGTTAAATTAGTTCTTATGAGTCTTTTCAACCCAATCTCGTGATTAAATATTTTCGAGTCCATTTAAAAACTTGCATACTTGATATTCGTCACTTATCAAATACCAATTCGTTTGTCACTAACTCTTGGAATTAAACAATTATTAGAAATCTTTTCAACCTTTAAATCCAATAATATTTAACCAACAAATTTTAGGACACGAATTATATTTAAACAAACTCATAAAAATAACCACTTTTTCTAACCAACTAAACGTCCAACATTCATACGAAAGTCACATCATTCCCAAACAAGTATCACGAATTATTCCATAACAAGCATTAACATAAAACATAACATTGCATTCAAATTAAACAAGTCCAACATGATTAATTAATAATAAAGAAAATTACCCAAAAGTAAGATTACAATGAGTAATGAAAGAGTTATAGCACTCCTTGGGGCCTCCAATTGAACAAGGGAATCTTCCACCTCTTCTACTAATGATCTTCCTTGAGAATGGCAGAGATTTTTGAGTTCTTTTGGGTTTAGTAAGTAATGTGATCAAGTCCTTATGGTGTAAGGCTTGATTGTAAGTGTTGTATCACAATGGGTGATTAGGGGTCTTATTTAAGCTTGTAAATTACCCCAAAAACTGACATATTACTTCAATTATCATAAAGGAGAGGGTAATGATCGGACTCAAGCCATTATGGTAGTTAAAGTAAAGAGTTAATGCAACTCTTCAACTCATAATTTCTCTAGACCTTGGGTCTGAAGTGTGTGTTGGGAATTATCAAGAGGAGACTTAATGGGAAAACAGACTTAAATCTGTTTTCCCATTAAGTCTCCTCTTGATAATTCCCAAAAATCCTCCCCTAACTTGATCTTCATGCTCCATGAACTTCAATTTTCTTCTGAATAAGCTTCTGAGGATTTAATCTTTAACTCTTGGAATTATCTTATCTTCAAAAACACTTTGTATCAGCAACTTCAATCTTGATAATTTTTCCAACATCTGATCTGATCTTTGCCGCATCCATCTGATACAATCCACTTGATCTTCACAGCAACCATGACTACTTGTACATCAATTCAGTTTAGGTTTCATACTATTCTCATCACTTCCAGGTGTGTTAACTCCTGTGAGAGGTGAATCATTGAAAATTAATGGATTTGATGTCTCTTTACCAATAGCCATTACTACTGGAGTAGCCAATGTTTGGTGTGTTAGACCATGGTACATTGATAACCATATGATTTTTAGTAAATCATCAACTATCAACGGATTTGTTTTGTCCTTACCAAAAGCCGTACCCTTTTGGACTAGTCAATCCTTTGATGTAATTGCACCTCATCATGGTGAATTGATTACCATTTATGGATTTCCACAGCCTTTACCACAAGCCATAATCTTGTGGGCTAGTCAACTCTTCACTATCTAAGATATGGTGAGTTGAATACCATACAATTTTTGGTAAATTGCCAACCATAAACGGATTTGGAATATCTTTACCTGTAGCCGTTTGCTCAGGATTAGTCAGTCCTTGTGTGTATTAGACAAGGTAGACTGATGACCTTTTGTTGTGTTAGTGCTATGCACCTTCACCAAGTAGGAAGTTCCAATAGTCCTACTTACAACTTATGAAAATTATTTCAAACACTCTCAATCCAGCAATGTCTCCTTCAAAGACTGAATCTTGATCAAATCCAAAATCCTTTCATAAACTTCATCTTTCTTGTCTGCATATAATTTCCTCTCCAACCTTTTCTTGCAGACTTCAGGTGTAACACCCTAGGCAAATCCCACATCGGCTGTGGCCTGGAGAGATGCTGGGTTCATAAGATAACATTCGCCTTACAATGACACAACGCGTTTTGTGGTCTACTGCGTGTGGAGTTCTTAGGAACTGGCAGTTAAGCGTGCTCATGAGAGAGTAGTACTGGCTTGGGTGACCTGCCGCGAAGTCTTCAAATGAGACTACAAAAACAAAGCCGTGAGCCTGCGGGCAAAGCGGACAATATTGTGGTCTGAGTAGGCGGGATGTTACAAGTGGTATCAGAGCCACTCCAGAGCCGTTCGGGATGGTGGGGCAAACCTCATCGAGGACGATGAGTCCCTGAGGGGGGGTGATTGTAACACCCTAGGCAAATCCCACATCGGCTGTGGCCTGGAGAGATGCTGGGTTCATAAGATAACATTCGCCTTACAATGACACAACGCGTTTTGTGGTCTACTGCGTGTGGAGTTCTTAGGAACTGGCAGTTAAGCGTGCTCATGAGAGAGTAGTACTGGCTTGGGTGACCTGCCGGGATGTCTTCAAATGAGACTACAAAAACAAAGCCGTGAGCCTGCGGGCAAAGCGGACAATATTGTGGTCTGAGTAGGCGGGATGTTACATCAGGGGATAAGGGATACTCAACTTCTGCAAGCATATATATGTTAGCATTAAGCAAAGACAGACAATGTACTTGACATCTATCATAATATGCCCATCCAATCATTCTTTGTCGCTCAGGCAGCTTCCAGATCACATCTTCCATAGTAGGTGGTTCAAACATTATTTTCAAGTCTCCCCAAAAGATTCTTTCATATTCTTCCTCAGGGACATTATCTCCATGTTTAATATTCACCAACTTATACAACTCAATGAGATCTTCCCTACTCACATCATGTACAATTGCAGGGAAATTCATATACATAACATTAGAATTATCTTCTCTTATTAATTGATATGTTGCCCTTTGACCAGACTTAATGATTTTATACCTGACAATCTTAGCTGGCTTCTTTGAGCTTTCAATAGTTCCCATAGTAACCCCCTCAGATGAAGGTTCTTCTTCTTCTGACTCTTCTTCTTGAATTTTCTTCTTTGACTTACTTTTTCTAGCCATACTCTTCCTTCTGTTAAATGTCACAATTGGCTTTTTCACTTCCTCTTTTGATTCAGTTGCTGCTTTCTCAGTCTCAGATGCTTTCTCTTCCTCCTCATCAACTACCTTTTCTTTTACTTTCTCAGCTTCAACATCTTGCACAGTCTTTGTCACTTTCCTGAAACTGTGTCTCAAGGAATCTTCATAATCCACTGGTTTATAACCATGATCCCTTTAATAAGCTCTTTGATACATTTGTAGAAGATCTTCATATGATTTGCCACTCATATGCTCCCAACTTGAATACATCATGTTCTTCAAATACATCTTCATACTATGCATCTGTTCTCTCTTAGTCATCTTCTTTTGAACTTTGGTTTTCTTCTGAGTTTGCCTCATCACAGACATAAAATCTCCCAAAGTTTCTTTACTTCTTCTGATATTGATGAACTAACCTAGTTGTTTAGCTTTTTCTTCTATAGTCAACCCTGGAGTTGACTTAAGTTCTTCAAGTTTTGCTCTTAGTTCATCAGCTCCTTCAATCAATTGCTCTTCTGCTACTCTCCTAGCATACAACACATCTTGCCTTTCCTGTTCTTTTTCCTTTTCCAACTCTTCCTTTTCTTGAGCTTTTATCCTTTCAATCAAAGCTTGAGATGCTTGATCTTGTCTTTGCTGTAGTTTTGACTTCTTTGTTTTAGGAGATTCAATAAAAATCTCCTTTCCTTTTCTCTTTTCTTCAACAGACTTATCATCAGACTTATCATCACCAGCATTATCACCAGACTTAGTCTTCTCCTTATCAGAATGAACCCCTTCATCTTCACTTTCTTCAATCCTTAACTTTCTCTTTCTCTGCTTCCTTTGTTGTTCAATCTTGCTGAAAGATTGAGCTAAGGTCTCTGCTGCTTCCCTTGTTTCTGGACTTACATCCTTAATACCAGCAGACTTCTCTTGTGAAGGTGTTCTAAAACTTTCTTCTTCACCAAAATTCCTCCCCTGTTTGGAAGAATTTTCATCCCCTTCCTCAACACTGAATTGAACCCCCTTATCTTTCAAAATGTTTTCCAATTTCTTGACCTTCTTTACCAAAGTGAGAATAGCTCTACTCTTAGCATTGTTTGCCTTCTCCATAGCTTCTATTCTCTTGACTAAGGTTGGAACCAGGGTTAAAAGGTCTTCCACAGACATTTGACCAGATTCCTCCTCCTGTACAGGACTTGGAACTTGGGTAGGCTGTGGTGAGGGTGTAGGAGATGGTATAGGTGTAGGTGTTCTGATGGGAGATGGTGAATGACTTGGGTGTGGTGTGGATGACTGAGTTGGTTCCTGTGCATGCTCTTCATAAGTTGGATCTTGTGCAGCCTCAGATGTACCTGTAGGGTTAGTAGCACCACCAAGCATAGCAGGCAATAAAGGCCAATGGGCCCCACTAAAATTTCTTTTCATGTTTGCAAATATTTTTGGTGTAAAGCCCACACTGAGATATGGCAATTTATCCTCTGTTTCAAAGTTCAAGATCATTTGTATAAATCTTGGGTACATTAAGAACCTAGATTTTTCCTTTTTAAAATTTGCAACCATGCCATCAAAAATCAATTTTGAAAAATTAAAAGGCCTTCCAAGTGCAAGACAGACCAAGGCAGAAGCAATGTTGCTTCCAAACTGATCCCATCCTCCACTTTTAGGACTTAGGCAATGGAGCAAGTGGTGTATCAAAAACCACCACTGTGGTGTGAAGTAGCTTTTCCAAAAAGTAAAACTACCATCAGTGGGATATCTTATAGTGTTCATACCCTCAAACAAATCATCATTAGCCAAAATATATTCCCCTGAAGCATCACCCAATTGGAGAATACTCCGAATGGAGGCTTCAGTAATTATGAAGTCATGTGAGTCAATGGTTGCCCTTAACTGTGGTGTACCATCAGCAAGGGTTTCATAGGTCACAGACCCCCAAAATTGCCTAATAAGAGATTCATAAATAGTGGGATTAGTAGTTAAAGCGTACCGAAGATTTGAACCTCTCAAGAAATCAACTATTTCCTCAAAGCCATCACTCTGACCTGGTTATGCTTGTCAACAAACTTAAGTGAAGCCATAGATGAGAAATTGATTAAGTGCTGGTTGTAAATCGAATTAGGGTTCAAGTGCTGGTAGTTAAAAACAGAGTAGTTTGGTCCGAAAATCAAGAAATTTAAAATTGGAAGTAAATAAGAAATAAAAATAAGAGATTAATGAAAGTTTATCCTTATATACTTATTTCCCTCGAAAAATACGCAACGGTCGTATTTGATAATAAAAATCCTGATTTGACAGACCAGACCTAACGGTAAAAAAAAATTTATACTACCAGACCTAAATTCGGTCAACCAGACTTAAGCAAGTGACTCACCAGACTTAACCAAGAATTTGACTTACACACTGAGCAAGCACTAACAAAGCATCGCATTATCACTAATCCATGTTTTTCCTGAAAAAGCTTAGTCCAAAGCACCAAGAAACACCAAGAAAAATATGGAAATAATTGTACAAAAAAAA
The DNA here is from genome assembly GCA_021014915.2 of Artemisia tridentata subsp. tridentata. Classification (NCBI taxonomy): domain Eukaryota; kingdom Viridiplantae; phylum Streptophyta; class Magnoliopsida; order Asterales; family Asteraceae; genus Artemisia; species Artemisia tridentata. The sequence goes on from CP139505.1 coordinate 99,518,870, forward strand.
ACTACAAACACTAACTACCAGATTTAAAACTTAAAGCTACCCGATTTAATAAAATTTAAAATCCTAGTTAACGAATTGAAATCCAATTTTTTTTTTTTTTTTTTTTTTTTTTTTAAACTTAAAACTATTTACTATAATTAAAATTTACAAAACTATAAAAGTTATGGTCAACTCCCCAATGTTATCATAATTAAGTCCTTAATTAATTCCATGCCTGCAGGAATTAACTCTTATACCAACCGACCATTAAATTGCCTTAAACCTTCATTGGCTTTATAAAAAGCCTTAACTCTTCAACACAAAGTCATCACATTCCAGAGAACAACTTTCAAACACAATGAATCCTTCATCGTCCAACATTGTAGAAATCTCATCTGACTCTTCTTTTGATTCCGGAAGTTCAGGTTGGGAAAACTATTTTCCTCCAAACTACACTGGTCAGACTAGCAGAAAACGAAGGACAACACCTCCAATATCATCCGATGAACTACCAACTCCTCCATCATTTGTCTATGAGTCATCTTCCTCCTCTGACTCTAATGATGAGCCTCCTCCATTGTCCGTTGTTTTGACAAGAGAGCTTGAGAAGGCTGTAGCTGGAATGGGTCAAATCCAAGTGCCTAAGAGACATGAAGCTCATCCCAAGCCAAAACCTCAAGTGCTAGGCCTCCCTTGCAAGAAGGTGTCTGAAGCTATGGACATTGAAGGCAGAAAAGTTCATAGAACTATGCCAGATGTCGAGGGCAAAGGGAAGAGAAAGATGGATTAGTGGTCTGGGTTGTTGGTGTATATGTTTGGTTGTGATGAAGATGTTTATGTTTTTATTTTGTCTTTGTGTAGGTTTCACCTAAGTATGTAATCAGTTGGTTATGAATGAAAGCTCTCTGTTTCTTTTGATCTTATTATTTCCTTGTATCCACTAGCAACAATAAAAGTTGACTTCTGCAAAACAAAGTTAAACACAATATACAAAGAAACAAGTATACAAGAAAAGTTTGAAAAACCACTACCAGAACTAAAAATAACTACAAGACTTAAAATTTAAAACTACCAGAATTAACAAAATATCCTAAGTACTGGTTTACAAACTATACATATTGACCTCCCCTTAAGTTCAACCTCCCCTTAAACTGAGCTATGGATTCATCATTCCAATGCTAACCACTAAGTAATTAAACTTAGGGCCATCAAATGCTTTAGTTTAGAGGTCTGCAACATTAAAATCTGTGTGTATTTTCTCCACTCTAATTAGCTTCTTTTCGAAGCAATCCCTAATAATGTGATGCCTGATTTCTATGTGCTTAGTTTTTGAGTGGTATACAAGATTCTTAACTATGCAGATAGTGCTCTCATTATCTATGTGAATTATAGTGTTCATGAAGTTTAACCCATAATCCAACATTTGATTTTGGATCCACAAGACTTGACCACAGCAATTTGCAGCTGCTACATATTCTGCTTCAGTGGTAGATGTAGCTACAATAGTCTGCTTCTTGCACTGCCAGGAAATCAACCTTCTTCCAAGAAATTGACAACCTCCTGTTGTGGATTTCCTGTCAAGACTTGCTCCAGCATAGTCACTATCCGAATAAGCTTCCAGGTCAAAAGATGATTCTCTAGGATACTAAAGGCCCAAATTGGGTTTGCCCTTTAAGTATCTAAAGATTCTCTTCACAACATGAAAATGTGAAGTCTTTGGATGTACCTGAAAACGTGAACAAACACAGACTGCATAAATAATGTCAGGTCTAGAAGCAGTAAGATACATTAGAGAACCTATCATGGATCTGTAGAGGTGGAATTCCACATCTTCAGCATCCTCATCCTTTGTCAATGGAACTTTGTTCTCCATAGGGGTGACTGCAGCCTTCATATTGGTAAAGTTGAACTTCTCCAGCATCTCAGCAACATATTTGTCTTGAGAGATAAAGAGTCCATCTTCTGATTGCTTCACTTGCAGTCCTAAGAAAAAGGTGAGTTCACCCATAGAACTCATCTGAAACCTCCCCTTCATTAATGCTTCAAATTCCTCACACCAAGACCTTTTAGTAGACCCAAAAATAATATCATCCACATAAACTTGAACCAGGATGATATCCTTCTTGTTTCTCTTTATGAATAAGGTCTTGTCTATTACACCTCTTATATACCCATGCTCTTCAAGAAACTTGGAGAGAGTTGCATACCAAGCTCTGGGAGCTTGATGGAGACCATATAATGCTTTTATGACTTTATACACCTTGTCTGGGTGAGCAGGATCAATAAAGCCAGGAGGCTGATGAACATATACTTCTTCCTCTATGGTGCCATACAGAAAGGTACACTTCACATCCATTTTATAGACTATGAATCCCATGTATGATGCATAGGCTAAAAATAACCTAATAGCCTCAATCCTTGCTACAGGAGCAAAGACCTCATCATAATCTATCCCCTCCTCCTGTCTATACCCTTGTGCCACTAGTCTTGCCTTGTTCCTAACAACCACTCCTCTTTCATCCCTTTTATTTTTGAAGACCCACTTTGTGCCTATAACTTTAGCTCCTCTAGGTAGATCTACTAGAACCCAAACTTTCTGCAACTTGAACTGCAACAACTCCTCTTGCATTGCTTCCACCTAAATCTCATCATCAACTGCTTCAGAGACTTTGGTGGGTTCCTTCTGAGAAAGGAAGCAGGCAAACAAGCAGTGTTGTTGGTCCTTGTGGTTGACCCTTTGCTGCTTCTTGATAAGACTTACAAGTGCATGAGATTCAGGCTTTTGCATTCTACTTCTGGTTTGAACATCTGACTTTGGATCACCGATAATCTCACTTTTGGGATGGATGTTATGAACTCTGAGTGTTGGAACTGGACTAACATCAACTTCACTAGGTAGGTTATTGAAGTCAGTAACTACCCCTTCTTCATCATAAGAAGCCCCATCAAAAATACCCTCATCTGGATGATTAAAGATCTCAAGGTCAGGCATCTCAGAATCATCAACATCAGCATTTGGAGTAGATTCAGGTTGAACAGACTTAACAGCATCACTACCAGACTTATCTAAGTTAATACTGGTAGTAGAATTATTGAGTCCACTACCAGGATTAACCAAGTTAGTTCTGGTATCAACCTTTCCAAGGTGTTTATCAGCCAAAACATTTACTTCTTCTCTGAAGGACAAGATATCTTCTGAAACCTTTGTAGGAGTAACTCCATTTTCCATTTGTTGAGGCTTGTGAACGGTCTCCTTCCTTGTTCTTGAAGATCTCTTTGTTCCTTCATTAACATCAACATGGTTGACTTCTGTGGTAGGAATCACAATAAGCTCTGCACTTTCATTTTCTTGATCAGGGTTCCCTGCATTTGAAGGATCTTGGGTACTTGCATGGTTAGTAATTTAAGTGGTACCAGCATCAGGGTTAGCTTGATTCTCCTTGGAGACAGGAATATAGTTCATAGAATCTGTTAAATAATCAATGTCAAACATCCATCTATGTCCTAATCCCTGCACATTGGGTTTTTCTTCAAGAAAATTGACATGAAGATTTTCCTCTACTTTCTTGGTCACTAAATTGTAAACCCTAAAGGCCTTACTATTCAGTGAATACCCAACTAGAAACCCTTCATCAGACTTCCCTTCAAATTTGCCTAGAACACTGAGTGTATCAAGAATGGTCACATGACACCCAAAAGGCCTTATATAGCTAACAACTGGTTTTTGGCCAAAAATAAGCTCATCAGGTGTTTTGTTTTGAGGCTTGGTCACTCTAACCCTATTGAAAATGTAGCAAGCAGATGCTACAGCTTCGGCCCAAAAGGTTGTGGGTAAGAATGAGTCTGCTAGCATAGTCCTAGCTGCCTCAATTAGTGTCCTGTTCATTCTCTCAGCAACTCCATTTTGCTGTGGAGTCCTAGCATTGCTATATTGTTGCTTAATTCCTCTATTACCACAAAAATCAATCATGCTCCTATTTTTGAATTCTGTGCCATTGTCAGACCTAATGATTTTAACCTTTTTATTAAGTTGGTTTTCAATTTTCCTAATGAAAGTTTGAATTAATGGTGAAGCTTCATCTTTCCTAGACATAAAGAACACCCAGCAGAATCTAGTGCAATCATCAGTTATGACAAGGCAGTAACTAGCATGGTTAATACTTTGTACAGATGTGGGGCCAAACAGATCCATATGTAAGGTATGCAAAGGCTCAGTAACAAGCCTATCTAACTTAGCCTTACAAGATGCCCTATGCTGTTTCCCCTTATTACAAGCCACACATGCATGATCATTCCTAAACACTTTAGAAGGAAATCCTCTAACTAAGTTATTCTTCACTAACTTATTAATATTCTTAAAGTTTACATGCCCTAACCTCCTATGCCACAATTTAGATTCATCTAATGTAGCTTTTGCAAGTAAACAGGCATAACCTTTTGAAGGATCAGGTTGCTTCATGTCAAAACTGTACATGTTGTATTGTCTAGGAACTTTAAGAAGGATCTGACTTTCATCAGGCATCTTAAAGTCCAAAGTCAAGACAAAACATTCAGTTTCACTAAAAAGCACCTTATGCTTCTTATCACAAATTTGTGATATGGAGAAAAGGTTAAACTGCCCTAGTTCTCTTACAAAAGATACATTGTCAAACTCTAAATTGCCTACAACAATTCTACCTTTACCAGTTATATAACCTTTACTTCCTCCAAAGGTAACAGAACCTCCTTAGAATTCTTGAAAATCCTTCAGATGGCTCTTGTTACCAGTCATGTGCCCAGAGCACCCACTATCAAATATTCCTTTGTCTTCCATGTTCTTCAGTGGATGTTCCTGCACAAAAGTAGAGAAATTAGTTTCTCTTCAGGACCCAAGCCACCGAGGACTTGGGTCTGCCCTGTGGATCAACATATTTATAGGTCTTGTATGAGCTTGATCCACCTTTGGTCTTGGATTCATAGGTAAGTGTGTTCTGAAAAGGATCCCAAGACCAATATGCTGGGGACTTAACAGCAGATTCCCCATTTTCCCTTACAGCACTTGAACTTGAAGCTTGTGCTGTATTATTAACAAAAGGACTCCTCACAGGTGACTTTGGTTTATAAAAATTGGTTCTCTGATTATAAGAATTCACCTGTGGTCTATTAACTGGTTGTCTGGGTCCAGAATGATTAAACCACCCAGAATTAACACTTGGCCTCACATAATTAGCATTTTGACCAACAGAACTCACATTTGGTCTACCAGAACTAAAATTTGGTCTACCAGAATTTGGTCTACCAGAACAAATATTACCAGAATTAACTTGTACTGGTCTAGTCACAAATTTATTAGCATGATTAATCCTGTTAGCATTGTTCCAAACTGGTTTATTATTTATGTGGTCATTAACACTCTTATTCTTTCTTAGTTCAGCCTCTTTTTGCATCCTTTTCTCATGAAAGTCACAATCCTTAATCAGGTGACTTAAACTACCACACACAAAACACCTCTTAGGACCAAAGGTGTGATTTTTCCTAAACTCTTGTCGCATCCTATCAGGTTTTGGTGACTCTTGATTCCTAACAGACTCCCTTGGAGTTTTCATGTGATTAATACACCTAGGTCTATCTGTATTTGATTTTGATTTTTTCACCACTGGTTCAATCTTTTGGACGGATTGAATCCTCTAGAGTAAAATCTGTCCAAAAGATTGAACCAGTGGTGACAAAATCAAAATCAAATACAGATAGGCCTAGGTGTATTAATCACATGAAAACTCCTAGGGAGTCTGTTAGGAATCAAGAGTCACCAAAACCTGATAGGATGCGACAAGAGTTTAGGAAAAATCACACCTTTGGTCCTAAGAGGTGTTTTGTGTGTGGTAGTTTAAGTCACCTGATTAAGGATTGTGACTTTCATGAGAAAAGGATGCAAAAAGAGGCTGAACTAAGAAAGAATAAGAGTGTTAATGACCACATAAATAATAAACCAGTTTGGAACAATGCTAACAGGATTAATCATGCTAATAAGTTTGTGACTAGACCTGTACAAGTTAATTCTGGTAATATTTTTTCTGGTAGACCAAATTCTGGTAGACCAAATTTTAGTTCTGATAGACCAAATGTGAGTTCTGTTGGTCAAAATGCTAATTATGTGAGGCCAAGTGTTAATTCTGGGTGGTTTAATCATTCTGGACCCAGAAAACCAGTTAATAGACCACAGGTGAATTCTTATAATCAGAGAACCAATTTTTATAAACCAAAGTCACCTGTGAGGAGTCCTTTTGTTAATAATACAGCACAAGCTTCAAGTTCAAGTGCTGTAAGGGAAAATGGGGAATCTGCTGTTAAGTCCCCTGCATATTGGTCTTGGGATCCTTTTCAGAACACACTTACCTATGAATCCAAGACCAAAAGTGGATCAAGCTCATACAAGACCTATAAATACGTTGATCCACAGGGCAGACCCAAGTCCTCAGTGGCTTGGGTCCTGAAGAGAAACTAATTTCTCTACTTTTGTGCAGGAACATCCACTGAAGAACATGGAAGACAAAGGAATATTTGATAGTGGGTGCTCTGGGCACATGACTGGTAACAAGAGCTATCTGAAGGATTTTCAAGAATTCCAAGGAGGTTCTGCTACCTTTGGAGGAAGTAAAGGTTATATAACTGGTAAAGGTAGAATTCTTGTAGGCAATTTAGAGTTTTACAATGTATCTTTTGTAAGAGAACTAGGGCAATTTAACCTTTTCTCCATATCACAAATTTGTGATAAGAAGCATAAGGTGCTTTTTAGTGAAACTGAATGTTTTGTCTTGACTTCGGACTTTAAGATGCCTGATGAAAGTCAGATCCTTCTTAAAGTTCCTAGACAATACAACATGTACAGTTTTGACATGAAGCAACCTGATCCTTCAAAAGGTTATGCCTGTTTACTTGCAAAAGCTACATTAGATGAATCTAAATTGTGGCATAGGAGGTTAGGGCATGTAAACTTTAAGAATATTAATAAGTTAGTGAAGAATAACTTAGTTAGAGGATTGCCTTCTAAAGTGTTTAGGAATGATCATGCATGTGTGGCTTGTAATAAGGGGAAACAGCATAGGGCATCTTGTAAGGCTAAGTTAGATAGGCTTGTTACTGAGCCTTTGCATACCTTACATATGGATCTGTTTGGCCCCACATCTGTACAAAGTATTAACCATGCTAGTTACTGCCTTGTCATAACTGATGATTGTACTAGATTCTGCTGGGTGTTCTTTATGTCTAGGAAAGATGAAGCTTCACAATTGATTCAAACTTTCATTAGGCAAATTGAAAACCAACTTAATAAAAAGGTTAAAATCATTAGGTCTGACAATGGCACAGAATTCAAAAATAGGAGCATGATTGATTTTTGTGGTAATAGAGGAATTAAGCATCAATATAGCAATGCTAGGACTCCACAGCAGAATGGAGTTGCTGAGAGAATGAACAGGACACTAATTGAGGCAGCTAGGACTATGCTAGCAGACTCATTCTTACCCACAACCTTTTGGGCCGAAGCTGTAGCATCTGCTTGCTACATTTTCAATAGGGTTAGAGTGACCAAGCCTCAAAACAAAACACCTTATGAGCTTATTTTTGGCCAAAAACCAGTTGTTAGCTATATAAGGCCTTTTGGGTGTCATGTGACCATTCTTGATACACTCAGTGTTCTAGGAAAATTTGAAGGGAAGTATGATGAAGGGTTTCTAGTTGGGTATTCACTGAATAGTAAGGCCTTTAGGGTTTACAATTTAGTGACCAAGAAAGTAGAGGAAAATCTTCATGTCAATTTTCATGAAGAAAAACCCAATGTGCAGGGATTAGGACATAGATGGATGTTTGACATTGATTATTTAACAGATTCTATGAACTATATTCCTGTCTCCAAGGAGAATCAAGCTAACCCTGATGCAGGTACCACAGAAATTACTAACCATGCAGGTACCCAAGATCCTTCAAATGCAGGGAACACTGATCAAGAAAGTGAAAGTGCAGAGCTTATTGTGATTCCTACCACAGAAGTCAACCATGTTGTTGTAAGGAAGGAGACCGTTCACAAGCCTCAACAAATGGAAAATGGAGTTACTCCTACAAAGGTTTCAGAAGATATCTTGTCCTTCAGAGAAGAAGTAAATGTTTTGGCTGATAAACACCTTGGAAAGGTTGATACCAGAACTAACTTGGTTAATCCTGGTAGTGGACTCAATAATTCTACTACCAGTATTAACTTAGATAAGTCTGGTAGTGATGCTGTTAAGTCTGTTCAACCTGAATCTACTCCAAATGCTGATGTTGATGATTCTGAGATGCCTGACCTTGAGATCTTTGATCATCCAGATGAGGGTATTTTTGATGGGGCTTCTTATGATGAAGAAGGGGTAGTTACTGACTTCAATAACCTACCTAGTGAAGTTGATGTTAGTCCAGCTCCAACACTCAGAGTTCATAACATCCATCCCAAAAGTCAGATTATCGGTGATCCAAAGTCAGCTGTTCAAACCAGAAGTAGAGTGCAAAAGCCTGAATCTCATGCACTTGTAAGTCTTATCAAGAAGCAGCAAAAGGGTCAACCACAAGGACCAACAACACTGCTTGTTTGCCTGCTTCCTTTCTCAGAAGGAACCCACCAAAGTCTCTGAAGCAGTTGATGATGAGATTTGGGTGGAAGCAATGCAAGAGGAGTTGTTGCAGTTCAAGTTGCAGAAAGTTTGGGTTCTGGTAGATCTACCTAGAGGAGCTAAAGTTATAGGCACAAAGCGGGTCTTCAGAAATAAAAGGGATGAAAGAGGAGTGGTTGTTAGGAACAAGGCAAGACTAGTGGCACAAGGGTATAGACAGGAGGAGGGGATAGATTATGATAAGGTCTTTGCTCCTGTAGCAAGGATTGAGGCTATTAGGTTATTTTTAGCCTATGCATCATACATGGGATTCATAGTCTATCAAATGGATGTGAAGAGTGCCTTTCTGTATGGCACCATAGAGGAAGAAGTATATGTTCATCAGCCTCCTGGCTTTATTGATCCTGCTCACCCAAACAAGGTGTATAAAGTCATAAAAGCACTATATGGTCTCCATCAAGCTCCCAGAGCTTGGTATGCAACTCTCTCCAAGTTTCTTGAAGAGCATGGGTATATAAGAGGTGTAATAGACAAGACCTTATTCATAAAGAGAAACAAGAAGGATATCATCCTGGTTCAAGTTTATGTGGATGATATTATTTTTGGGTCTACTAAAAGGTCTTGGTGTGAGGAATTTGAAGCATTAATGAAGGGGAGGTTTCAAATGAGTTCTATAGTTGAACTCACCTTTTTCTTAGGACTGCAAGTGAAGCAATCAGAAGATGGACTCTTTAGCTCTCAAGACAAATATGTTGCTGAGATGCTGGAGAAGTTCAACATTACCAATATGAAGGCTGCAGTTACCCCTATGGAGAACAAAGTTACATTGACAAAGGATGAGGATCTTGAAGATGTGGAATTCCACCTCTACAGATCCATGATAGGTTCTCTAATGTATCTTACTTCTTCTAGACCTGACATTATGTATGCAGTCTGTGTTTGTTCACGTTTTCAGGTACATCCAAAGACTTCACATCTTCATGCTGTGAAGAGAATCTTTAGATACTTAAAGGGCAAACCCAATTTGGGCCTTTGGTATCCTAGAGAATCATCTTTTGACCTGGAAGCTTATTCGGATAGTGACTATGCTGGAGCAAGTGTTGACAAGAAATCCACAACAGGAGGTTGTCAATTTCTTGGAAGAAGGTTGATTTCCTGGCAGTGCAAGAAGCAGACTATTGTAGCTACATCTACCACTGAAGCAGAATATATAGCAGCTGCAAATTGCTGTGGTCAAGTCTTGTGGATCCAAAATCAAATGTTGGATTATGGGTTAAACTTCATGAACACTATAATTCACATAGATAATGAGAGCACTATCTGCATAGTTAAGAATCTTGTATACCACTCAAAAACTAAGCACATAGAAATCAGGCATCACTTTATTAGGGATTGCTTCGAAAAGAAGCTAATTAGAGTGGAGAAAATACACACAGATTTTAATGTTGCAGACCTCTTAACTAAAGCATTTTATGGCCCTAGGTTTAATTACTTAGTGGTTAGCATTGGAATGATGAACCCATAGCTCAGTTTAAGGGGAGGTTGAACTTAAGGGGAGGTCAATATGTATAGTTTGTAAACTAGTACTTAGGATATTTTGTTAATTCTGGTAGTTTTAAATTTTAAGTCTTGTAGTTATTTTTAGTTCTGGTAGTGGTTTTTCAAACTTTTCTTGTATACTTGTTTCTTTGTATATTGTGTTTAACTTTGTTTTGCAGAAGTCAACTTTTATTGTTGCTAGTGGATACAAGGAAATAATAGGATCAAAAGAAACAGAGAGCTTTCATTCATAACCTACTGATTACATACTTAGGTGAAACCTACACAAAGACAAAATAAAAACATAAACATCTTCATCACAACCAAACATATACACCAACAACCCAGACTACTAATCCATCTTTCTCTTCCCTTTGCCCTTGACATCTGGCATAGTTCTATGAACTTTTCTGCCTTCAATGTCCATAGCTTCAGACACCTTCTTGCAAGGGAGGCCTAGCACTTGAGGTTTTGGCTTGGGACGAGCTTCTTGTCTCTTAGGCACTTGGATTTGACTCATTCCAGCTACAGCCTTCTCAAGCTCTCTTGTCAAAACAACGGACAATGGAGGAGGCTCATCATTAGAGTCAGAGGAGGAAGATGTCTCATAGACAAAGGATGGAGGATTTGGTAGTTCATCGGATGATATTGGAGGTGTTGTCCTTCGTTTTTTGCTAGTCTGACCAGTGTAGGTTGGAGGAAAATAGTTTGCCCAACCTGAACTTCCTGAATCAGAAGAAGAGTCAGATGAGATTTCTACAATGTTGGACGATGAAGGATTCATTGTGTTTGAAAGTTGTTCTCTGGAATGTGATGACTTTGTGTTGAAGAGTTAAGGCTTTTTATAAAGCCAATGAAGGTTTAAGGCAATTTAATGGTCGGTTGGTATAAGAGTTAATTCCTGCAGGCATGGAATTAATTAAGAACTTACTTATGGTAACATTGGGGAGTTGACCATAACTTGTATAGTTTTGTAAATTTTAATTATAGTAATTAGTTTTAAGTTAAAAAAAAAATGGATTTCAATTCGTTAACTAGGATTTTAAATTTTATTAAATTGGGTAGCTTTAAGTTTTAAATCTGGTAGTTATTGTTTGTAGTTTTTTTTTGTACAATTATTTCCATATTTTTCTTGGTGTTTCTTGGTGCTTTGGACTAAGCTTTTGCAGGAAAAACTTGGATTGGTGATAATGCGATGCTTTGTTAGTGCTTGCTCAGTGTGTAAGTCAAATTCTTGGTTAAGTCTGGTGAGTCACTTGCTTAAGTCTGGTTGACCGAATTTAGGTTTGGTAGTATAAATTTTTTTTTACCGTTAGGTCTGGTCTGTCAAATCAGGATTTTTATTATCAAATACGACCGTTGCGTACTTTTCGAGGGAAATAAGTATATAAGGATAAACTTTCATTAATCTCTTATTTTTATTTCTTATTTACTTCCAATTTTAAATCTCTTGATTTTTGGACCAAACTACTCTTTTTTTAACTACCAGCACTTGAACCCTAATTCGATTTACAACCAGCACTTAATCAATTTCTCATCTATGGCTTCACTTAAGTTTGTTGACAAGCATAACCAGGTCGGATTCTTGAAGAAACCAGATCAGAGTGATGGCTTTGAGGAAATAGTTGATTTCTTGAGAGGTTCAAATCTTCAGTACGCTTTAACTACTAATCCCACTATTTATGAATCTCTTATTAGGCAATTTTGGGGGTCTGTGACCTATGAAACCCTTGCTGATGGTATACCACAGTTAAGGGCAACCATTGACTCACATGACTTCATAATTACTAAAGCCTCCATTCGGAGTAGTCTCCAATTGGGTGATGCTTTAGGGGAATATATTTTGGCTAATGATGATTTGTTTGAGGGTATGAACACTATAAGATATCCCACTGATGGTAGTTTTACTTTTTGGAAAAGCTACTTCACACCACAGTGGAGGTTTTTGATACACCACTTGCTCCATTGCCTAAGTCCTAAAAGTGGAGGATGGGATCAGTTTGGAAGCAACATTGCTTCTGCCTTGGTCTGTCTTGCACTTGGAAGGCCTTTTAATTTTTCAAAATTGATTTTTGATGGCATGGTTGCAAATTTTAAAAAGGAAAAATCTAGGTTCTTAATGTACCCAAGATTTATACAAATGATCTTGAACTTTGAAACAGAGGATAAATTGCCATATCTCAGTGTGGGCTTTACACCAAAAATTTTTGCAAACATGAAAAGAAATTTTAGTGGGGCCCATTGGCCTTTATTGCCTGCTATGCTTGGTGGTGCTACTAACCCTACAGGTACATCTGAGGCTGCACAAGATCCAACTTATGAAGAGCATGCACAGGAACCAACTCAGTCATCCACACCACACCCAAGTCATTCACCATCTCCCATCAGAACACCTACACCTATACCATCTCCTACACCCTCACCACAGCCTACCCAAGTTCCAAGTCCTGTACAGGAGGAGGAATCTGGTCAAATGTCTGTGGAAGACCTTTTAACCCTGGTTCCAACCTTAGTCAAGAGAATAGAAGCTATGGAGAAGGCAAACAATGCTAAGAGTAGAGCTATTCTCACTTTGGTAAAGAAGGTCAAGAAATTGGAAAACATTTTGAAAGATAAGGGGGTTCAATTCAGTGTTGAGGAAGGGGATGAAAATTCTTCCAAACAGGGGAGGAATTTTGGTGAAGAAGAAAGTTTTAGAACACCTTCACAAGAGAAGTCTGCTGGTATTAAGGATGTAAGTCCAGAAACAAGGGAAGCAGCAGAGACCTTAGCTCAATCTTTCAGCAAGATTGAACAACAAAGGAAGCAGAGAAAGAGAAAGTTAAGGATTGAAGAAAGTGAAGATGAAGGGGTTCATTCTGATAAGGAGAAGACTAAGTCTGGTGATAATGCTGGTGATGATAAGTCTGATGATAAGTCTGTTGAAGAAAAGAGAAAAGGAAAGGAGATTTTTGTTGAATCTCCTAAAACAAAGAAGTCAAAACTACAGCAAAGACAAGATCAAGCATCTCAAGCTTTGATTGAAAGGATAAAAGCTCAAGAAAAGGAAGAGTTGGAAAAGGAAAAAGAACAGGAAAGGCAAGATGTGTTGTATGCTAGGAGAGTAGCAGAAGAGCAATTGATTGAAGGAGCTGATGAACTAAGAGCAAAACTTGAAGAACTTAAGTCAACTCCAGGGTTGACTATAGAAGAAAAAGCTAAACAACTAGGTTAGTTCATCAATATCAGAAGAAGTAAAGAAACTTTGGGAGATTCTATGTCTGTGATGAGGCAAACTCAGAAGAAAACCAAAGTTCAAAAGAAGATGACTAAGAGAGAACAGATGCATAGTATGAAGATGTATTTGAAGAACATGATGTATTCAAGTTGGGAGCATATGAGTGGCAAATCATATGAAGATCTTCTACAAATGTATCAAAGAGCTTATCAAAGGGATCATGTTTATAAACCAGTGGATTATGAAGATTCCTTGAGACACAGTTTCAGAAAAGTGACAAACACTGTGCAAGATGTTGAAGCTGAGAAAGTTAAAGAAAAGGTAGTTGATGAGGAGGAAGAGAAAGCATCTGAGACTGAGAAAGCAGCAACTGAATCAAAAGAGGAAGTGAAAAAGCCAATTGTGACATTTAACAGAAGGAAGAGTATGGCTAGAAAAAGTAAGTCAAAGAAGAAAGTTCAAGAAGAAGAGTCAGAAGAAGAAGAACCTTTATCTGAGGGGGTTACTACGGGAACTATTGAAAGCTCAAAGAAGCCAGCTAAGATTGTCAGGTATAAAATCATTAAGTCTGGTCAAAGGGCAACATATCAATTAATAAGAGAAGATAATTCTAATGTTATGTATATGAATTTCCCTTCAATTGTACATGATGTGAGTAGAGAAGATCTCATTGATTTGTATAAGTTGGTGAATATTAAACATGGAGATAATGTCCCTGAGGAAGAATATGAAAGATTCTTTTGGGGAGACTTGAAAATAATGTTTGAACCACCTACTAAGGAAGATGAGATCTGGAAGCTGCCTGAGCGACAAAGAATGATTGGATGGGCATATTATGATAGATGTCAAGTGCATTGTCTGTCTTTGGTTAATGCTAACATATATATGCTTGCAGAAGTTGAGTATCCCTTATCCCCTGAAGTCTGCAAGAAAATGTTGGAGAGGAAATTATATGCAGACAAAAAAGATGAAGTTTATGAAAGGATTTTGTATTTGATCAAGATTCAGTCTTTGAAGGAGACATTGCTGGATTGAGAGTGTTTGAAAGAATTTTCATAAGTTGTAAGTAGGACTATTGGAACTTCCTACTTGGTGAAGGTGCATAGCACTAACACAACAAAAGGTCATCAGTCCACCTTGTCTAATACACACAAGGACTGACTAATCCTGAGCAAACGGCTACAGGTAAAGATATTCCAAATCCGTTTATGGTTGGCAATTTACCAAAAATTGTATGGTATTTAACTCACCATATCTTAGATAGTGAAGAGTTAACTAGCCCACAAGATTATGGCTTGTGGTAAAGGCTGTGGAAATCCATAAATGGTAATCAATTCACCATGATGAGGTGCAATTCCATCAAAGGATTGACTTGTCCAAAAGGGTATGGCTTTTGGTAAAGACAAAACAAATCCGTTGATAGTTGATGATTTACTAAAAATCATATGGTTATCAATGTACCATGGTCTAACACACCAAACATTGGCTACTCCAGTAGTAATGGCTATTGGTAAAGAGACATCAAATCCATTAATTTTCAATGATTCACCTCTCACAGGAGTTAACACACCTGGAAGTGATGAGAATTGTATGAAACTTAAACTGAATTGATGTACAAGTAGTCATGGTTGCTTTGAAGATCAAGTGGATTGTATCAGATGGATGCTGCAAAGATCAGATCAGATGGTGGAAAAATTATCAAGATTAAAGCTGCTGATACAAAGTATTTTTGAAGATAAGATAATTCCAAGAGTTAAAGATTAAATCCTCAGAATCTTATTCAGAAGAAACTTGAAGTTCATGGAGCATGAAGATCAAGTTAGGGGAGGATTGTTGGGAATTATCAAGAGGAGACTTAATGGGAAAACAGATTTAAGTCTGGTGGCGTACACAATTAAGTCTGTTAGTGTATTTTGTATTATTAAGTCTGGTAGTACAATATTAAGTCTGGTAGAGTAAAATATTGTTAAGTCCGGTTGACTTATTAAGTTAAGTCTGGTTATGTAATTTAGAAGTTTGTTAGAGATAAGTTAGGAAAGGATTCGAAGTTATCTTTAGAAAAGATACGTAGATCCTTTTGCAAGTTTTGTATCTAGGGTTTCCCTGGTGTATAAAAGGAACCCTAAAGCATAGTTTAGAGATGACGAAGAAGATTGTAAAAACTCTTAGTTATTGATAATCTAATATACGAAGTTAGTTATCGTATTCTTCATTGTTTGTGTTAAGATTCCGCATTAGCATAAACAAGATATTAGAGTCTCGCTTAGATTGATTTGATTTATTCAAGTCATCTACTAAGTGTTAAAGGCTACTTAGAGATCCATATTCGTGTGGACCTTGGGTCTGGACATTGGCTAAACCTTGGGTCGAGCTCCTGGACCTTGGGTCTGAGATCCCTTCTTCGGCCTTGGGTCTGAAACGTGGACCCTGGGTCTGAAACCAACTCTTTCACATAAATTTAAACTCCAAGCTAGCATGAAACTCCAACTTCCAATACACTTTTTAGCACTTAATCTTGACTTCATCCTTTCATCCTTCTCATGTACAACGGAAATAATCATATCATGAATCAATATCTTTGTTGACGATCTTTTCTTCAATATTTACTTGAATTTTATAGCTTTTCTTCGTCTTTCTTGATATTTCCCTGTACCTAGGCTTGAACACATCTTTAACAACTTTTAAGCATAAAACAATCATAAACATAACTAAATTTCATATAAAAACACACAAATAACGCGATAAAAATATGTACAAAATGAGCGTTATCAAATCTCCTACACTTAAGTTTTACTTGCACTCAAGCAAAGTAATCATTTGAAAAATTTTATTTTTCCAATAGCCACTAATCATGATTTTCTAAAAATTTCACTAATCTTCCTTAATATCAAGGCAAAAGGTCAAAAAGTGATTTTTACTTTTATTTGTGAAATTTAAGTGACTTACTCGATCAAGCTAGATAACACGACTAAGCTCCTCACGAAAAGAAAAAGAATAATATAATTCACTCACACTCATTTCTTTTGTAGGGGATATATTTTACTCAATTGCTCAGTCGTGATTTCATGTCATACCATAGGCTTGTACAGGCATCAAAACTAATCCAAATCATGTAAGAAATAAATTAATTTATCAAAGAGGACTTTTATTCGGGATGAAATGTTAGGCTAAGGGCTAATAACAACTTATGCTCAAATAACTACTGCACAAATATAATAGATTGCTAACAACGAATTCTTGATTGGTCGAATAACGGATGGTCACTAGTTTGTACCTTGGTTCGCTAACAATGTTATTTACATAACGGATGGTCACCAAAACACACTCTAGTTCGCTAGCAACGTTTTCCAACTTTTCAAAAACCGGATGGTAACTATAATATTCATACCATCATTATTTTCACAAAGCAAAAAGGTTAGGATAAGACATGGGATTATTTTAGGTGAATATAATATACAAGAATCAAGTCAAATACCAGAATCACTTGTTGCAAAAACAATCGAACCATGTATCCTCAAATGATTATAGCCTTCATAACAATTCTTTCCTTCCTCCTTTTATTTCATTCATCGATCACCATTCGTATCAAGTCTTAGCGCATTGGCTAATCTTCATAACCATAGCTCATTGGCTATTTATATCTCTTTTTCCTTCTTTTTTTCCCTTCCCCCACACTTTAGATGAGCATATACCTCAAAAAGATACAAATAAGAAGTAGCTACCTTCGTCTTTGTCAGAAAGGTATATTCGAAATACAAAGTGTAAGCTCATAATCATCAAAAACCTCTTCAACCCAACAACAAGTAATTCATTGATTCGACTTGACTAAAAAGGGTTAGGCTAAAGGTTAAAGGTGCAAAATCTTTTTGTATTTTTCTGGATGTAACAAAAATGAAAAGATAGGCTCAAAGGGTTGAACTAAGGGTATCTAGCACTAAAAATGAGTGCTAACAAATGGGTCCATAGAATAGGTGATTAACTAACCAATTTGGCTAGCTAATATATCAATATATGTAAAATGGAAGGCCATTTGGTTTAATCTTAAGTTGCCTCTTATCATTTAAATTCATTTATATCACAAAAATGTGACCATACTTTGAAATTCGTAATGCATGACAAGTACAAGTTCTAGAATCAATTCAATCACCGGCACACTCTTAGCAAGAAAATAGAATTTAAGCATAGAAAATATATGCTTCGAATGATAGGCTCAAATCCTCACATTTTTGGTAGAATAGGCTAAAAATGCTCAAGTAATGTTATCAATCCTAAGAATAGATTCTTTTCACTTAACCGAGATTCGTTAAGAATTTCAACTTGCCATTTTATGCTATTGGAAAATTTTAAGTTGTTTCAATTATATAATCTTTTACGTGTAAAAACAACTACTTCCTTAAGGGCAATAAAACAATTTCCAAAATAGTCACAAAAAATTAAATCATTTTCACTATTTACTTCCCTCCCCCACACTTAAGTTTTACATTGTCCTCAATGTGAAAAATTAACTTCAAAGTAAAGGAAATAGGGAAAATAAAATAGTAAATGATATCACCGAGAAATCAAGCGAGATCCATATTTGGTGTTAAACGCATGAGTTGGAAACTCCAAGCTCCAAAATATACCAACCATATGAACGAGCAATGATATCATGGTATCGCAACCTAAAAATAAACAATCCCACAAAACAAAAACAAAAAAACAAAGTGCAACAATACTAATAACCAAAGTAAAAAAAATCCTAACCAAAGATAATCATAGTTCTAAAACATAATAATAGTTATAATCCGACATAATAAAGGATAAATAAAACATAAATATTTTTCAACACATCATAGTCACCAACGATAATCAAATCATTCATCGTCTGTCTCGTGTTCTTTATAGTTAACCAACGGTCCAAATCCTAATCCAACCGATGACGTTCTCTCTTCATAGCTTTGTGTTCCTACATTAGAATAATACCCCGCAAAAGCTTCCTCATTAACATTGTACCCTGCATTAGTTTGCCTTGTGCTAGCTGTTGGGTAAGGTACATGTCCCGATGGATAAGGCGTGTATGGGTAAGGGTAAGGTGGAACACCAATTGGTTCATACGCCATTGGGAAAGAATAAGGTGGTACATTATTTTGTCCAAGATGAGTGAGAATTGGCGCACAATAATCCATTTGGTGCCCAAGTCTCATCAAACTCATATCTCTACACATTTCTCTCCTATCCTCTTGTGGCAAATTCGCATGCCAATCACCCCAACTAGCATTCAATCCCGAAGATTCTCCAAAATTTTGTTGTTGAGTTTGTTGTGGTGGTGGTGAGTTGTGAATCACACTTTCAAGTTGATCAACCAAACACATCCTTTCATCAT
Source organism: Artemisia tridentata subsp. tridentata (assembly GCA_021014915.2). Lineage (NCBI taxonomy): Eukaryota > Viridiplantae > Streptophyta > Magnoliopsida > Asterales > Asteraceae > Artemisia > Artemisia tridentata. Next base: position 99,537,591 of record CP139505.1, read on the forward strand.
CAAGCAAATCTTTTAAAAACTTTTTTTCAAGTTTCTCACATTCCTTCATCACCGTTATCTTCTTCATCTCATCATCCGTATCATAACCTAAGCTTTTTCCAATCTTAGTAACATAATGCTTACCATTTATAAAACCATGCTCAGTCATGATAGTCACCCTATTTGATAAATACAATGCCAAAGTCCATAAGACATTCATCTTCCTATTCGGATCCATAAGTATCTCAATTATCTACAAATCTGACCCATGAACTTTGTGTTGACTATGCCCTCTATGCATAAATGAGTTCACTATCACTTTATGTAGAAGCCGAGCTATCGGTGAATGAATCTCCTTTTCCTTGAATCTCCCACTGTTGGGATCTCCTATCTAATTCCATATCTCCCTACCAACATACTTTTCCGGTTCTTTCTCTAGCCTAGAAAGATGTTCTTCAAAATCTACATGTTGAAGGTCATTCTCGTCATATAACCCAAGCAATTGCCCAAATTCTGGCAAACTACATGCATGACCATTTCCACATAATCTAAACCAAATACACTTTTCTTCTATGATATCTTTCACCTTTTGGTTAAAATAAATGGTGGCAAAGAACTCTAGACACCATTCTCTAAAGATTTGTTTTTCCCCTATCACAACTGCATATTCAAAACTAAAATCTTCATAGACTTGATTTTCAAATACTGTACTAACCTCCCATAGGTTCTTAAGAGTACCAATAAGGTTATATTTCCTCAACAAATTTCCACTTACTAACTTTGGAACCGCAATTTCCTTCTTTTGCAGCTTTGCCAACCTACTATTGTAACACGCTCTTGCTTCTTTACTCAACTTGCTCCACTTCAGATGTTCACTCGTTACTGGCATAAGATTAACATCTCCTTCTTGACTATGTCGCTTATGCAAAGCAACAAAACAAGCACACGAGAAATTTTCGACATATAAAAACCCTAGATCTTAGAACATCAAATTTTCGACATATAAACCCAATCAATCTTATACCACAATAAACCCAATCAATCTTGATAATTCATGCCCAAATTTTCGACATATAAAAACCCTAGATCTTAGAACATCAAATTCTCTTTCAATTCTTGACCATTTTTTCTAATTCCACTTCTAATCAATCCTTTCAACCATCCTCTAGTAAACCCATCAAGTAATTTCACTTAATTCGAACTATAGCAAATTCGCCCAATTAAGAATCCTAAAAATTAAATTCGAATTTCAGAACAATGCAAAGTAATTGGATGGATGTTACTTACTCTTTTTGATGCCATAGGATTGCTAGAACCTTAATTTGATCACTAACTTCAAACTTCAAAATGATGAGGATTGTGATGGATTGTGGTTTTTTCTCTTTTCTTTTTTTTGGTTTTTCTGCACAATATTGATACTCAACCCAAGGTCTGGTACTTGGACCGTGGGTTTGGTTCAAAAACCGTGGGTTTACAAAATTTTAACACAAACATGTTTCAAAACAAAACATTGTCATTACTGATTATTAACAAACATTTCCACAACTCCAAAACACTTCCATCATTTCATTTAATCTCATCATTAAACAAGCTACATAAACTTAAAAAAAAACTTAATCTTAAACATTTCTTATTACTTATTACTTAAGAGCTAAAACACACTCAACTTAACAAAGAAATGCAAAACATAATAAACAAAAAAACAAACAAGATAAAACTCATAAGAACAAAATGAGCACAAGCTTAGTAATAAGCTTATTTATTCTCCACATTCCTTGCTTCGTTTAATCGAAATAACTCCCAAACCTTAGAATATCCTCCGAATGAAATTTTCCCGAAAGAACTCTATCGGTTTCCTTTGTTTTGAACTAACGAGTGAAACGGCGTCCACCCGGACTAGTAATCTCTATCTTAGTGTGCCAATCATTATCTCCTTCAACCTTTTGATATTTTCTATACCTATCTGAGCTCCATTCAATATTCTTAAGCTTAATTGGCATGGAACCAAGGAAATCAACCACTTTCTTGTAAACTATAATGTTCTTGAATGGATTGAAGTAATTTTCCATAGCCAATGCTCTCTCCATATCATCTTCAATATGATCAAACGATGGGGCTATTTTCCTATATTTTGGATTGCTTTCATTATCATGGCTAATATAAAATACATCCAACCAATCTTCTTCATCTGATTCTTCATCTGCTAGAACTTTGTTTCTTTTCTTGGCGTGGTAAATCCTTCTAGCTACACCATCATCAATTTCCATAGTTCCTTTTCCATTATCAATTATTGCTCCTATTGTACTCAAGAATGGGCGTCCCACCAACATCGGTATCTCTTTATCAATAGGTACATGCATAATCAAAAAGTCACACAAATATGTTTGAAATCCAATTTGTAATCTCACATTCTTCACTTTACCATAAGCTTTTGCCATGGTATTATCTGCCATCAATAACACATCATTGGAAGGATAAGCTCTTCCCAATTCCATAATCTTGTAAAGCTTATAAGGCATTATGCTAACACTCGCCCCCGTATCGGCCAATGCATTGATTGCAATAGTTCCATTCACTTTAAGTGGAATAAGGTAGTTACCCGGATCTTCTTTCTTTTTAGGTAATCCTTTCTCCATCACTTTCTCCTCTTATTCTTCTTCAATTTCCTTCTTCTTATCAAGTTTCATTTTCTCCACTGAAATTTCATCCAACAACTTCCTATAGTGAGCATAGTGTTCCAACACATGAAGTATTGGCTTTCCATTCAACAATTCTTTGAACTTCATAGTAATCTCCTCAACACATCTTGCTTCATCAATGGGTTCTTTGGTTGGTTTTTCTTTTGGTGAAGATGTTTTGTTAGAAGAGCTTTTTCCTTTAATGAGTGTGGTGGGTTGTGGTAATGATGACGGTGAAGGTATAAGACCTTTAAAAGGTGGGTATTTTTGTTTCAAACGAGTGGCCTTTCCCATTTTAACCATTTCCATACTCCCACTAATACCATCTTCATTTTCACAAGCTTCCTCCATTTGTTCGATTAACCAATTAACATCTTTGTCATCTTACAACTCTCCAACTTTAACTTGCATTTCACCTAAATCAAAATCAATAACAAATTTTGTTGCCAACAAGAAATTTCGTCCAAACACCACGGAAGGATCCGTCGTATACTCATACTCATCAATAATCAAATCCATGGCAAAAGTATAACCATGAATATCAATTTTCACATCCCGTGCAATTCTCCTATTATACTTGTCAACTTCAAATTTCCCATTTCCAAATTTTTCATAGAAAGCAAAAGTCACATAACAATCATTTTGTCCATGGTTAAATTCCGCATCCCAAGCTCCTAATCCTTCTATTCCACAAGGTGTGGAATACCTCATACCAGGCTCATCTTATTCTCTTAACCTAGCACGGGTAAAAGTAACTACCCGAGGCTTTTCATGCTCATATTCCATACATTCAACTTCCTTTCCTTTTTCTTGCAACTTCACCCTTTCAAAATCTACCATTTTTTCCATTCTAGACATAGCATCACCATCATCCATCAATTCCATTTCCAATTTTTCCAAGTAAGCCGAAACTTCGCTTGGTGAATCTGTAACTAAAAATAAGCTAAACATTCATAAACAACATATCCAAAACAAACGTTAGGGGTTTGTAAAAAAAAAACTAAGTAACTTTGAAAAAAGAAATCATACAAAAGTTAGAACAAGGCTAAATACAATCAAGATACAAAAGATACAATGAAAAACAAAAAGAAAATGAAAATAAAATTTATTTTTTATTTATTTATTTTTTTTTTTTTTGTGGCTGGCGGTCGACACCTCAGACCAAAGGTCTGGGTGTGAAAATTTTAACAGAAGGGTTCGGGCCGCTTGGTCAAGCTCTAGGCCGGCGGCCATGAAAGTGCGAAAAATCACAGAAGGTGCTGGGCCGCCCGGTCGGACTGTAGGCCGGCGGTCCAGAAAGATAAATTATTATTATTATTATTTTTTTCGATTGCTCTGACCGGCGGTCTGGGACTCGGACCAAGGGTTTGCAGCAGAAAAAAAAATTTCAAAATTTCTTTTTCATCTTATTTTCTTATATGGTTTTTATATTTTTTTAATATTTTGAATATTTTTAACTCAACTTAATAAAAATAAAATAAAGAAAACTCATTTAGAATAGGACAAACAAACACTTAACAATCATTAACCAAACATACCGAACATTCACATAAACAAACATAAAACAAACTAAAATAATGCAAAACACAAAAACAAACTTACACTACTATGTACAACTAAAACTAACTAAAAAGAAGTAATAGTCCCCGGCAACGGCGCCAAAAACTTGATGTGTTCAATCTTAGAGGGTGTATATATTATATCCCAATTTCACTCAAATTTTAAAATTTTTAATTGCCTCATTACCGGTTTTCTAAGAAACACATACGAGCAAGTATACTCGTTCGATTGTAGTATTGTTGATGGTAAATAAGGATCGTCACAAGGGACTACTTGTTTTGGTTTTAGTAATTTTTAATAGAAGAAATAGAATAGTACTTAAGATTGTCACGATCAAAAGCACTAGAAGTGATTTAAACAAACAATGGTTTCAATTCAACTCAATCAAGCCAACGAACAATTAAATAAATGAATACTTGTTTAGGAACCATGACTAATCGTGATAAAATGTAGAACATGTTTGGGTGAAACTTAGAAGGCACATATCAATTTTCACAAGGACTTCTAGTCAATGGGTCGTATCAAGAAAATCCATGTTTCTACTAATTTCATGGGTGAGTCCTTTCGGCCAAATCTCATCCCACTACGCTAGCTCTTTCGTAATCAAATGTATGAAAAAGTCAATTAGTTAAATTAGTTCTTATGAGTCTTTTCAACCCAATCTCGTGATTAAATATTTCCGAGTCCATTTAAAAACTTGCATACTTGATATTCGTCACTTATCAAATACAAATTCGTTTGTCACTAACTCTGGGAATTAAACAATTATTAGAAATCTTTTCAACCTTTAAATCCAATAATATTTAACCAATAAATTTTAGGACACGAATTATATTTAAACAAACTCATAAAAATAACCACTTTTTCTAACCAACTAAACGTCCAACATTCATACGAAAGTCACATCATTCCCAAACAAGTATCACGAATCATTCCATAACAAGCATCAACATAAAACATAACATTGCATTCAACTTAAACAAGTCCAACATGATTAATTAATAATAAAGAAAATTACCCAAAAGTAAGATTACAATGAGTAATGAAAGAGTTATAGCACTCCTTGGGGCATCCAATTGAACAAGGGAATCTTCCACCTCTTCTACTAATGATCTTCCTTGAGAATGGCAGAGATTTTTGAGTTCTTTTGGGTTTAGTAAGTAATGTGATCAAGTCCTTATGGTGTAAGGCTCGATTGTAAGTTTTGTATCAAAATGGGTGATTAGGGGTCTTATTTAAGCTTGTAAAACACCCCAAAAACTGACATATTACTTCAATTATGATAAAGGAGAGGGTAATGATCGGACTCAAGCCATTCTGGTAGTTAAAGTTAAGAGTTAATGCAACTCTTCAACTCAGAATTTATCTAGACCTTGGGTCTGAAGTGTGGACCTTGGGTCTGGACATTGGCTAAACCTTGGGTCGAGCTCCTGGACCTTGGGTCTGAGATCCCTTCTTCGGCCTTGGGTCTGAAACGTGGACCCTAGGTCTGAAACCAACTCTTTCACATAAATTTAAACTCCAAGCTAGCATGAAACTCCAACTTTCAATACACTTTTTAGCACTTAATCTTGACTTCATCCTTTCATCCTTCTCATGTACAACGGAAATAATCATATCATGAATCAATATCTTTGTTGACGATCTTTTCTTCAATATTTACTTGAATTTTATAGCTTTTCTTTTGTCTTTCTTGATATTTCCCTGTACCTAGGCTTGAACACATCTTTAACAACTTTTAAGCATAAAACAATCATAAACATAACTAAATTTCATATAAAAACACACAAATAACGCGATAAAAATATGTACAAAATGAGCGTTATCAGCCATGCATGATACTTCCAATTATGGTTGAATGAGTAAAGTTCCTAGGACATAATTTTGGAGTTAAATGATTCTATCAAGCACAATTTAGAACCTACATCTCATCATACATGAACCAAGTGCAAGTATTTAATGTAAGTCATCTCAAGAATGTAGTTGTATGTTTGTAGAAGTCAAGTGTATTTTAAATTAATAAATACACAAACTAGATCCTATAAACCATCACGCATTAGTATAGAAAGTCAATATACAATGCATGATATCTCCAGTTCATAGTTTGTTGTGTAGTGTGTCGACTTTAATAATCCTTATTTGTTACTTGCATTAACAAAATAAGTTTCAAAGATTTCAGATGAAATGCTTAGTTAATTAAGTCTATTAATTGGGAATTTTAGTTTCTTATGCAATACCATACCGAATTCAAACCACGGGAATTCTCTTCAACTACGCAAGTAGTTTGTATGTTTGCATAAAGTCTTTTCTTTTCTTTTCTACCCAAAAAACGTAGTATGCAATTTTCACAAAAATTGAAAAAGTAGAGTTAGATATAAAATCTTCAACACAAGTTGTGGAAAACTAGAAGGGGGGTTGAATAGTTTTACATCTTTTTAATTTTATTTTGAAAACTTTTGTTTACTTTTTAAAACTTTGATTCGATCTTATGTGAATTCAACTCTTGAACAATATGAACAAATATAAGCAAATGTAAATAAACAATGCAAGTAAAGTAAATGAAATGAAATGAAAGATAGAGATAGAAAGATCAAACCACAACAAACGGATTTATAGTGGTTCGGCTACAAGGACACCTTCCTTGCCCTACTCCACTCCTCGAGTCACCTACTCGAGAGTTCACTTCACTATGTCAACAAACTCCCTTATGGCGGAGAAACCTTACACACTTTTGCTTACACCGGTTTAACGACACAAAGCTAGATGTCGAGTCCTAATCGTAGCTAGAACCAATCTCACAAATTCTATACAACTTATTCACAACTTATTCACGACGGCTTCACAACTTCTTCACGACGGCTTCACAACTTCTACACGATGGCTTCACAACTTCTTCACAACGGCTTCATAACTTCTACACTACTTCTTTACAACACCACTACTTGCTTACACTTTGATCTACTAATTACAACTACACAACACCTTATCAAATTCTTTACACAACTTCAAAACAATATGAATTAAACTACAATACTTCTTCTCTAGTTGTTGAAGGAGTATTCATCTTTTGCACTTTGGATGATAGAAGCTTGGATCACTTAGAAACCAATGCTTAAGAATATATGATCAAAGGATTTAGAAAGATATAAGAAGAGATTTAAAACAGAAGGTTTGGGGTGGAAAAGGTGAGGAAAAAGTCCAGGAATGAACCAGTATTTATAGGAAAAGCTGGGGAGCTGAGGAGCGGGGGCGGTCCCCTTAATTAGGGTGCCGGTCCCCTTAATAATTAAAGGGGCCGCCTAGATAATTAAGGGGGCCGCCCCTTATATCCGTTGCCCAGCTTTGTCTTTTTGTGGGGAAGGTTTTTCTGGAACATTTTTGCCATTTTTGGTTGAAAATTTGAATTCATAAATTTATTATGGATTAAACATTTTCCTTTAATTTCCAAAAATGATTTTGTAAAAGATATAAAATGTTTGTGTCATTTTATAAAAAATCTAGTGATTAAGAAAAAGTTTCTTTGATTATATAATGCATTAAGCATTTGTTTATTCATACCTTAAGTGATTAAGTTGTTAAAATAGATATTTACAACTAAATACTTGTTTACGTCATAATCTTTCATTTAATGATTTTACATTTTGTGATTATCAAAACGTAGAGATATCGAAAAATATTAATAACGTGTTTAGGCATTATTTATATCAACAATCTCCCCCTTTTTGATGATTACAAAATCTAAACTCATTAAATTAAAAAGATTAATTTTTAGACAAGTATTTAGTGAGTTTATATCTACTTCTCCCCCTTTTTGTAGAATCGAAAAGGTTAAGCCGACAAGTTTTAGAAATGAAATTTTTCAGAACGAGAACTCCCCCTTGATGTGTGCTCCCCCTCGTTTGAGGGCACCAAGGAGTCGAGCTATGGAATGCTTGCAAAAAAACTATTAGAAGTACAAGTACATATATATAGCTAAAGAAAAAAAAAATGAGCAAGCATATTGAAGATAAACATTCATTAAGTAGAGATGTTGTGTATAAATACACAACCATACAAGATTACATCATGATTAAAGTATACAACAACTAGCAAGTAAGCATACTTCATAATCATTCAAAGAGTACATGTGCTTTCATAGAGCTTGCAAACAAAATGCTGGAAAAAAAATTATTGGTTAAGCATTGCGTATGCTTAATTTGGAGAAAATGGAGGAGGTGGTGGTAAAATAGTTGAAGATGGTGGAGGTGGTGGTGGAGGTGGGTTGGTTAGCATGTGTTCGATACATGAAAACATGTATTGAATTTCATCTCTAAGACCAAACATGATGGTTCGGTTGTGGATACAACAAAGGCAAGTATCCCCATGGGCTTCAAGTAATCCCCAATGTACGGGATTGACAAAGAATGGTGGTGTGATTGGTGAGGATGAGAAATAAGCATCAAGAGGTGTGATTCGTGAAAGGGAAATGGCAAGTTCGATGGATGGAGGTTCTTGAGTGGGAGGTGGTGGTGATGCTCTTGGTGGTGGTGCCATTTGTGGTGATGATAAGTGTGAGTTTATGTAGTCATTGATGGATGAGGATGAAGGTAATGATGAAGAGGATGTGGCATGAGTGGAAGGTGTTTTGGATGGTGCATTGGGTGCACTAGGAGATGAGCATTGAGGTGGTGGTGATGGAGTGGTGTATTCTTCTTGAGTTAGATCAATGAAGAGTTGTTTAGGAGGTATGATGAAAATATTTTGTTTCTTTGAAGTCTTAGAGATGGAGGTTTTTGGTGATAACATGGTGGATTAGGATGGTGTTTGATGGAGGTGAAGAGTGATGGAATGAGGAGTTATCATTTGGAGAGAATTTATAATGTGAAAATATGATTGGTTTAGGTAAGTTTTTGAAGTTTTGTAGAAATATTCCAAAATCAGTTGGGTTATTAAGAGAAATGGTAGCTGGGGCTAAAGAAAAGGGGTCACAAGATGCAAAAGGAAACAGTAAAATTTACTGTCCAGATGGCCGGTCCCCTTAATTGTATGCCGGCCCCCTTAAATATTAAGGGGACCGCCTAGTAAAATTAAGGGGGCCGCCCATCTGGTGTTTTCCCAGGCGACCAAATATAAAAAAATTCCAGGAAAGGGTCAATTTTTAAGGTGTATTTGCAGCAAGCTCTATTTAGAACATATACACTAAGAATGATCAAATAGTAACAAAAACATATTAAATAATCATGCATACATGTAAATTATCATAAGCATATAATAAGCATATCATAAGCATATCATATTAAAGAATCTAGTAGCAAAGTCCTAACAAGATAGTAGTTAAAATCCTAACATAATCCAAGATACTAGAAAATAACAAAATAAATCTCAAGTATATCCGAATATATCGGATCAATAGAACTACACAAAATTGTCTAATAAAATAACATCAATGTTCACATAAGCCCGCACCGACATATCTATTTCTTCTTCCCAAGTATCTTCCTAAAATCTTTTCCGATAGACTTAAATCCACCTCGAACCTCCTGATTCATTTTTTGAGTAGTGTTGAGCAATGAGGTTTGTCGTTCAAAGAGGAGTTGATCGGTTTGTTGGGAAGGGGAAGGAACTTGATAGTCGGTATAGTTGAGTTTCGAAAGATTATCAACGAAGGTCGTGGGAGATGGGGTACTAACACGTGAGGTGCCTTCCTCCTCATCATCATCTTCCCGATGAGATGTAGAACCACGAGGTGCGAATGACATAGAGCTACGAGATTTGCCCTTGTCACTTCGAGATCGACGAGGTTGGATACGAGTAAGAGGACGCAAGACCGGTTGAACGAACTCATAGATATCACTCTCAAGATGTGGGTAATGTTCCATGACATGACGATAAAGTCGAGTGAGGAACATACCATATGGAAGATTGGCATTTGGAGTGTTTTTGGCAGAGATGATACGATGGACAAAGAGATAAGCCAAATTGTATTGTTCTTCCGCAACAACACAATACAACATGTGAGCGATGCTCGCCGTGAGGTGATCACGGTGACCGCCGGTACCAAACGCATTCTCGCGAATGAGTTCTTCCCAACGCTTCATGTCGGGGCTTAGTTCTTTGAGAAGGATTTGGTTTGCATGAATATCGACATTTTTTGACTTGATTCTTCTGCTAGTCGTACCACGTTCTAGCTCAAGTAGTCGACGAATGTTGTCAGGAGTTGGAATCTCAGAATAGTAAGGACCATCTTGAGGTCGATTTTTTTCAAGAGATGAAAGATCCCATTCATTTGAGAAAACGGCCTGACCGTTATGGGGAATTTTAAGGATTTAACCAAACTGAGCAAGAGTGAGAGTGATGAATTCGTTTTGGATCATGAAAGAGATGAGGATATAACCATAGTCATCGGTTTGCACCGTAAATTGGCTATAGAAGTCAAGAACGAAACGAGGAATGATGCGTTCATTTATTTTGAAGAGACAATCGAGGCGAACATTGGTGAACATTCATTCGATATTTTCGGATTGATAAAAGGATGGATCGACAACTCTTCCCTCATAAATGTTTCTATTTTCGATGGTACGATAGAAACATGCAATGACGGGAGATATGCCGGGAGTAGCGGAGACTTTAGGAATATATTGTTTGGTTTTGGAAACATCACCAACCGTGGCTTTAGGCATTTTCACCTAAACAAGATAACAACAAGAAAATAAGAGTAAATATATATATATATATATATATATATATATATATATATATATATATATATATATATATATATATATAATATGCATATGTCGTATATGCTATTTATATGGAATGCAAACATACTTCGACTCTAAAAATTTAATCATAAGAAGTAGTTTACAATGTTCCTTGGTTTTAATTTTTTAACTCGCTTAAAATGTATTTTATGATGTTAAGGAGTAGTTATAGAGATATTATGATAAAGAACCAAATCCAAATGCTCCTTTATACACCATAAGCCACTTTGAAATGTGGCTAGACGAACATTAGATTGTATGTCTAGCTATTTCTTACGAGTTTTATGTTAAGTAACTTATTGAAAAGATGAAAACGTAGATTTTGACTCAAAAATACCTTTTAATTTGTTGTGCCAAACGCTCCCTTTACTAGAAAAATAATGACTAATATCTCAATATACATATGAATTATGTATCTTGATGACTCAAAATCACTAGTTACATGTTTATAAACTTGACAATTAGTTGTGAAATTTGTTTTGACTTAATTTCGAAGATTTTATGACCTAATCCAAACACCCTCTTATGTTTATAAAACCATTTTTCATGATTCGAAAAATATATTTTTTTAGGATTAAAGAGTTGTGAAAATATAATGTGGTTAGTTTTAACAAGGTTTATGGCATGATTCAACAATGTATATAAGAAAAAAAATTTGAATGAGAGTGTTTGGTTTTTCAAAATTTTGAAATGAGGGTTTTTGATTACTTAGTTTCTAGTGTTGATTAAGCATTCTAATCCTATGGGGAGCATTTGGTTATTAAAATCCTAGACTTAATTTCAATAAAATTCGAATTTGAAAAACTTGAATAAAATACCTAATTATGATTAGACTCAAATTTAGATAAAATTAAACAAAATGTGTGTTGGAAAACTTACAATATATGTTGCTAATCGTGTTGTAAGTGTTTGCCATTTGCGAATTAAGCCCAAATTGGTGATTTGGTAGTTGATTTTGGTGGTTTTGGGGTGGTGTTCTTCGTTCACAGCAGGTAGAGGGAATGGAGTGTTTGAGAAATGGAGTGTTTGGCAAAAATTTCAAGGAGGAAAATCATTTTTGGAGCATCAGATGGCCGGTCCCCTTAAACATTAAGGGGGCCACCCTCGATAACTAGTCGGTCCCCTTAAATATTAAGGGGGCCGCCTACCAAAAACTTGGAATTTTTCGAGTTTGATTCTGACAGTAAAATATTTATATGTATATAGATAGATTTATCATATATCAAAAATACGTTGGGTTGTTTTGGCACGAGGAGGGAATACTTGACATATTTTATTAACATTTCGTTAAAAAAAATATCTTGAGAAATTTGGATAAAATGATCAAGACGTTAAGTCGACAAAGGGTTTGAGGAATGAGAGGGAATGTGTGTGTCTATATATATATATATATATATATATATATATATATATATATATATATATATATATATATATTATGTGTTAAAGTGGAATGTTGAATGGTGTCGAGAGATAATGAGGTAAAGACGGAGATGAATGCTAACGGCGATGGGAGTTTGTTTCATCCATAGTTTTCTTTGCGCGAAGGTTCAAATTCTACTTCTATGTTGATCCACTCAACTCACTTCTCTTCATCACAATGAGTTTTGTGATAGTGGACATAGAAGATTTTCGTGTTGAACGTTAAAGTCCAAAAGATCCAAGGGGAAAGAAAAGGTTCGAGAGCGAACAATTTCTTTTTAGTTCTAGATAGTCAACTAATGACGTATCTAGGTTGTGAGAGGATATATATATATATATATATTATATATATATATATATATATATATATATATATATATATAGACTACTTCTTATGTATATGTATAATAATATAGGTATATATTGTATGTATATATATTTAGATATATGTATAAAAGGATTACACACTAATAAACACATAAGTATTAACTAAACTAAGCATTTTAAACAAACGGGGGCATGCAATTAGCTAGTTCATCAATCTAAGCATATAATATAGTAGTGAGCATGAAAGAGAGGCGTACCTTTTAGTCTTCAATGAATAGTCTTCAAGCACTTCAAAGCGTTTTATATTGACTTATACAAGCCAATCATAGATGAGATACCGAATTTCCCAATGAGTTGACAATTTAGCCACTTGGTCCCCATTGTCTAATTGGTCCATAATTGTTTGCACCAAACTTGGTTTGCAATTGACTAGGATGCATATATGGTGGAAGTATTCCCCAAGGATTGAAACTTGGTGGATTTGAATAATTCCACATTGGGTGACTATTATTATGGAGGTTTTGTCTATTTTGGTTTCTTCTAGGTTGAGGAGTTTTAGGCCGAGGGTGAGGGCTAAGTGGTCTTCTAGGAGGAGGTGTTTTTTACCTTAATTTTGGTTTAGAATATCCTACTTCGGTTTTTAAAGATGGTTTTGTAGGTCCTATTTAATAACGTAACATAAGCTAATCTCTAATAGATAAACCACGATAATCACGACTACAACTACTACTTAAGCTATGAAATTAAATACACAACTATAAGAGAATTACGAGAGATTAGATAACAATAGAGAAGAGATTAGGAAGAAAGAAGATTGGATGATTAACATTCATACAAAAGAGTAGCAAGGCTTACGCATAGAGAATGAATAACCAACAATTAAAATGAGCACACAAGCACCCTATTTATAGGCGTGAAGATAGGGCAACATTTGCTTAGGATGCTTCTAGAAATAATTACAAGGCCACATGGTCCATGGGCTACTAATGGACCATGTGCTTAATGCAAACTAATAACCCATATTTTGAGCAACCAATATAACGCATATGATCAAGACTTGAAATGAAATAAAAGGCGTTCCCAACAATCTCCCCCTAAGTCTTGGTCATCATTGTTGCTCGACGTCATCTTTGCTTCTTGGGCTTCAAACGTCTTGATAATCTTTGTCCTTTGTTCTTGATCTGATATGATGTGGTATGGTAATGATCTGCCGTCCTTCAATGGTCTTTAGTACTGGTGTCTTCACGTCGTTTCCATCATGCTCATATGATCTTTGACTTTTGTTCTTTATACATCACGTAGTTCTCTCTTCATAAGCTTGATCTTAGACTTGTGAAAGATAAACATACTTGATCTTTGACTTTTCTTTAATAACTTTGAACTTTTGTGGTCTTGAGTCTTTGTGAGAACTAATCTTCAGGATATGAGAATGATGGAGTCTTAATGGTGGTAGAACTCCAGGTCTTCATGATCCTCCGCAGCAGCAGCAGCAACATGAACCAATCGGCACTTACAGATTTGGACTTTGAGATCATCAACAGCATAGTGTGAAGACATTCTCTAATCCAAACCCAGGCCGTTCTGAACCGGATACCCCCGAAAGGGCTAACACGGACACACCGAACTGCACCCACGATTCAGTGAGTCGCTGGAGATCACCCCACGACTGTAGACCGTTTTGGAACAGACACTAAACATAACCCACATGGAGTTACCGAAGTGACCTGCTGTCAGGGTTGTTTGATGTTACCATGGCAGGATTTCCATTCTATCACTGAGAATCACAATTGTTAATTCTCTCAAGAATGTTCTTGGCAGATTGCTAGGATCTGCGAAGGACACTTTCCTAATTTACAACTGATGCCCATGATGTAGAATACCAGTGTAATTCTAAGTGTACCTAAGAGATCTTTGATGAATCTCATGGCTCTAGACTCAATTAGTGCACATTTGTTTGGTCGTCGGAGGCGTGGAGCAGATTGCCTCCTTTTCAATATCAACACTCTCGTAATGAGAGGTCGAAAGGTTATGAAGGGTTCTCCGTGTGAATGAAACAAATGTCTTTTGAGAGACACTTGAGTGGCTTAGAAGGTTTAGTGCAGTGCGTAACTGGGTCCATGACGTCTTTTGTCTTCAATACCGGTGATGCTCAGTCAACCATTAGATTATGTATTGAACCCGGTGTCTGCCCTAAGGTTGAACAAATGGAGGGCTATTTCTTTTCACCCTTTTCTTTGCTTTTCTTTTTAATTCTTCAACCCCCATCTTTCTCCTTTCATTCATTTTCTCCTTTTTTGTATCATACCTAGGACTTTCTAGTTCTAAACTATGGGAATTGTCCTTGGGTAGATCCCTCCGGCTCTGGCGGATCATAGGACGGTTTTCGTAAACCTTAGTCACCTTATAACTCCATGACCATCCTATGTTGATACCATTTACGAAAACCTTTGAAAATCTCTCAAAGTGTCGATGATTGTAAATACATTTTATTGACACCTTGAGAGTTTTGTGTTTTTCAGAAGGACTCCCCCTTAACATGTGCTCATAAGTAATTAATTTGAAATTTCACATGACGGGAAGAGTAGGCACTTTTGAATTGATAGATTTTCAATGAATATGATCATCGCGAGACACGCTTACATCACTAGTAAACTAGCTTGAAATTATTACCCGTCCAGATCACATTCAAGGAAAATCGCTCGAAATTGGTACATTCTACTCAGACACGTCCGTTGCGAGACACGTTTACATCACCAGATGAACTGGCTTGAAATTATTACCCGTTTGGGACATGCCCTTTCGACTACTGACTTTTCCTACCGTTAATTCGAGGGTCAATTCTGAGTCGATCACTTATGAGATTCCAGCAATGAGACAACATATTTTAATCATATTTTACTTCTCCAGCTCAAAAATAGCATACTCATGATGACAAACATTTTTGAAAAAAATTTATGATTAAAATATGCTGTTTTTGAGTTTTAGGGAAGAAAAGCAAGAACATTTGTTTTATGAACAAAGATTATTTTTCAAATACTCCCCCTTGACGAGGGAATACTTGTCCTTATGAGCAGAATGTTTGAAAAAAACTTAGAAAACATTCCGGTTTAATTCTACTCATAAGAAAGAAGCTTTCGCTCCTTTGAACAGGATTGAGGCACTGAAGCGTACCTCAGGGTCCTTTCTTTTGGGGTCCGGGTTGTGCACTGTTATGTGTACACAAGCCGTAATGTCACAGGCATATGGTAAGAATAGTGAAATAAGAATTGATGAATTATGAACTCAAGTGCTTACATCAACCTCATTTGCTAAACTTTGTAAATTATGGGTCCGTCCTTTGATATAGTCTGATAGGAAATGATGGACGACTGCCAACATAACTCTCTAGTCTCCTAATTTGATCCCTACGGTGCAACCTTCTTTCAATCTTCAAGACGAACTGCGTCACTTTTTTGAGTTCATTATGTGTCCACCTTGTTGACTTTTTCAACTCATGATCTCGAACTCTAAGAACTAACCCATCTCTAACATTTTTCAGCGTATCGTCACAAAATTTATGAATCTCGTGAAATGACATGAAATGGTTTGTATGTGTTGCACTTTTGTAGACGAACCCAAAGACTGGGTGGTTTCTTCATGGTATATTGAGCATCGAGGTTGTTTTCCAAGAACATTATGGGCTCAACGAGATTCAACTTCTGCTGATAACTTTCCACTCCTAAGTGAAGATCTTCTACTTGTTCTTTGATTATCGTTCTTCGGATGAAGTGGTAAATAGCCGCACTAAAAGCATACTGAAGATCGGTAGAGAGATGTTGCAGTTTTCCTTGTATTTTGATGAGGTACAAGTCTTCAATATCATTGAGACTCAAATCAAGAAAATCTGCTTCTGAGAACGAGTAGAGCTGGTTGTCATGTCGTCTGACGGTGATCTCAGATAGGAATGTGTAATCATACTTCTTCGATCCTGAAACACTAATCACTGCCATGATCCTGAGATCACTGTAGACTTGTTCACGAGACTTCTGGCTAAGCTATACTTGTACCAGTTCTTCCTTTTATCATACCAGTGATGGATTCCTAATTCAGCATCACGATCATAGATCACTTGTTGTTTGATGAAGATCTTCTGGTGAATTGCAGCTTCCTCAATGGCAGGATTTTGGTAACTTGCTGCAGGAGTGAAGGTAATTGAAGTTGCATACTTCGTTTTGCTCGATGCTCCATGCATGAGTAGTTCAAGATCGTTGTTGAAAAAGAACTGGAAGGGAATTTCTGAAGTTCCATGAGGTTTTCTGATCACGGGTAGTGGCTTAGTCCAGTCTGTGATGTACGGACGGTTTTTGTTGTCATGGCCACCCAACCTGAGTATGTCCGGATTCGTCCAGTCAAACTCACTTGACATTGCACGAGCAATGTTTTCAAGGTGATACTCCAGCTCAGCCGCATTTGCAGATTTGTCTTTAAGAAGAATGAAGGCATCATTTTTTATCCTACGAAGTTCTCTCTTTGTCAATTTCTTCACTTTTAGAGTATGTTTGATTTTGTGTGTAAATTCAAACGTACTGTCTTCAACTTTAGAAGCTTCGTCGTCTTGGATCTGAGCATTGGCAAGTTGATCAAACCATTCATTGACGTTCATATCTTCATCATCATTAAGCCATGTGACAACAGCTGGTTCTTTGGAGGTTTTCTTGCTTCTTGACGGTTTTGATTTTGGTGGTGATGGTGGTGGTGATTGTGGCTGATCCTTTTGTGGTTGAAAATCTACATTTTCTGTGGGGAAGTGCTCATAGTGATGCTCTGTTGCTGTCGGACCAGATTCTGGATTCTTTTCAGGTGGAGATGAAGTTGTTGTTCCTATGGGCTCAGTAAGGAGAATCCCAGATCCGCTACCAGTCTTTTGTTTCTTTGTAGTGGTGTCTGGATCTTGGTCATCATTATCACGTTGATGCTTGCCTTTATCAGCTGCAGTCTTACATGATTCCATGTTGGCTCGAATAGCATCCAGGATGGCAATTTCAGTGAAGCTGAGGGTGGATTGTGCAAGCAATTTGGTGAGGAGGGCGTCTTGAAGTTCTTCAACAGAGTATTCAAGAAGATGTTTATGTTGGAGTGCTAGATATTTAACCTTCTCTTCGACTTTCGCGTTGATGTGAGCTTCAATATTTTCCTGAAGATCTGGTAGAAACTTCTTGACGTAATGTCTCGTGTTGGCTTTGACTTTATCGCCAACATCATATGCTAGAAACTCATCCATTTTCATCTTTGTCTGCTGCAGCTCTCCCATTTGTTGAGACAAATTCTTGACTAAGGTTTGCATCTCAGCCAGTTGTGCACTTGTTTGGTTAACTTTCTTGGCTTGTGCGAGTTTAGCTGCTTTCTTGAGTTTCTTTGCAGCAGGTGAGACAACCTCCACTCTAGTCACTCGAGCTATTCTTCTCACATTCTTACCTTTTATGGCTGATTTGATTTGTTCAGAAACTGTTGCTTTGGCTTTTGGTGATGGTGATCTTGAGGGGGATAGAGTGAGTAAAGGGATTGATGATTGTCAGTTGGTATGAGTAGTGTTCTTAGGAGATGAAGAAGGAGGTTTTGGATATGAAGGAGGTGACACAGGAGGTGTTGTAGGTTTTGGTGATGATATAAGAGAAGATTGAACAAGGTTAGGTTCCTGCTCTTGTTGAGGCACATGAACTACCATAGTAAGGTCAGACAGAGGGACTGATGGTGAGCGAATGTAGCTATCGGCTTCTTTATTTGCTTTTTCATCTTCTTCCTTTTTCTTTAATGCTGCTGCATGCTCAGCCTCAAGTTTCTTTGCATCGTCGTTAGTTTTCTCTCTAAATATTTCCCGTTCTTCTTCTACATTCCAGTCCATATTGTTAGTGCAAATATTACGATATTTAAACTAAACGATTTCTTCGGTTTTAATAATGACAAACATGTAACTTGTAATACATAATGTAAAATGTGCAAGTTACTTGTAAACACAAATCATCAATGCATACTTACATCAACACCTCCCGACGTCTCAAGTATGCTTCAACGAAGTCGTAGATTTCCATCCCGACATAAATCACTCAAGGTATGGACAAACAAATCTACTACTTGACAAATGATCAAAGGATTTTATTTTTCTAAACTTCACATTTTTAATGTGACAAAACATTTTTTCAAAAATATATTTCACAAATTATTTTTGAATTAAAAAAGAAAAGTTTTATTTTGAAAAATATGTTTGAAAATCCCAACAGTCAAATTTCCCCCCAAAACAGCTCCTAACTTCCCCAAATAAACCTTCCCCACTAAAGACAAACGAAGGAGCGTCTACGGCACCATTAAATAGGTACGGCTCCACTAAATTTAGTGGAGCCGTCGGGTATTTAGTGGAGCCGTGGGTCTGTAACGGTCAGATTTTCCCTTGCCTATAAATAGTGGACCATTCCACACTTCCAACTTGATTTTTCCAGTCCTTTTTCTCTGGTCTTATCCCTCTTCACTTAGATAACTTTCTTTGATCATTTGGAGAGTCTTAGGTTGTTTAAGAGTGATCCAATCATCCACTCAAGTGATCCTCTTCATTCCTCTTGATTAGCAAGAGAAGAACACAAAGTATCCTAGATACAAAGTGTTGTCATCCCTCTTGATTAGCAAGAGAAGAACACAAAGTATCCAAGTAGATACAAAGTGTTGGAGTTGTTAGGTCTTGTAACATTTGTTACACTCTTGATTGTATCATAGAATACATCAAGATTACTTTTCTTTTGTGAGAGAGTGAGTCAAGATCATTGTGATCTTAAGAGATAGTGAAGATCTCTTGAAGCCATTGGGCTTGTGTGATTGATCATGTGGATCAAGGGTAGATCGGGTAGATCGTGGTAGATTGGTGCTAGCTAAGATTAGCACTCGACATCTAGCTTAGTGTCGGAAATAGGATAAGCAACGTGTATGGTGTAGATCGGGTAGATCGTGGTAGATTGGTGCTAGCTAAGATTAGCACTCGACATCTAGCTTAGTGTCGGAAATAGGATAAGCGACGTGTATGGTGTAGATCGGGTAGATCGTGGTAGATTGGTGCTAGCTAAGATTAGCACTCGACATCTAGCTTAGTGTCGAAAAATAAGTTAAGCGACGTGTACGGTTTTCTCCGCCTAAAGGGAGTTTGTTGATTAGTGAAGTAACTCTCGAGTTGGGTACTCGGGGAGTGGAGTAGGGCAAAGAGGAGCTTCGTGACCGAACCACTATAAATCACCATGTCCGGTTTGCGCCTTCTAACTTATCTCTTTACTTTCATTTCATTAGTTATCGCTTTATATTTATATTGGCATTGCATATGTGTTTGTGTGGCTTGTTGCTCATGTAGTGATTGATCATGTATGTTCCATGGTTTGATTGTGCATATGTTGTAGTTTACTATAGTCATCTCTAGATTCTATATACTCATTGTTGACACTCTTCATATTACGTCACACTTGATCGGGTGTTTGATTCAAAAGTTTTAAGTTTTTAAATGGAAACGTATTCACCCCCCCTCTACGGTTTCCACAATTGGTACCAGAGCCACGTCGCTCAAATTTTTAAAAACAAATGGTTTTCAAAATTGAGTACGATCCATGTATCAAATTACCCATGAAGGTGATAAAAATATGAAAAGTATTTAGTTGCTTAATACTTACAAGTTTTGTTGTTAAGTATACTTTGTCATACTAGCTTGAAGGTTTTCTTAAACCACTAAAAGAACAGTGTCTTTAAGTGTCCGGTCATGTTTTCAGAACGAGTCATTAAGTCATACAGTTCTGAATCAGAAAACAGACCACGGTACCACTAAACATTGTATGGTACCGTTATATTTAATGGTACCGTGGGTCATTTAACGGTGCCGTGCATCTGATTGTCTGTTTTTCATTTTTGGTTTATTTTCAAAAATCCATATAAAATCAACCATGAGTCTGTACGAGTCGTCTTGCCCATCATTTTGAACGATGTTGAGTCTACTTTCATTTGAGAAACATTTTTATGAATTAGTTTTAAATGAAAGTATGTTAAAGTCCTTGATTTTCAACTAAAGGTCTTCTGGTCATGCAGTTTGCGTAAATTTTTGGTCAAACTGAAAAAGGGCGATTCAACTTTTAAACCTTGACATGTTTTCAAAGTGCTCAGCAAAAATATTTGAAATGGGGAGGAAACCAATTCATTGTCAAATAAAATCAAGCTTAGTATACATTGTTATACCTAATACACAAAATGACGATAAGTATTTTTGTGTGTTAAATTGCTATTTGCTTATTATAGTTTTTCGGTTTATGCATTTATAAGGCTCATGCTAAATCACTTGCACTATATTAAGTAATTAGTTTGCATTGCATATAGGCATCAACCATTTGTCTTGCATTTGTTGCAAGTTCTTAAAATGGTTTAGTAACTTTCTTAGGAATAGAAACTAAGTTGGTAGATCATATGTGTCGAAAGATATTGTCTTACACAATTATTTTTCCAAAGGTTTAAGTGTAAAAAGTATATCACCCAAAACACTTAACACTTTCATAAAATCTGTAACATGATCCTTAAAACATCACATCATTTTGTCTTGTTTGACCATGGGTTGTCTAAACAAGATAAAAGGTCATTTTAATACATTAGTATTTAAGTAAAAGAAAATGTATTAAACTTGCATTGATTTAACACAGATACAAAATGTTTTAAACATTTAGTATTTTACGTATGTGGTATAAAAATGGTTAAGATAATTATTTTTATACTAATGAGGTGTCGAAAAACTAAGAGTATTATACATAATAATATAAATAGTTTTTCTCAAATAAAAATAAATGACAATATCAAATTAGTAACTTAGTTTGTCATTAACCTCACACATACAACTAGTGTTAAAATAAATGGAACACACTCCTTAAATTTTTATTTTGTTTTCAAAAAGGGAGTGATTGTGAGGGTCAAGGAAGATTTCGAGTACATATCAATTCATTATTCAAATTATGATTGATATCATCATCGAATCTAATTGACAAGTTTTCGAGTGTGGACATGAAATTGGAGTCATTATTTGTTTAGCTTCAAGATAACATCAAAACATGATGAAACATATTATCTTGAATCTACATACTCAATCACACTCGATTGTTATGAAAATAATGACGTCCTCTGATGAACTAAAATAAGTACATTTTATTACCGTCATTTATCCTATTTATTTGACTTGTTTTATTATATTATCTGTGAGAATTGATACTTAATCGTTTACTTTCGTAATTCTCAGTTAAAAACAAGAATTTGGTGAAACTTGGCAATTTTGGACTAATTATGGAGCAAAACAAGCAAGAAGTTAAGAGTCTACTGAAATGTACAAGATCAAGACATTCTGCTCCAGATGCGCCGCATCTAGCTTATTACATACGGCGCATCACTATCAAGATTTCACAAAATACGATCCAAGATACAAGAGGACATGCGCCGCATCTATAAATGGAGATACGCCGCATCTTCTGGCGGTGTACGAATATTCCTGAATATATTAATCTTGGACCCCACGCGAAGTTAAGTCAATGCGCCGCATCTACTTATTAGATGCGCCGCATCTTACCCTCTGACAGAAACTATAAATACCCCAAGACCAGACGAATTTTGAGAGTTCGACAGTTTTACAAGACCGAAGTACAGAAACCCTAAGGCCGAACTCAGACGATTAGGCAGCACAAGACACACCCGAACGAAGATACAAGAGCTGTAAGAAGGTCCTGCGTGTATTTAATTCATTAAGTAGTTTTGTTTTATTGTGTTAGTAAACTTTAATTCATCAGGATTGGTGGCTTGTGTAATGTGAGGAGAAAGATTGCACTCCCTTAAAGCTGCTTTCCCATCAATTAAAGTTTATATGTTGATGTCTTTGGTTACTACTTATTAGTGCATTGATAACCTCTGTGTTTATTAGTGGCCTGCGCATTTGACTACGGAAGAGAATGTGGCTCCCACAGTTGTTACTAAATTGATCACTTAGGAATAACTTTTAGACATAAGTAATCATTAAGGGATTTCTCGCCGATAAGATTAGGACCAACGAGAAAGGGTTAACTACATACACTTCATATAAAACTATCAATAAAACAAGTGACAATCTACTTAATCATCAGGACAGGTCTTCTTATTGCCTCGAGTATTTATCTGTGTACGTGCATGCCTATCGCTGATTCGTGCTCATTAGTTTAGTTTATTATTTAATTGCAACCAAAACGTGCCAGTCTCTCAGGCTGAACCCCCTTGCGTTAGATTAGGTTGTATAATTAACTTAGAATATTAAAATACTGATTGGAATAACTAGATAATACGTTCCACTCTTAGTGATCGACACTCTACTTACCATTATATTCATACTGACCGGGTACACTGCTCGTTAAGTGTGTGTGTTATTGATAAGTCGGCTAAATATAAATTTAAAACTTGAGTAGGCATTAATACTGCTAAACCGCAACGACACATCGTACGCATCAAGTTTTTGGCGCCGCTGCCGGGGAGTAAATTGTTATTATCTGTTAATTTGATTAGTATTTTAATTAGGTTTTTAATTTTTAATCTAACCGCTAACTGTGTTGTTTATTAGGTTAATTTGCATTCATTGTATTATTTTGCATATTTTCTGTTTTGTGTGTTATTTGTTTGCTTTTATCTGTGTTTATTTTCGTTTGTGTTTATTTGTTTTTATTTTTCGTATTTTCTGTGTTCTGCTATCGTTGTACTAAGCTTATTCAAACGATACGGCGCATCTATTTTCATAGATACGGCGTATTGCGTTTAATTTTTATAAAATACAACGCGTTTAATTAATTCGATACGACGCATCTTTTCCCCAAGATATGGCGTATCTGTTTTTGATAAAAAAAAATTTCTAAACGTTAACGCCATACGACGCATCTGCTTTAGCAGATACGGCGTATCTATAATTTTAATTAAAAACAGTTTTCGAATTATTAAACAGATACGACGCATCGATCTCTGTCGATACGGCGTATCTTCTGAATCTTATATTTTGAAACGTAACGAAAATACGGCGCATTAACTTTTGTTAATACGACGCATTTAATTTTAAATAAATATCGATTTTTGATAAATAAACTGATACGGCGCATTCTAATTTCTAAGCGGCGTATCTATTTTCTGAATAAAGTCTGATTAAATTTTAACGATTATAAGATACGGCGTATCCAACTTTTTGGATACGGCGCATCATCTGCAGATATCAATTATTCTTATTCTTATATCCGTTTCTAAATTCATTAATTTCTCTTCTAGCGAACAAATCCTACTGATGATTTTACCTATGATGACAGGTTCTGCTATAGAAGACATGTCAGTGAACGGATATCTTGCTAAGGAACTCTTGCTTTCGGATTCCTTCGAAGTGAAAGTTTTTGATGATGTCAACTTCAATGTGCTAATGATTGATGCAGATTTATTTTCTTGGGAAACCCCTCTTGAAGCTACTTATAAGGAATTCAAGCGCTTATGCAATATTGAAGATGGGATATTCTCGTATGATTTACTAATGAGCTACACTGAAGATGAATTGGTACTCTTATGGCCCATCATTGAATCTAAAGGATTGACTTGGACTACTATCAAAGAGAATGATGGGAAATTCAAAATTGAATTCATGAACTCAAGCAATAAAAGCTGTGGTGGAGGCAATACCCAACCTATGCAAATTTCTTACATACCTTATTCCGAACAGTACTGGGGATTAAATGAGAACTATTTGGACGATGAAAGAATTTATGCTGTGGCGGAGTTACTATTTCATGGCAGGTTGGTAAGGTTGATGGACATCTCCCTCGAAGAATGGCTTGAACTTAAATATGGTTGTCCGAAATTTGCCCCTGCGAATGAAGTCAAGCGGATTATGACTTCATGGTGGACACGGAGTTTTAGGGAGCAATTTAACGAGTTCATGGAGATAAGGAGGAAAATGATTGGAAAAGCTTGCTTTGACGTTGACCACGATCCTAACAATGTTGATTTTTCAGATTGGTTGGCTAGTAAGTTCAATAACCATAAGAGCATGGATCGAGCTACTAAAGATGCGTTATGGGTATATTGGATGAGAGGTGAAGACGAAGAAGTAGAGAGCGACTATGGGTCGTCACTTCATGATTCAACAATCAATGAGGGCATTGAAGAATTATTCAGAATAGACATTGACGTGTTCGATTATGAGACACCCTTGTGCAAACAATTCAAAGAATTTAATTACCTTCTTCAAGTAGACGATGATGTGCTAACTGGAGATCTACCAGGATTCAAGACTTATGATGATTTCAAAAACACCTGGTACTACGAATGGAATGACCAAATACCATGGGTTTGGGATAAACCATGGGAATTTGAGCACATTAATCACACCTGTACACCTTTCGTTTTCAAGGATGGGAGTAGTGTTTGGCCGACCTATGATTATAAGAGTGACGGAACCTGTAATGGGGGAAGTATAATTGGGATGAAACGGGTTGGAAACGATGTAACCTTTGAAGACTATGAGTGGTATGATAATGTTGAAGACTGCCCACAAAAAGCAGAGGCTTTGCAAGAAAAGGGTAGAATTGAATACTTGAAAGAGCTAAAGGGAACATCGAATACTACTTTCTGGGAATGGGTGCATGCACAATTTGATGATTACACGAAGCTTAGTCGACAGTTACAATGGGAATTGGAAAGAGAGTGGGAGGCAATTCAAGATGATGATAACAATGAGTCATTAATTGATGAACTTGATGACTATTTGATTAAGGATCCTTATTTTAAGTTTGTTGATAAAGACGAAGAAGAATTTACCAAAAGAAAATGTCAACTACTTGGGATCCCTTATAATGAGCCACCCATGATTATTTCTGAAAAATTTAAAATCATCAAATACTCTTTGGGACCAGATGAGGAATATGTTGCGACGAAGACCAAGAGTTATACTAGATTTAGTCGAATGGAAGAAAACGTTGCAAAGCTATACGGGAACATCTTTCGGATGAAGGAAGAAGGATGGACCGTGACAAGAACTAAATAAAGAGCTGAACGTGAGTCTAACTTGAAGACTCTGGAATAAAGACAAGTGCTGACCGGGAGACAACCCGGAGAAAATTTTTATTATTCTGTTCTGTGTCGAGTCAGTCAGGCCCGCAGAGGATACGGCGCATCTCAATCCTGAGATGCGACGCATCTCCTGCACTGGTCATATCTTACTTTATTTTTCTGCATTTTTTTTTTCGACTTTAAAACTTTTTATCAATTTATTTCAATGCGGCGCATCCCTGGTTAAGGATGCGGCGCATCTTCTATTCTGATTCGTAATTATTCCAGGCTCGATACGGCGTATCTTCTTCCATAAGATACGACGCATCGGCTGACCTGATGATTTTCATTTTTATTTTTATGTTTTATTTTTCCTAACTACTAATGTATTATGCAAGTTTGAACTTTCTTAATTTAGGTGTGTTTAAAGTCTTGGTGGTATCATAGATTCCTGCATTTCCTGTGGATACATCAAATATGAAGCTTAAACCTTCTCATCCACAAGAAAGATGATTTTTGCTCTTATACAAATGAAGGATCATACCGAGCAAATCTCAGGGGAGTTTTTCTGTTCTAATTCTTTTATTTTCCAGTTTTTAACCTTTTATACAAAAAACGAGGACGTTGTTTAACTTAAGTGGGGGGATTGGAGAATTAGAACACTTACTTGTCCTAAACTTTTCAAAATATGCTTAAAATGTGCTTAATATATCAAAATTTAAAATTTTTAGCATGTTTTTGTTTAAAGTCTAAGTTGCATAGCTGCACACATGACGTTATTTTCAAAAATTGTGATTTTTCAAAATTCACAAATCTATGAGTGTGCCGGTGACTTGTAAACTTTAGAACTTGGCTTGTATACTATTCGAGACCACCATAATAAGTATTATTTTTATAATTGGAATGACTTGTCTAAATTGGTAAATTTCTAGGATTACACCCAAAAAGCCTATTATATGTTATTTGTTATTAGCTAACTACACTGGTTAGTTAACCCCCGTATAAACCCCTTTTGTTACTCTCACTTTTAGAGTAAGATACCCCTAGAAAAACACTCAGAGCCATTCCTTTCGTTTCTTACACCTTTGTTATAATGTTTCGTTACACCCTTACACCTTAGCCTACCCTGTAGATTAGAATCCGTGGTTGGTTAATTGCTTTAGGCAAAGTGTGTTTCCTTACATTACCTGTGTTCGCGTGCGTAATTCATTATCTATGGTTAGGTCGGGAAATTGCACAATGCAATTGGAGTGTAAGTAAATATTGTATATCTTTGAGTTTATTTTTCGTTTGTTTACTACTTTCACTATTACCATTATTTCTGAAGTTATGAAAAGTATGGAAAAATTATCCAGAATTATCATTATAATGATGTGGTGAAATTTTACACATCTTTGTCTTTGGTTACTAAAAAAAAAAAAAAAAAAAAAAAAAAAAAAAAAAAAAAAAAAAAAAAAATCGAAAAAAAAAGAAAAGAAAAAAAAAAAAAAAGAGTTGGATGTTTGATTTGACCAACTTATGTAAAGTTTTGTATTAAGTGGTCGATATCACCACTAATTGTTGTATATTATATCTATGGATTGAATGGGAGTTGGCAGTTATGGGAACACCAACTTAAGGTTATTCTTTGATTAAGATCTTGTTGAGTATAATTCGTGTCTACCTAAAGCGTGTGTTTCAAGTGTTAAAGCGTGAGTTATTCTATGATATGAGTCTTATTCATGGGATGGTTGGGATAGTGATTAACCACACTTAGGATTTTAATTTATTTGTTTTGTTTATTTTTCGTTTTACACCAATTTATATCCCAAATATTATCCATACCCTATATTATTCTTTATCCAAACCTTTGATTTATTGAGATTAGGGATTTGAGCAATCTTAAGTATCGTAGTCGTGGATTCGGCTATGTATTTATGATTTTGTCGCCCTTTTTGATATAATATTATTGGTGAAGATTACTTGGTCCTATCTTTAGCCTATTCGAGTTAAGGATTTGAGCAATTGCAAGTATCGTGTTCGTGGATTCGATCATTTATTTGTGATTTTGTCGCCTTTTCTAGAATTTGAGATCGATAGAGATTAAGAAGAATGATTAACCCTTAAACCTCAAAACCCTTTTTATCGCTTTAGACTTGTTATTCCTTGGCTTTAGTGGAGGAGATGTGTATACTTGCCAAGCTTATGATAGAATATTCGTCACGACTGGACAGTTAAACGATTAGATTTGCTTTTATCAAATTAATTTATTTTACTTCTAATTCGTTAAGTGTTTGGTTGTGTGATTATGACAAAAATGAATACATGCTTAACTATAAAAATAAATCCTAATATCTTTTAGGATACATTTTCATAAGATTAATTCTAAGGTTTACTTGGGGACAAGTAAAGTTCAAGTGGGGGGATATTTGATGAACTCAAATAAGTACATTTTATTACCGTCATTTATCCTATTTATTTGACTTGTTTTATTATATTATCTGTGAGAATTGATACTTAATCGTTTACTTTTGTAATTCTCAGTTAAAAACAAGCATTTGGTGAAACTTGGCAATTTTGGACTAATTATGGAGCAAAACAAGCAAGAAGTTAAGAGTCTACTGAAATGTACAAGATCAAGACATTCTGCTCCAGATGCGCCGCATCTAGCTTATTACATACGGCACATCACTATCAAGATTTCATAAAATACGATCCAAGATACAAGAGGACATGCGCCGCATCTATAAATGGAGATACGCCGCATCTTCTGACGGTGTACGAATATTCCTGAATATATTAATCTTGGACCCCACGCGAAGTTACTTCAATGCGCCGCATCTACTTATTAGATGCGCCGCATCTTACCCTCTGACAGAAACTATAAATACCCCAAGACCAGACGAATTTTGAGAGTTCGACAGTTTTACAAGACGGAAGTACAGAAACCCTAAGGCCGAACTCAGACGATTAGGCAGCACAAGACACACCCGAACGAAGATACAAGAGCTGTAAGAAGGTCCTGCATGTATTTAATTCATTTAGTAGTTTTGTTTTATTGTGTTAGTAAACTTTAATTCATCAGGATTGGTGGCTTGTGTAATGTGAGGAGAAAGATTGCACTCCCTTAAAACTGCTTTCCTATCAATTAAAGTTTATATGTTGATGTCTTTGGTTACTACTTATTAGTGCATTGATAACCTCTGTGTTTATTAGTGGCCTACGCATTTGACTACGGAAGAGAATGTGGCTCCCACGGTTGTTACTAAATTGATCACTTAGGAATAACTTTTAGACATAAGTAATCATTAAGGGATTTCTCGCCGATAAGATTAGGACCAACGAGAAAGTGTTAACTACATACACTTCATATAAAACTATCAATAAAACAAGTGACAATCTACTTAATCATCAGGACAGGTCTTCTTATTGCCTCAAGTATTTATCTGTGTACGTGCATGCTTATCGCTGATTCGTGCTCATTAGTTTAGTTTATTATTTAATTGCAACCAAAACGTGCCAGTCTCTCAGGCTGAACCCCCTTGCGTTAGATTAGGTTGTATAATTAACTTAGAATATTAAAATACTGATTGGAATAACTTAAGATGAAAATAATATGCATCGGATCATAACTCACACTTGTGTTGAAGATGCCATATTGAGTCTTGTTGTCCAATAGTTGTGTTCCAAACATTAAACTAATATGTTTAAAAGATGCATAAAATACACAACTAAGTAGGAGTGACAACTTGGATGTTTCATCCGAAATATACAAGTAATTTATATTGCAATGCAATTAGTAAATGTGTCATTTCCGAAAAACCAAACAAGAGCAAACAAACAACATATGTAAACTTTGCTCATGAACGACTCAACACTCAATGTCACATGTTTAGTAAAAGTGTCACACATAATATGTTATTAACTATTATGTAAGTCATCAATCTTTGAGAATATCACATGTATTTCTCTTATCAAAAGATTGACAAAGGATAACTTATATCCCATGCATCTTATTTTCTTTGTGACATGAATGGTTATGTTACAAGAAAATACATTGCATCCTGTTAACAAATATAGGATATTAGAGTTGAATAATAACCTAATACGTCATGTGTCATTGCATAAACAAGTAAAATTAGTCATACACTAAAATACTTGTTTCACAAAGCATTCATAAGAGTGATAAGTTTCCTCTTAGAAAAGCATACTTGTTGAAATAAACAGTATGTCTCATTTTAAATAAAATGCTCACAAGATCTATTGAGGTAAGTAACCTTTACTAGATTCTCACTCAAGATATGCAAAGGAGCATTCTTGAAACACACACGATGTAGTAGATTCTACATTGTATCACATTAGAGTGTCTCTTGGTTCAAGGAAACCAAATCATGTTGAAATAACATGTAACAACTCAACAAACAAAGATGTTGTCCAAGAGATCATAAAATACACCATCTCCATCAAATAACCTCTAAATCTCAAACACGAAATTAAAATATTTCGCTTGCCTTTGTTAGGAGTTGTGTAAGACATGTCATTCTCTTAATCGACCTTCAAAGTATGGTTAGTTGAGTCATATTAGGTCATGTATTAGCGAAATAAGCTAATATCATCTTTGCTACACTTCAATAGGCAAATATAGGAATTTGAAATTTTCTAATATGAGAATGACTACTGGAGAACCTATCACACTAGAAATTCAATTTGACCTAACGGTTGAATTGATTCCAGGAGAGAAGTTGGGTTTGTGGTATAACCCGTAAAAATGGTCGTGTTCAGCCTTAATTGAGCACCACTAGTGATTGTCTCATACTCATTCTCTAACTTGAAAAATTTTCATTCCTACATTTGACTAGAGATAGTTTGCATCGTTGAACTATATCTCCCATTAGGATGTCATCTTGAACAAGTTGTAATTAGGATCTGCCTTAGCAAACCTAGATTGCTTGCATCCCACATACATGTTTCAAAATGATAACATGTTCTCATAAGACATGATTAAATGTCTTCATGATCTTAAATGCTAAATGATTATCATGTTTTGCATGATGTTTGCATTTATTCCTTATGTGCATTTTACTTGATTTACTTGTATAGTTTGCACCCACACTATGTTCTTTTGACACGTTAGGAATTAGGTATGCCCATCACTATGAACCCTTAGAAGTCATAGAGCCATACACTAGTGTCAAAACCCCTAAGTCAAAGTAGTCGCGAAGTTACCCTAATTTCCCAGTCATCACTTCGCCTTCTTCTAAGTAATACACCTTTTTGTCATGGGAAGGTTAGGAACAAACCTAGTAGAACTCGGAGTAGGGTTGACAACTTAAATATTTCATCCGAAATATTCAAGTAAGTTTAACTTGCGATCGCAATTGTTAAATGTCATATCCGAAACATCATACTCAAGCCTTTTAACAACATATGTTAAAATGCTCATCCAAAGGACTCACGAGTTACTATATAAGTAATTAGTAGTTCCTTTCATCCTCGTGTGAATATACACGTCTTAAGATCCCAAACCCTGCTGCAAATCAGCACCATAGGCCTAGCTTTACATCTTTCAAAACCCCATGAAACACTCACGTGCGAAGCACATAGATCCCGTTACCATCTCCGTCTAGGTCTAGGAATGATGGAACATTTTCCATAAAACTTATGACTATTTAAATATTTCACTGGAAATATTAAAGTCATCTCTCGTACCCCTCTTATGATTACTTGAATATTTCACTGGAAATATTGTAGTCATCTCGTGCGTCTCGTCTCATGACTCTTTAAATATTTCACTGGAAATATTGAGTCATTCTTTAAATTGATTTTATACGAATTTTTGAAAATTACCGAATTCTGAAAAACAGACGAAGGTACCGTTAAATTTAGCGGTACCGTCCATATTTAATGGAGCCGTCCGTTATATTTAACGGTGTCGTACGTCTGACATCAGTTTTTGAACAGAACCAACTTTTATCACGTTCCTTGCATGATCTCTTGAATATTTCACTGGAAATATTGAGAGCATC
This sequence comes from Artemisia tridentata subsp. tridentata, assembly GCA_021014915.2. Classification (NCBI taxonomy): domain Eukaryota; kingdom Viridiplantae; phylum Streptophyta; class Magnoliopsida; order Asterales; family Asteraceae; genus Artemisia; species Artemisia tridentata. The sequence continues at coordinate 99,569,376 of CP139505.1, forward strand.
TATTCTATTTCGTGTCATGACTTTTAGATATTTCACTGGAAATATCAAGTCATTCCCTCGATCTTGTCCCATGACTGTTTGATATTTCACTGGAAATGTCAAGTCATATCCTGTGTCTCGTCTGATGACTTTTTAAATATTTCACTGGAAATATTAAGTCATCTTTCACATTGCTCTAATGACTACCTATGTATTTCCTCAGAAATATAAAAGTCATCTCTTCTCGTCCAGTACTGTTCAAAGAATTTATTAGGTATAAATTCTTTCCTCGTGTCGAAGAGTCTCACTAAATCAGCGAGATTTATTCGTGAAATCATCTTAAATTCCAATGACAACTTAAATATTTCATCCGAAATATTTAAAGTATATTTAATTTGCGAAATGCAATTAAATATCATTTCTCGCTCTCGATCAACGTTCACCTAATCCCATTGGATTCATTCATAAAAGAATTTATTCGGTATAAATTCTTTTAATCTAAGGTCCAGAAAAATCACAACATATGTGAAATTTCTTTGTCAGAAATTTAATTCTGGGTCAAAATTGACCTCAGCAGGTCACGGTACCCTTAAATAGGGGACAATACCGCTAAATTTAACGGTATCGTTAGACCGTTGTCTGCTGAGACAGTTTATTCTCACTGTTTCAAAAACACTATCGAATCCCACTGGATGTAGTCTTGAACCAGAACCGTATCCTATCAGAACAGATTGTATCTATCTTCTGATTCCTAAGCCTTCTTCCCTTTCACTTCCGCATGGTACTAAACACTACCAATGCTTCCACATCCCACTCATCTTCCGTACGCTTCAAACGAAGAACCATTAGGATACGTTGAGATAACCCTCCTTCATCAACATAGATAACCCTATAACCTTATCACCTACCTCACAACCCTGAAGATTTTATCTTCTTAACCCTTAGGATATTTCCAAGTTATCACATTCCTCATCATATAAATATTCTATGAATATTCAAAATGATTGAGAAGAGCTACGTGACTTCAAAGGTGAAGTTTATCGTATGCTATCCACCACTTGTCATGACGTTACTAAGCTCATCGCTTCCGTCAACGTTTGTTTTCCTCTTTATCTTTTGTATCTTGTCCGGATGGTCATAGATTAAGGGGGAGCGAAAACACACTCATATAGCCTTTCACCAAACACTCTCAAGAACACATTAATGTGGTTCTTATTCCCTAGGAAACTTCCCTTTAGTTGCCCAAAACTAGGCTGCACAGGAAAATTCGTGACTTCCATGTCACGGTACCATTAAATAGGCCACGATACCGTTAAATTTAATGGTACCGTGTGGTATTTAGTGGTACCGTACCTATGTTTGACGAATTTTCACTGTTTCCTTTAGATCCCTGCATTCCTAACCTCAAACCTGCAAAATCTTGCAAACTCACATACACCCTAGGATTCCCTCACTACACCATAGGACTCTAACACCAACTTTAGTTTGAATCCCACAACTCTTGCCTATATAAGGCCTCACCATTGCAAGCTTATCTTGCATCTCACCTTCAAACCTCACATTAACATCATCATCACACTCAAACCTTTTAGCTACACTTCACTCTTGACAGTGACAGTTAGTCTAAGAACCTTCAACCCATAGATCATCACACTCAAACCTTATAACCTTCAACTCATTACACTCAAACCTTACAACTACTCCTCACTTTGGATAAGTGATAGTTAGTTCAACAACCTTCAATCCTTACAAACACACGAAACCCTTCATGCACCAAATTATCCCTAACACACAACTAGGATCATCCAACCTAGAAACCTAGAACTTCATTACCTTAACCCCTTTAGAGATATCCACCAACAATCCTGTTAGGATCACATGCACCTTTTCTTTTTCCCTTTTGAAATATATCATGCATCTCATTGTCAGGGCAAACGATATATTAACCTAAACCATCCTTTCCCACCTTTCCTCAAAGGGCAAAACCAACATCTCCAACCACATCATCATCATCCTCCACCTTTAGGATTCCTACACCCTTACCTCCACCAAGTCCACCACAACCTTTAGCTATCACACTAACCCTATCACCATCAAACCTCTTTGGACTTGGCACCAACACATCATCCTTATCACCATCACCATCACCACAACCTTTAGCTCTCACACTAACCTTGTCACCTACATCTCCTTTTGAACTTGGCACTAACACATCATCCTTATCACTATCACCATCACCACAACCACTAATGGGTCATCCTATTATTTATCCCCTACAACCACATAACCCAAGTTGTCCTTGTTGTCACCACAACCAACACTCTCCCACCTTATGGAATCATTTAGGTATAACCTCTATCGAGTCTACTTTATGGCACGACTTGTCATAATAGTAATCATTTAGAGTATGTCTTATCAACAAACTATCCTTAACATCAATCATCTTAGGTAGATGATTATGTTGTTCAAAAGGTTTGTTAGAACTTTCCTTCCCAATGACAACTTGGAATAAGTCATTTAGTGCGTCAGTCAATGAACGAATCTCGTTCTTGATTAGTGTGATTGAGTGACCAATTACACCTTAGGTTTTCGGTCGGGTTGTGACACTTACGTGTTAACATAGTTTAACCCATGCATGTCTTGCTATGTGTATTCTATCCCTATAATGTTGCTCCTATACTGTTATATATTATGCTGCACGAAGCTAACCCTTGATGTAGGAAAAGCCTTTGTAAGAATTTGATCCATGGATCCGCTAGATACTAAGGTAAATAAACAAGGGGATTAATTCACCATAGGGGAGCATTGAGCTAGGGGGAGCTCGGGAGAATTTGAATACATAGCATGGAGTCGTCTTCACAAGTGTTGATAGAAGGCTTCACTAGGATGATGCAAGATCGCCTTTCGGGGGAGAAAGGATATTAGTGCAATAAGGGGGAGTAGGGAGTAAATCCAAGGGAGCGCTCGAGGCAACTACCTTTTTGATTCGACAAAAGGGGGAGAAGGAAGTGTAAACTTGTAACTTTTACATTTTACTGTGTGTTACGGTTTACATATTCGTCATCATCAAAAAGGGGGAGATTGTTAGTGCAAATATTACGATATTTAAACTAAACGATTTCTTCGGTTTTAATAATGACAAACATGTAACTTGCAATACATAATGTAAAATGTGCAAGTTACTTGTAAACACAAATCATCAATGCATACTTACATCAACACCTCCCGACGTCTCAAGTATGCTTCAACGAAGTCGTAGATTTCCATCCCAACATAAATCACTCAAGGTATGGACAAACAAATCTACTACTTGACAAATGATCAAAGGATTTTATTTTTCTAAACTTCACATTTTTAATGTGACAAAACATTTTTTCAAAAATATATTTCACAAATTATTTTTGAATTAAAAAGAAAAGTTTTATTTTGAAAAATATGTTTGAAAATCCCAACAGTCAAATTTCCCCCCAAAACAGCTCCTAACTTCCCCAAATAAACCTTCCCCACTAAAGACAAACGAAGGAGCGTCTACGGCACCATTAAATAGGTACGGCTCCACTAAATTTAGAGGAGCCGTCGGGTATTTAGTGGAGCCGTGGGTCTGTAACGGTCAGATTTTCCCTTGCCTATAAATAGTGGACCATTCCACACTTCCAACTTGATTTTTCCAGTCCTTTTTCTCTGGTCTTATCCCTCTTCACTTAGATAACTTTCTTTGATCATTTGGAGAGTCTTAGGTTGTTTAAGAGTGATCCAATCATCCACTCAAGTGATCCTCTTCATTCCTCTTGATTAGCAAGAGAAGAACACAAAGTATCCTAGATACAAAGTGTTGTCATCCCTCTTGATTAGCAAGAGAAGAACACAAAGTATCCAAGTAGATACAAAGTATTGTCATCCCTCTTGATTAGCAAGAGAAGAACATAAAGTATCCAAGTAGATACAAAGTGTTGGAGTTGTTAGGTCTTGTAACATTTGTTACACTCTTGATTGTATCATAGAATACATCAAGATTACTTTTCTTTTGTGAGAGAGTGAGTCAAGATCATTGTGATCTTAAGAGATAGTGAAGATCTCTTGAAGCCATTGGGCTTGTGTGATTGATCATGTGGATCAAGGGTAGATCGGGTAGATCGTGGTAGATTGGTGCTAGCTAAGATTAGCACTCGACATCTAGCTTAGTGTCGGAAATAGGATAAGCAACGTGTATGGTGTAGATCGGGTAGATCGTGGTAGATTGGTGCTAGCTAAGATTAGCACTCGACATCTAGCTTAGTGTCGGAAATAGGATAAGCGACGTGTATGGTGTAGATCGGGTAGATCGTGGTAGATTGGTGCTAGCTAAGATTAGCACTCGACATCTAGCTTAGTGTCGAAAAACAAGTTAAGCGACGTGTACGGTTTTCTCCGCCTAAAGGTTGTTTGTTGATTAGTGAAGTAACTCTCGAGTTGGGTACTCGGGGAGTGGAGTAGGGCAAAGAGGAGCTTCGTGACCGAACCACTATAAATCACCGTGTCCGGTTTGCGCCTTCTAACTTATCTCTTTACTTTCATTTCATTAGTTATCGCTTTATATTTATATTTGCATTGCATATGTGTTTGTGTGGCTTGTTGCTCATGTAGTGATTGATCATGTATGTTCCATGGTTTGATTGTGCATATGTTGTAGTTTACTATTGTCATCTCTAGATGCTATATACTCATTGTTGACACTCTTCATATTACGTCACACTTGATCGGGTGTTTGATACAAAAGTTTTAAGTTTTTAAATGGAAACGTATTCACCCCCCCCCCCCTCTACAGTTTCCACACATATCATCATTATAGTGTTGTTCCTCCTCTTGGTCATTGTTAAACATGGAATCTGAAATTTCTTTATCGGTTAAAACTATGTTACTCTCTTGATCTTTCTCCTTTTCTGACGTTTGAGCTTCCAAGTCGGGTTGATTAACCGAGTGATGACGTACCCTCCGAACGGGTCGAAGGTCTCCCCTTCGAGCCTGTAGAAAGCCCTCTCTTCGGAGGCCCAGGTTAATCTCCTTAACACGTTTCATTGGCGTAAAACCATTCACCTGCGAACTGGTTACCATGTGGGAATCCGCCAATCGAAGCCCTAAACCCTTCGGGGTATTCCTATCGAAGGGACTAGCACGAAGGACCATTCTGACCTGGTCAAACCCACGTCTCCTCTTCCCTTTGGCTTTCCCGCCAAAACACAGATCGTGGTCTACAAAGCCCTAGCGGTTACCACAAAATCATGGGACGCCCCCATGATCTCCGAACAATGTGCAACCGCCCACTATGTCTTATTTCTCCCCTATAAATAGCATAGTCGGGCATGAACAATGTAAGTTAACTTCACTCTTGTCATTTACATCCTACTCAAACGATTACACATACTTACTCGCACGCCGGAGGTGGTTCGCAGGGTCCAACCCCTGCGCAATCACTTAACGTAGTGTTTCGGTATTTCTTATTTTCAGGTTAAGAACAAGCTTGGCGTAATCTCAACACCCCATTATTCCTTTGATCACCATCGAAGGCTTGGTTGTGCAATTATTTGTTCAATCAGTGGCGCCATCCGTGGGACTGCTACAATTGGTCTCGTTAATTCCGAGCTTATAACCAACCAACCACTTGCACTATTATTCCGGCATGGATCAAGGGAGAGAAGATACTCCCCCACCAGGTTTCTCAACCATGGCACCAATACCAATCAACGACACTAATAGCCTTCCCCCAATAACCGCTTCCACTTTCACAACACGTTCTCACCCAGAAATCACAACCAACAATCATGCTTCGACATCAGCCAATCCCGAACCAGTTATTAGCCCAGCCTTTGTCGAAGCCAACCACGAAGTGTTGGAATCCGTCTTGAGGGCTCGTAACAGGCAAGTCAGGAATGCTGAGGTGCGAATGGAGTTGGAATACTCGAGTGATGAGTATGATGAAGAAATGGAGATGGAACCTAGGCCTCCGACCCAAGGACCAACCCTATCGGCCCTAAGAATTGGGTCTCCAGTCGGTCGAAGGCTAAGAAAAAGATCCGTTGGTTTCGAAGGAGTCCCCGAGAGGGCTCCGACAAGAAGGGAAGGAGCGGTTACCGAAGGCTCTAACGGTAGGAGCCAGCGAAGGGAAGAAGTGGGGGTGACTTTGCCTCCATTGCTAGCAGCTCATCTTGGAAGGACTGAAGCTGGGGTTCCGTTGCAGCCTTCTCACGCATCAGGCGTAGAAGGCAATCCGCCTACAATTAATATGGGAGGAAATCTTCCTCCCAATGGTATGTACCCCTCGTTCCAAACTCAGTCTTATCCTCAAAATTTATATCCTCCAGTAAATGGACAGCCTAATAACCCAAGCTTTCCCCAAACTTATGGGAGCATGCCTTTCGGGCATCCTATGGCGTACCCTCCGTACGCCATGGGAAACGGTTACCCGTTTGCCATGAATACACCTTATCAATCCTACCCAAGCCAAACTCCTATTGGAATACCCCCGAACAATAATCCATATAATACTGTTCCCATGTATGCACCACCTTATAACTGTCTATACTCAGACCCTATGGGTTCAGCTACACCCTTCGTTAGGTGGATCGAAGATTACCCATTGCCTGATGGGTTGAAAATGCCCTCGCACGTTGGGACTTATGATGGGAAGGGGGATCTGGACAATTTCTTACATTTGTTCGAAGGGGCTATCAAAATGCAAAATTGGGTTATGCCAGTGGCCTATCATATGTTTACATACACCCTACGGGATTCTGCTCGTATCTGGTGGAATGGGCAAAAGCCCGGCAGCATCGTCAATCTTGACGATCTTAAGGCTAAGTTCCGGTCACATTTCAGTCAGCAAAAGAAGTTCATGAGGACTCATTTAATGGTGCACAATATCAAACAAAAAGAAAACGAAAGCACAAGGGCCTTCGTTACTAGGTACACCGATGAGACTTTGCAGATTTTGGGTCTTCATGAAGATCAGCGTATTTCGGGTTTCGTACATGGTCTTCGAAATCGGATTTTGGTGGAATTCTTGTCCACTGACCTTCCGACAACTTACAAAGGGTTGACAGAAAAGACATATACTTGGATCGAAGCAAAAGAGGTGTCCACTAATGGGGCTCCGGTAGACAGAGATAGCAACAACAAGTTTTCGAAGCATTCTTCGTGGGAAGGGTCCAAGAACAAGAACAAGAACAGAGATAGGTTTTCTCTGTACAACAAAGGCCCCAACCATGGTTTGTTAAGCAGTCTAACGAAGTCTCCAAAGGAAATACTTGCTACGGAGAGGGCTGCTAAGGCCTTCGAAGCACCCCCTCTTATGACAAGTAAGGGCAAAAATAGGGATACCAGCAAGTACTGTCACTTCCACGAAGACAATGGCCATGACACGAACAGTTGTAGAGAGCTGAAGAAACAGATAGAGGAAGCTGTGAAGTCCGGGCAATTGGCACATTTGGTGAAGGGTATAAAGAAAGGCAAAGAAAAGATGACTGACACTCAAATGGCCAAAGATAGTAACCCTAACGAAACCCCCATACTAATGATACATAGGGGCGAAACCACTTCGAAAAGGAAAGTACCGAGGCCGGAAGCGAATGAGATAAGGGAAATAGCGTTTTCTCCTATCACAGGCAGGATCCCTTCGAATGATCCAGTAGTTATAAAAGTCCTCATCTTTTGCCAAGAAGTAAGCGGAGCTTACATGGACTGCGGAAGCCCTTGTGAAGTCATATATGAACATTGCTTTCGAAAACTCAAGCCCTCGGTCAGGTCTCAAAGGGTCGACTCAAAGATGCCTTTAGTAGGGTTTTCTAGCGAACGTTCGTGGCCTCTAGGAGAAGTTCCGTTGGAAATAACAATTGGAGAAGGCAAGTTCGCAAGGACAGAAACCCTCATGTTCACTATCGTAAGATCCAACTCTCCTTACAACTTGTTAATAGGAAGGACCGCCATGCAAAAGATGGGTATCGTGGTTTCCACTATACATGCAGCGGTGAAATTCCACACGCCCTACGGAATAGGGACTATACTTTCTGAGCGCAACCCGAAGTTTAGCAAGAAAAGCAGGGAAGGTCCTAAAGAACTTTCGAAGGATGCTCTCAGTGGTGCGGATGTTGAAGAAGATATCGTAACAAATAGGCATCACACAGGACGAAGGGTGGTGGACGAAAAGCAACCTCCAGCAAGTTCCACAGCAAACTTGAAGAAGCCACACAAAGCTGAGGGGAAGGTCTCCGAAGGGACGTATTCCAGCAATACCAGAACCCCTCAGGCACCAGTGATTGATAACAAGCTCCACGGCAAGGAATATCAACTTAAAGGGTTCAAACCCATTGAACCAACTAAGCAAGGAATCAAGGCCAACCCTTTGAAGTTCAAAGCAAGTGTTGATCTACCAACTCTGAGGTCATTAACAAGGCGTGATAGTCCAAGCTCCATCAGAAGCCAGACATCTGCAGAAGCTCTCAACGAAACACCTTCCGGGCACAACCAAAATGGAGAAACACCCCCGACAGCAACGGAGGGGTGGAAATTATACACCGATGGAGCCTCAAGCTCCGATGGTTTCGGAACAGGATTAATCCTGACCAATCCGGAGGGAAAGGAGTACAGTTATGCACTGCGTTTTGAATTCAAGACCACAAAGAATGAAGCAGAGTATGAAGCCTTGCTGGCTGGCCTTCGACTTGCAAAGGGCATGGAGGTTCATGACCTCTCCGTCTTTGTAGGCTCGCTTTCAGTCACTAGCCAAATCAAGGATTCTTACAGAGCAAGGCAGCCAGTAATTAAGGAATATTTGGATGAAGTTAAAAAGCTTCTTAAGGGTTTCGAACGATATAAAGTAACAAATGTCCGCAGAAGCCATAACAAAAAGGCGGAAGCCCTAATCAGATTAGCGTCGACTGCTTTAGCTCATCTACCCAGCGAGGTTTTAGTGGAGGTATTGGCCACCAGGTCAATTGCACGAAGTGAAACATCTGATGAAGGCTCCAACTGGACGACACCAATAAAAACGTACTTGATAAGTGGCGTTTTGCTTGATAATCCAAAGTCAGCACGAAGAATCAAGGTCAAAAGTCCCCAGTACAGGCTCATAGGCAATAATCTTTACAAAAGGCGTCTTTTATCTCCTTGGCTTCGTTGCATAGAATTAAAGCAGGCTTCGAGCATTCTCTACAATGCTCACGAAGAACTTTGTGGTAGACACACAAGCCCTAGAGCCATCGCCTCAAAAGTAACAAGGTGGGGTTATTACTGGCCATCCGTGATAGAAGACGCAAGGGAAGTAATCAAAACATGCAAGGTATGTCAGGCACACTCCAAAGCTCAGAAACCATTAGAGTGTGAGGCGTTTTCTATCATGACAGTAAGGCCTTTCGGTCAATGGGGCGTCAGCATAATCGGACCCCTACCAGCGGCTCCCGAAGGGATACAATTCTTGGTCATAGCCATCGACCATTTCACCAAATGGGTCGAGGCCAAGCCTTTGGCATCAACAAAAGGAAAAGATGTGGAAGAGTTTATGTGGGAATACATAATTTTCAGATTCGGAATCCCACAAGTCATCAACTCTTATGAAGGGAAACACTTTGCCGAAGGAGCGTTCCCCTCTTTCTGCAAAAGCCTGAATGTGAAGGAAATGTTCATCTGTGTTGACAAGGATATTGTCGTCGAAATCGAGATAAAGCTAGGGTAATATCAGCATAAGTGGGCAGACAAACTACCTAAAGTCTTGAGGGCGTATAAGAATTTGTCCTTCGAATGAAAGCAAGCGAAGCCAAGTCAAAGAGCCCAGCGTTAAAAAATGTTGTGCCAACAAGGCATACGAGTTTGAAGGGCAGAGAAAAAAATATGTGTCATGAACAAGTTTGGACATGACACCAACTCTCGTAAGTTTTACATATAAAAACTTACCTTCTTTAAAGCACTTAGTTGTTTTTTCAATTTCATGTAACGCACTCTTCTCACATGGGAAAGAAGCATTAATGGTAGGCGTCGTAGTGTTCATTTCTTCAAATGATGTAATCCTCCCTACCCACTTAATGATATAACATGTTTCCCTCAAAATCTCTTGTTTCGTTTTATACAATATAGATTTGTCCAGCCAAGTACTTTACAAGTTTCAATGTCGAAGGATGAAGCAAGGCTCATGTCTTGTATAACAATAACATCCATTACAATTCACATTAACTTTCCTATGAAGTCTTAGGGTATTATAAGCCCTCTGCAACTTAAGGATAAAGACGGAGTGGGTCGCGACCCTCTGTCGCAGTCAAATTATACGATTGCTTAAAATCTTGGTCCAAAATACACACAATAAGGTTATAACCTTAGGTTGTATGTTTACGTTCTTGAAATGAGCGTAAGAGAAGATAAACATGAAAATGAAAGTGGGACATATCCCACTAAATTAGCATTAACGAAGAATACGTACAGTCTTAGCTATCATAATCACAAAAAGGACAATTGTCTAAAGTTATGGGTCGAAGCCCACTAACACGAAAGATAAATTGTTCAAACAAGCACAAAGATCATAAATTGTCAAACTCAAAGGCACGAGCCTTTAAACAAGATAAATTGTTTTAAAAAGGGTACATGTCACCCTTATGGACCAAATTACTGCCAACACGGCAGCCTTCAATTGTTATTGGAAGAGTTGGGATGCTCCCGGTGGGTTGCAGACTTAGGTTTCTCAGACAAGGTCCTTCTGGTTGAAGACGGAGGTTGTATGCTCTTTGGCTTTTTAGAGAGGAGATCTTCGATGGAGGCTGAAGGATCTTTGGTTGCTTCGGCAAGAAAGGTGTACACTAACGTGGTGAATGCGTTACCAGCTTCATCATATTCCCGCATGGAATTCAGACGATAGTATGGTACCTCCGAAAGCACAACTGGTTTTTTGGTTTCAGCAATCTCCTCCAAAGTTGTGCATTTGCCATGGAATATGGCCGCATTCACTAGCTTGCCCACAACCTCCCCCACCTCATCGCTATGGTACAACTTCATAGCAATATAGGGAACAACCTTCGATACAACCTCAGCCCTATCTTTTCTCAGATGTTGGTATTCGAGCTTCAGCTTATCAACCTCTTGACAGTGCTTGGCATCTTGCTCCACTAACCTGGCCCTCTCAGCCTCCAAACCAGTACACTTAGACTCCAGGGCACTCACCTGGTTCTCATAACCAACAACCTTAGCTTCCTCCAACTTTAGCCTACCACACTCAGCTTGCGATTCCTTAAGCTGTTTCTCAAGACCATCAATCTTGGCTCGCAGAACCTTGTACCTTGGGTGTTTTTCAAAATCCGCCATGGCTTCGTCACACTTTTTCTCCAACTCAGCATAACTCTTCTCCCTTTCCTTCTCTTAGGCCACAACAACAGCAACCTCCTCCTTCGCCTCCTTGACCTTGTTAAGCAATCCCTTTGTACGAAAGCTAAGATGGCTGTCCAGCATTGCTTGCCTGATATAACTTTTGTCATTAAGATCGCATAGCTTCTCAAGGGACATCTCACTCATTTTACTTCTCCAAGAGGCAGGAGTGATATTCTCAACAAGCAAGCGGCAGGAGAGGGCGTTGGGCAGTTCCTTCGCATCTGGCAAACCTAAAAAAAAAAAAAAAAAAAAAAAAAAAAAGAAAAAAAGAGAGAGAAAAACAATATAAGCCAACTACGCGATACAATGGAAAAGGAGGAGGACTCGAAGAACTTTTACTCACCAGGGATGTCATCTTCAACAACCATCCTCTCCGGTGCATACATAATGGCTTTCCCACGAGCTTTTTCTGTTTTTTGTTTGACAATCCTCGATGAGGGGGTAGGAACATTGGGTTTCCTTTTTGGAGCAGTCTTCGCAGCTTTGGCACTGGTACCTTTCCTTGTTCTCACTCTATCAGCAATACCTGAGGACCCTGCGATCCTGAGTTGATCACTTCCGGAAGGGGTATCATCAGAGTCACCAACATCCTCCACAAGCTGGGGGGCTTCCTCAGTACCAAGGGGTTTAGTTGGGGGAAGCACAACAAGAGGTTTGGGTGGAGAGACATCAACATCGTTATTATTAACAGATATAGAAGGAGATCCCACTCCGTAACTTGTATCCTGAGGATCCATCGGCATAAAGCTAACTTCTTTGGCACCTCCGGCCACAACAAAGTTTCTGAAAGCCATTTCTGCACAAACAAACGAAAAGGAGATGAATATCAGTAGATAAGTTATTTATATTATTTAAATAAGATATATACATACTTTTTCCTTCACAAATTATTTCAGGTGATGACGGAGACCCGTCCTAGCTATCACTTAAACCAGCCATGTACAATATAGGCTCCGGAAACGTTTGGACGTTAGCAGGGTGGCGTGCGAGACGCTGGTACAAGGGGTCGCTCCTTATCTCATAGGGAAGAAGGTCATTGTACTTCTTCTTATCATACATGTTTGCTTTATCCAACAATGTTGGATACTCAGGAGGTATGATGGTACTCTCAACATAGAAAAACTGTCCTTTCCAGTTTCTAATATTTGAAAAGGGTTTCGTCACAAGAGCAGGCACGTCATGTTCACCCCTTTTGGCAATGGTTACCCAATCTCCACCAGGGTAGAGATTCACAAAACCCCTAAGCACCTCCAATGTGGGTTCATAGCCGTACGCCTTACACATTACGATGTAAGTGGTCAACTTAGCAAGACCAAAAGGGTTTAACCTAGAAACATGAACCTGATAGTATTGTAGAAACTCTAAAATCAAGGGATGAATGGGTATCCTAAGATTCGATTGAGTGAATGCATGCACATACAAACCCACAAACCCTTCGGGAGCATCGAAAATATTTTGTTTCTTACTAGGGAGCATGATTTGGTACTCCGAGGGTATAGGGTAATCAAGCAGGAACTCAGATAGGGCTTGTTTCGACAAGGTATAGGTCTGTTGCCTAATAATTCGCTTAGCGGCCATGCTCATATTAAAAGAATAAAAGATCAAGGAAGGTTTATGGGAATTTTACCTTTTTGTTCCAACGGAAGCACAAGATTGCAGAGCAATGTGTATATTTTGGGCGGAGGTAAAAGTATTCTAGGGTTTTACCGTATCAAAGAATAAATACCCATCAAATCTTTAATCATGACCGCACACGTGTCTAGTTTGCTATCTATGCGGATTTGAAATTGATTTTAAATTCTGAAAGGACGCTTACTTATACCGAGATAGTAGCCGTGGCAGTCCAAGTAGAGTAATCATGATTAGTCCGCATTAAATGCGTGGTTAGTTGAACATTTATTTTCTTTTTTGCATGTTTAGTGTTATACAAGGAGTATAAGGCATGTTCGATTTGTTGAGTCGAATGCAATATATACTCGTACATATATATCACTTTCGACTAGGGGGCTTGATGACGTACCCTCCGAACGGGTCGAAGGACTCCCCTTCGAGCCTGTAGAAAGCTCTCTCTTCGGAGGCCCAGGTTAATCTCCTTAACACGTTTCATTGGCGTAAAACCATTCGCCTGCGAACTGGTTACCATGTGGGAATCCGCCAATCGAAGCCCTAAGCCCTTCGGGATATTCCTATCGAAGGGACTAGCACGAAGGACCATTCTGACCTGGTCAAACCCACGTCTCCTCTTCCCTTTGGCTTTCCCGCCAAAACACAGATCGTGGGCTACAAAGCCCTAGCGGTTACCACAAAATCATGGGACGCCCCCATGATCTCCGAACAATGTGCAACCGCCCACTATGTCCTATTTCTCCCCTATAAATAGCATAGTCGGGCATGAACAATGTAAGTTAACTTCACTCTTGTCATTTACAACCTACTCAAACGATTACACATACTTACTCGCACGCCGGAGGTGGTTCGCAGGGTCCAACCCCTGCGCAATCACTTAACGTAGTATTTCAGTACTTCTTATTTTCAGGTTAAGAATAAGCTTGGCGTAATCTCAACACCCCATTATTCCTTCGATCACCATCGAAGGCTTGGTTGTGCAATTATTTGTTCAATCACCGAGCTTGGTGGTTGAGGAATAACAGATTCAGCCATCTCGGGTTGAATAACCGTATTATGCTGAACTGTGGATGTAGCTGCTCCTGACCCTCTGGGTTGATTAACCGGATCAAAGTGGATCGAGGCGACTTCTTGAATAGTTCCTGATGCTCCAGCTCCCTTCTTTTCTTCATACTCCCTCATTTTCTCAACTTTCAATTTTGCCCTTCTGGCATCATCTTCCTTTGTTGACTTCATACTGGCCTTCTTTGCATTAAGAATATCGAGCTGATTTTGAAGTTCAATTTCAGCATCTGTCATTTTAACTGTAACTTCTTCCTCTGATTCTGTTTCATCTGAGTCAGTTTCCTTTTCCTCATGTATCCCAACTTCTTCCACTCTGGGTTTTGGTTGAGTTGGCACCCTTATTTTGAGTGTTCTTGGATGTTTCTGTGGTTGTCTTGAAGCACTAGAGGCACTCCGAGTCCTACTGCTTTTAGAACGAGTTTTTGTAGAACCCGTTCCTTTAGGATGCTTAGAGAACTTGAACTAGCCTTTGCTGTATGTATAGTCATAGTCTGTGTAGGCTTTAGTCTCCTTGATTTCCTCGGTCAACAATTCTTCCGGTAGTCTTGACCCTTGCTTGTGAGTACTATCTTTAGGAAAATAGACTGACTTGATAGGCTTATCCATCCTTATCACATGAAGTTCCCTGTCTTCAGGTCAAGGAGAGATGTCGGAGTTCTTGTCAATGAGATAGCTGATCAGCATCTTTGTGTAACGGACGAATGGAATTCTAGTTACTGGTTTCTTACAGCCTCTTATCTGAAACACAAGATCTTCCCATATGAGTGCAGCATAGTCCAGATTTTTCTTGTTAACTATTCCCCAGAAGAGTTGAACATGTGAAAGTCTTGGGTGCTCATGCCCGCTATCTCTTCCTGAAACCGAGCGAACCAAAATGTAGTAAATGGCTCTCCACGGTTGTGGAATTGATTTAGCATTGATGCTTGAAATTGTTGTGAGTGGAAGATCGGGATTCTCATCATAACCAATTTCGAGAAGAAACTTGAGGATATCTTCTTCAGATGGTACAGGCCAAAATTTGTTTGATGTTTCAGGTGGATCTGGTAGGGATAAGGCTTTGCGTAGGAGTATTGGTGTGACTTTGACTTGTTTTCTGTCCAGAGTGCATGTGAAATATCTTTTGTAGTCATCGAGATCAATGGTACTCCACATTTGATGAATGTACAGTTCTGGGACATTATCTGAATTTTCCAAGATGTTGTTGTATTCATGTCTTCTGAGAATTTCAATGGCTATTGGGCAGCTTTTCTCAGCACATTTGATGTTGTCAAACACCACTCTTGCATTGTTGTTTCCATACTTAGCCTTGTAACCTTGAAGAAACAGTTCTTCCTTAGAAATCATGGGTAGTGGTTGTTGTGCTGGTGCAGACATTGTAACAAATCTGAAACATCATTTGACACCAGTTTGCAGGATACATGTGGGTTAGCATTAGTTTAAACTTAATGATGCACATGAGATCCTTAACTTAGCATGATATTTCAAATTTATAACACAAGTTGAAACATAATTTCGGAAAACTTTGACAATTGCGAAAAACATTGACAATTGCGAAAAATTTTGTCAATTGCGAAAAAACTTTTGACAATTGCGAAAAACTTTTCCAATTGCGAAAAAATTCTACAATTGCGAAAAACTTTTCCAATAGCGAAAATCTTTTCCAATTGCGAAAAAACTTTTGACAATTGCGAAAAACTTTTCCAATTGCGAAAAACTTTTCCAATTGCGAAAAAACTTTTCAATTTCGAAAACTTCTTATACAAGAAATTTCGATACCCTTTGAAGACGTATGACTCAGCATATTTTTCTCATTTTATATTCACTTGAGATTATCTTTTCTGCATGTTCCAGTGGAATCCTATGAAGTTTCTAAGCACTTTGACCAAGTTATAACAACTTTTAACCACACAATCCTAAAAATCAACCTGAATGTGCACTCGTGTTCTTCATAAACCCTTAAAATCAATTAAGCATATCTGATATTTCTGGGTTCAATCCAAGGCAACATTTACTCAATTCAAGGCATAACAACAACACTAGAACACGTTAATTACACTACAACACTTGCACATGATTTTCCCCAATTCGTACGCTAAAACCCTAAATCAAGAACATTCAAATTACAAGTTTCTGGGTTCAATTAAGCATGCATACATGGATTACAATCATATTCTAAGCATAACCGTACCAATAAACACATCACAAACACTCAAAATCGAATATCCCTAATTTAACGCAAACCCTAGAACTTTAATTCATATTTGCGATAAATCTAGCCGTTGAATCAAGATATAATTTAAAACCGTTTATTAAAATGACTTGTTATACATAAATGTACTCACAAATTCGGATGATCTTAAGCAATTTTTCGAATTGAACAATAGCCGTTGATTATGGTGGGTGACGGTATTTAATAGAGTTGGTGATGCATGTCAGTAATATCCAGAGTATTAACTGCGGTTGTTTTGGCTTTTATATGACTTGTTTCAACTTTGCTCACTTTGTCACATCTAGTCCCCTAACCTTGAAATATTTTATGCCTAGTCCTAACCCACCATTTAACTAACTATATGTCTTAAACTTAGCAAAATAGGCACACAACTTTTCCATCATTTGAGATTATCACCAAAAAACATTGTGAAGCAACGAATTTCAGAAAGCATGCAAGTACAAAAAAATTAAAAAAAAAAATTTAAGTTTTGTATCTCCCCCTCAACACTTGTTCAAAAATAATATTTGACATGTTAAAAAACAATGAACAAAGTGTTGTAAAAAAAAGGTTTTGTACTTGCATTTTTTTTAAGAAGAAAAATATTTACATAGATAGTTTAGATGTTTGACTCATTTAATTGTTTTTGAAAAAAATTTCCAAATCACTCGGAGTCAAACATCTCATACCAATCCGGTGAACCAAATCCACAAATCTTGCATGAGGCAAGGCTTTTGTGAATAGATCCGCCAATTGGTGTTCAGTACCCACAAAATACAGTTCACCAATACCCTTCTCCACGTGCTCCTTGATGAAATGGTATCGGAGATCAATATGCTTGGACTTGGAATGCTGCACGGAGTTGCATGAAATGGCAATGGCACTCTTGGAGTCGCAATACATAGGAATCTTGTTGAGTACGTATCCGTAGTCCATCAGTTGTGATCGCATCCAAATGACTTGAGCACAGCAGGCAGACATGGCTACATATTCAGATTCTGTTGACGACAGTGATGTGCAATCTTGTTTCTTTGACTGCCAAGAGACGAGCTTGTCACCTAAAAACTGTACTCCTCCAGATGTACTTTTTCGCGTGTCTAAACACCCTGCATGGTCAGCGTCTGAAAAAGCTACAAGTTCAAAGCCAGAATCCTTTGGATACCAGATCCCCAAATTAATGGTTCCCTTTATGTATCGAAGGATTCTTTTAACGGCTGACAAATGCCGCTCAGTTGGTCTTGACTGATATCGGGAGCATAGATACGTGGCAAATACAACATCCGGTCTGCTAGCTATGAGATACATGATTGACCCAATGATGCTACGATATTTTATAGAATCAATGGGTGTCCCATTTATGTCAGCATCTAGCTTCGGGGATGAGGAGGACATAGGTGTATTATAGGTGTCACAGCTGGTCATACCATGCTTTTTCAGGATTTCCTGAGCATACTTGGACTGACTAAGGAATATACCACGGGGTAATTGATGAACTTGCAGTCCTAAGAAGAACTTCAGTTCACCCATCATGGACATCTCAAAGTTATTTTTCATCAGTTTTGCAAAAGAATTTGAATATTTTTTATGTGATGATCCAAAAATTATATCATCGACATAAATTTGTACGATGAGAATGTCCTCCCCGTGTTTTTGTATAAACAAAGTCGGGTCCACAGTTCCTTTAATAAAATGGTTTGCAAGTAAGAAAGCAGATAACTTGTCGTACCATGCCCTTGGGGCTTGGTTAAGGCCGTAAAGGGCGTTCTTTAGCCGATATACGTGATTCGGATGTTCTTGGTCCACGAAGCCTTCTGGTTGAGAAACTTACACCTCTTCCCGGAGTTGGCCGTTGAGAAATGCAGTCTTCACATCCATTTGGTAGACAGTAATGTTCTTGTGAGCCGCGTAAGCCAGGAACATACGAACAGCCTCAAGCCTTGCGACTGGAGCAAACGATTCTTCGAAGTTGATTCCTTCTTGTTGACTGAATCCTTTGGCGACCAGGCGGGACTTGTTACGAATCACAGTACCATCTGCATCTAACTTGTTTTTCCAGATCCACTTCAATCCAACGACATAAACCCCATCTGGTCTCTCTACCAGTTCCCAAACTTCTAACCGCTTAAATTGATCCAACTCCTCTTGCATTGATTCAATCCAGTTATCATAAGTGAGGGCTTCCTTGATGTTTTTGGGTTCGGCTTGACAAACGGTGAGTGCATAAATGCATGTTTCACTGTCTGTGTGGAGTCTTTGTCTTGTCATGACTGGTTTTTCTGGATTACCAATGATGTTTACTAAGGGATGATCCTTTGTCCATTTATGAGTGGATGGTTAGTGTTGATAATTGTGGTGCAGGTTTGACGGTTCCAAATTGCGTGAAGAAGATTCTACAATATCAGGAATGGTTGGTGCAGGTGCAAATGGATTAAAGAATGCATCTCCGTCATAACCTGATGGTGTGGGTACTTCATCAGAATTATGGTAGGGGGAATCTTCAGCTGAAGGTGTAGAATTTGAAGGTGTTTGATCTACTGACGATGATGGTTCTGGTTGAGGTGCGTCGTCAGCAACTACTGTGGAAGTGGTTGCAGGTGTATCAGGTGCTTCATTGTTTACGGTTTGAGCAGCGGAATTGGTGGATACAACAGAGGCACGATTAACTAGAGAATCATCGAACAGAGGAGCAAACAAATCTTCTATATCCATTCTGTTGAACGGTAATGGTTTAGCTGAAGATTCAGGAAAATTTAGACGGTTGTGAGCGGGTTCTAAGCTATTTGGCTTAGAAGCCATTTCTGTGAGCTCATCAAAATTAGCATGGATTGTCTCTTGAATTTCTCGAGTGCGACGATTCCAAATTCTGAATCCTTTCGAATTCTCACAATAGCCAACAAATACTCCTATGTCTGCTTTTGCTTTCAGTTTACCAAGATCATCACGATCATTCTTTGGATAACAGAGAGCTCCAAAGACATGAAAGTAATTGATATTTGGTTTTTGACCATGGATAAGCTCATATGGTGTTTTGTCATGGCGTTTGGTGATCATGCATCGGTTCTGGGTATAACAAGCAGTTGAGACAGCTTCAGCCCATAGGTAGTCTGGTAATTGGGCATTAATCAACATAGTTCTTGCTGCCTCCACTAACGTACGGTTGCGTCTTTCGACTATTCCATTTTGTTCAGGGGTGCGAGCAATTGACGTTTGATGAACAATCCCATTTTTCTTAGTGAACTCCCGAAGAGTTTGATTCTTGAATTCAGTACCATTGTCTGTTCTGATAATTCTGACGGTGTTACGAACCTAAACTTGAATCTTCGTGAGAAAAGCAATGATAATCGAAGGTGCTTGGTCTTTGGTGCGAAGAAAATAGACCCAAGTCCACCTCGAGTAATCATCCACTATTACCAAGATGTACCATTTCCCGTTGATGGTTTAAACACGCATAGGACCACACAAATCCATATGAAGCAGTTGTAGGACATGATCTATGCTGGGATTTGCTTTTGGAGGAAAGTGGGCACGATGAATCTTTCCTTGTTTGCAAGCAGAACACAAATGATCTTTGGCATATCTGAATTTGGGAAGACCGTCGACCAACTTTTTCCTAGCAAGATCGGTCATCGTCTTGAAGTTCAAATGAGACATTCGTTTGTGCCATAGCCAGGCCTTTTTTGGGATGTGCCTTTGAAAGTAAGCATATGGGAGAGGGAGCTGTCATGCCTTTGAAGGAAATTGTGTATAAACTGGTGCCACGTTTCCCTTTCATCAAATCATTTCCTTGAAGATCCCGAATAAAATAAGTTTTCTCTCTGAATGCTACCTCCAAATCACCATCACAGAATTGTCCAACTGAGAATAGGTTGTGACCTAGGCCCTCGACATAATAAACCCTACTAATTTCAATGTTCCCATTTACATAGTCTCCATAACCCATAATAGCAGCGAAGTGATCATTCCCGAATCTGACCGTTCCAATGAACTTTGCAACAAAGTTTACAAGAAGCTTGAGATTGCCGGTCATATGTCGGGAACAGCCGCTATCAACAATCTAGAGAACAATTTGGATCACCTGCATCACCAGAAGTTGACATAGAGGCAAGTTTGGTAACGGTGGAATCCGTTTGGTTAGTAACACACGAGTTAATCAGTTTTGGTTCCCATTTAAAGCTATGTGTTTTATGTAACCAACGCTGCCACGTCCAACTAGTCTCAGCCATTCTCCTAATAAATGCACTTGGTGATTTGTTTGTCCTAGATGCACCTATGGGTTTGTTAACTAATTCTTCATAAACTACTAGTGGTGGTTTTCCTAATATGGACTTGGCAGCAGTAGTGGGCCTAGAGGAAATGCCACTAGATTGTTTCTTTTTGCGATTCAACAGAGTTTTAGCAACACATTTCTCATGATTTCCAGATAATATACTAGCATGAAAAAATGCACAACTAGCATCAACCATAATATCATTCATAACATTCAACGATTTTGCATTCATTACATCATCTATAGAACTAGACTTAGACAAGTTTGATTCTACTTCTGACATATCATGCTTTTTATTCAAACTGCTAGCATTAACTACTACTTCTTCAGTCTTAGATAGTCCACTCGTAGGGAGCCAGATACTAAACTTCCTTGGACTCTTGGTGTTTCTTGATCTGCTAGCCTTAGAGGTGTTTCTAGTCCTGTGGAAGTGGAAGTATTCACATTAGTGGTTTGATCTGATGCTTGCTTAGTTGGCTTGTCTACTGAGTACATTCCTGGGGCAATCACAGCTTTTCCTTTTTCTAAAACTCTGAGTTTCTTTTTTAAATCAACAATGATGTGTTGGAGTTCTTTATTTTTTGAATCCAAAAGTCTGTTTAACCGGACAGTGTCATTTCTGTTTTGAGAAACTTCATCTATGTCTTTCTCATATTCAAACAGTTTATTTCGCAAAACATCAATTTCATTTTTGTTTTGACTTTCTGAAGCATGACTGTTTTGGAAAGACAAAGACTCTTTTAGACTTTTATATTTTAACTCAAATTCAACGCTTTGAGTTTGACACCATTCCAGTCGTTTGTTAAGTTTGAAAATTTCTTTTTCACACTTATCTTCCACATCAAAGTTGATCTGTCTAAGACTCTCATTCTCTTTTACCAAATTATCAATCTCAATTTGCAACATTTCAACATTCACAGCATGATCATCCACAAGTAAGGCATGACAAGATTCAAAGATAGAATTCATAATCACTGAAATCACATCATCACACAAAACAAGTTCCAAGAGTCGATCAACCTCATTCTCTAAAGCTTTCTTTTGACACTTTTGTTTTACAATTTTGTCATCTTTAGCTTTAAAAATACTCATCATTGATCCAACTTCAGTCTGTAGTTCATGTTCCCACATTGTTGCACAAAGTTTCAGGTGTTTAACATGTGGTAAAAATTGTTTCTGAAAAATTTCTCTATTTTCTTTCTCAGCAGGAGAAAATAAAGAAGAGATTTTGATTTCAGAATTAAATTCTATCACTTGTTCCAAAAGTTTAATGTCATCCATAAATGTCTTAAAATATTGAAGAATCCGACATTGTTGAGGCATTTGTGGATCTACAATATCTTTTGGACCATTGATTTGTGTAACAGGAGTGGTCACAGTAGCAACTTCGGAAGAGGGATGTTTTTCGGTTAAAGACAGTATTTGTTCTGGTTTGTCCTTTGGAGGAACAAAAGATTTACTGATATGAGGTCTTGCTGAATAATCATTTGGAACTCTTGAAAATTTGTTTTCTGACTTTGATCGACTCTCAATCTTATTTTCAAGATATTCAGTTTCTTCATCATTACTATACACAACAGTACGTTGAAAAGTATCATCAAACAGAAATTCTGCATTGTATAACTTAGGATTATCTTTGAGTGCTTTGTGTAAAAAACGTGGTTGGTCACTTCCAAGTGCAAAACCAAATCCTTTAGGAGTCGGTTTCACAGTTAGTCTTTGAATTTGTGTCACTGAATTACCCATTTTATATACAACATTCTGAAATTCTTTGAGCTTGGATTCCAAGTCCACAATCTCCTCAAGATATGAGTCAACTCGTTTCCTAGTGGCTTGCTTTTCTTCAAGAAGATCCTTCTGAGATGTTGAAAACTCAGATTGAGCTTTTAACAGCTCAGAATTTAAAGTATCAATTTGTTTTTTGAATTCAAATTGCTCCTTTTCTTTTTGAGAAAGCAAATCAGCTTTGGAAACTGTTAGCTCACGAACTTGATGCTCTAAATCCTTGACCTGAACATATGTCTTTTGAAATGCAATCTCAAAGCCTTTCTCACGTTGTGCTTGTTTTTCATAACTTGAAAGTTGTGTTTTATAGCACTCATTGTCCTTTGTTAACAATGCAATTTTAGCTTTTAAGTTCTGGTTAATCTCATTGCATTTGTCAATCTGTGACTTTTGTGCATTCAATTGTGATTGGGTGGTCAGCAATAAAGTCATAAGCTCTGGATCTTGATCAGGCATAAGATCATCTTGTTCAAGGTGATCATGATTATCATCATCAATAGGATCATCAAATGAGACATTGGTGTTATCATCATCGAATGAAACAACAGTGTTTATTTGATCATCTTCTTGAGACAAGAATGATGAATCAATTTGAACAAGATTTTCTTGTGAAGATGAAGATGTAGATGGTGAAGCAATCGCATGTATAAGACATTCTGATTCAAGTACCTGAGATAAGCCATCGGTATCATATACCGGGCCTGTCTCGTTGACATTAATTTCCTGCATGTTGGCCATGAGCATCACTGCAGCATTTGCCTCCAAGTCTTCCATATCATCATCGAAATAGGCGTTAGCCATAAAGCTTTGCTCATTCTGAGTAAACATTCCTGCATCCTTTTCATCTTTGATAGCCATTAGAAGAGCTTCTTTATGAAATGCACTACCCTGAGTCCTAGGCTTAGGGCAAGCATTTGCCATATGACCACTGCCTCCACAATTGTAACAAGTGATTGACGTATTTGCAATTCCTCTTCTGTTAGTGCCAACATTCTAAATTCCCTTTTGTGCATTCCCTAGATTATTTCCACTGCCCCAGCTGTGTTGAACCTCTGTCCCCCTGAGTTAAACCTTGTACCATAATTTCCCATATTTCCTGCCCCAATTCTACCAGAAGACCGATTCTGAATCTCAACTCGACCATCATTGACGACTGCTTGGTTCCTGGTGTTTGATGAAGAACGAAGACGGTTGTTTGACTTGTTAGAGAACTTGTTGAATGCTCTTGCAATTAATTCAAATCCTTCATTGAGAGAGTTGAACACATCGTCTTCTTCATCATAATCAGCATTGGAATAGAACATGGAGTCAGTATTGTTGTATGGAACCAGTTGGTTATCAGAATTCTGAGATGGTGCTTCATAAGGGACAATCTGATTGTTTGGTTGTGGTTGGAAACTTGGTTGAGACGGTGGTGGAACAAATTCTTGACTTGAGGTAGGAAAGTGTGACTGAGCTATCAGAGCAAGAGAGTTTGGAGTTGGTGCTAGTGAGTAACCTCCTCTTGCTGCAATGTCTTTCTCTACCTCAGTTTGATGTTGCTTGAGATAATCATACAAAAGCCCATAAGAAACTTGATTAATCTTTTTGGCTTGCCTCACGAATGTCACATACTTCTGCCAGTCTGGTCCAAGACATCCTAAGAATTTGGAGTTGATAGCAATCTTTGGTAGAGGTATGTTATGACGTTCCAGATCATTGACAACATTGGTGAAGCGGTGATAGTATGATTCTAAGGATTCCCCTGTTTCCATCATGAAGTTATTGTATTCCATGTAAAGTTTGGATTCCAAATCCTCTTGGTTCAATTCTGTGCCTTCCATAAGAAGATGTGCATGCTCCCACATGTCCTTGGCTATTTTCTGAGCATCAATACTCCTGAAGATTGGGTTAGGAATTCCCTGGAGTATGTAAGCCATGGCCATCTCATTGGCTTCTTGCTGAAGAGTTTGTTCAGTGGAATATTGAGATACTGGAATGGGAGTTGTAGTATCATCCCTTGGAGGTATAGCAGTTGGATCACCCGGAACCAATGTTGAAGGAAGTGGATAAGGTCCTTCCATTATGACCTTTTTGAGATATTGACCATGAGGTTTCCTTAGTTCAACAAATCGAAGAAACCGGCTAGACCATTGCACATAGTTTCCAGGAGTCAGCATTGGTGGAGTTTCAAACGATCCTGCTTCATGCCTTGATTGCTGACTACTGATAGCTTCACACATTTTTGTAAACCAATGAGGTTCTCTTGATGAAGGTTGGTAATTTTGCATCTGCATTTGAGTTTGTGGAAGGATTTGTTGCTGAGGTACTGATTGTTGAGGGAAAAACTGATGTTGTTGCACAAAAGCATGTTGTTGTGGATATTGAGGAAGAAATTGTTTGTTGGGAATTAAATATTCTGAAGTTAGAGTATTAGAATTTACTCTAAGTCGAAGGTACTGCTAGTTCATGATCAAGGTACTGCTAGTACATAAAGGTACTGCTAGAACAAGAAGATACTGCTAGTAGAGAATGGTACTGCTGATCAGTGACTCATAAAGCTACTTCAAGGATAAGATCGAAAAGATATTTATTGTATTTTGGTCAAACATATACGGTAGATAATATCTTACTCCATGTGCTTAGTTAACAAGTTGTATACATAGATACATGTTGTATCAGATGTACTGACACTCAATAAGCATAAGTTAACCAAGTAAGTCGGTCAAGACTTTAAGCAATTTGTAAAGATCTCTTGCAACTATAAAAGAGATCTTAGACTTGGATATTGTGTACACATGCATAACTAAGAACTCATAACTGTTAAGACATAGAACAAACACAAATCACAAGTTGTAACATAAGATTCAAGGTTTTGTAACCCTAGTGATAAACACAAGATCACTCGTATTATTTTGAATAATATTGAATCGTTTAGTGATAAACTTTCTTTGTTCATTGTTAAGTAACAAACATAATTCTTCCATTTCCATAACATACATAACCTTCTAAGTATGGTTAAGTAAATTCCGCGTGCTTAATCATATAATATCAATATATCTTACACACAAAGTATACAAGGTTTAACCACCTTAACCGTGTGTCTCAGGTCCTCTCAGTTGGTATCAGAGCCAGGCTGATATAATTGATTTAGAAGAAACAGAAATGGATGCACATGATGCTCAAACAAATGTTGCTGCAAAGTTACCCATGATCAAACCTAATGAGTTTGAGTTATGGAGGATGAGAATTGAGCAATATTTTATGGTCCAAGATTACACTCTTTGGGATATCATTATATATGGTGATTCTTTTTCACCAAGCTACTCAAAGGTTGTCCTAGAAGGTAAATCAATTAGGAAAAGAAATACTGGAACAGTGTCAAATGAAGAAAAGATACTGAAGAGAAATTATCAGAAAGCAAGAAATTTGCTGCTTATGACCATTCCTGGTGAGCAGATGCTATCATTTAACAAGTATCTTGATGCAAAAACTCTTTTTGAAGAGATTTGTGCATATTTTGGTGGTAATGAAACTACCAAAAAGACACAGAAGACATTACTAAAGCAACAATTTGAAAACTTTACTGCTTTTAGTAATGAGTCTCTTGATAAGCTATTCTCAAGATTACATAAGCTTGTCAGTCAGTTAGCTGTGTTGGGTGTTGAGACAGCGAAGGAAGATCTCAACATGAAGTTTTTGAGAAGTCTACCTGATGAGTTCCATACTCATGTTATTGTCTGGATGAACAAACCAGACATTGAAACAATGAAGCTCAATGATTTGTACAACAACTTCAAAATTGTTGAACAAAGTCTTAGAAAGTCTGGAATTTATGGTACTAGTTCTGGGAACGTGGCACTTTTGTCATCTCCTAGTATTGATAAGTCAGAAGAGGTAGAAGAAGTTGAAGGTGTTTCTAATGCTACAAATGGTGGTCCTTCTACTAGTTCACAAAAGACTGTTGCAGGACTTGGTGATCCAGCATTCTATGTATTCATATCTAGTCAGTCTAGTGGTTCTCCTTTAAATCATGAAGACCTTGAGCAGGTTGATGGTGATGATTTGGAAGAGATGGACATCAAATGGCAGGTTGCTTTGCTCAGCATGAGGGCCAAGAAGCATTGGCAGAGAACTGGGAAGCAAATTACCATAAATGGTAATGATACTGCTGGGTTTGATAAAAAGAAAGTGGAGTGTTTCAACTGTCATAGGTTAGGACACTTTGCTAAGGAGTGTAGAAGCCCAAGAAAGCAGGAGAATAGAAACACATGGTATAAGCAAGATAGGAGAAAGGAAGTTACTGTTGAAGAGCCAAAGGCTATGTTGGCTATTGATGGTATTGGTTATGATTGGAGCTCTATGGCTATTGAAGAGGAAGCACCACCAAATGCTGCTCTTGTGGCCAATGAATTTGCTCTAATGGCCCATTCTGATTCAGAGGTAAATTCTATTCAAACTTGTACTGAATCATGTCCTAATCTTAAAGCTTATGAAGACCTTAATAAGAGATTTGAAGCTCATAAACAAGAGCTAATTGATTCTCTTTTTAATTTGGCTAATCACAAAAGAGGTCCAGGTGTTTTAGAAAAACAAGTCTTACATTTTAAAACCAATGAATCTAGTTATGCTAATGACATTAATATACTTAAAAATGACATGAAGATCAGAGATGAGTGTATTGTTGAGTTGAATGATTCATTAGCTAAACACAAAAATGAAAGAGAAAATGTTAAGGTATCTGTGGTTGTTTTGGCACATTCCTCAGAAGGATTCAATAAACTTTGGGAAGCCAAAGTTATTGATAAGGTTAATTCTGGTGTTGGATTTAAGTCTGTACCCCCACCATACAGAGGTGTTCATTCACCTCCAGGTATTGATTTAGCACACACAGGATTAGCTGAGTTTCAAGAACCAATCATGAAATATGGTTCTAAGGTCACTAAGAGTCCAAAGATAGAAAAGGTAAGTAAAAGTTTAGATAAAACTTTATCTTATCAGGACAAGGTGTCCTTTGTTAAGAAAGGAGATGCTATAGTTGTTGAAGATTGTACAACTGATAGTGATGATGAAGAAGAACAGGTTATGTCTAAACCTGTATTGGTTAAGAAAGTAGGAAAAAGTGTTCCTAAGATAGTCAATCACAACACTAACAGGCCTAAGTCAAATGTTAAGACTGTTAGGAAACCAGTTAGATATTGTGAACAATATAGAACTACAAACAAGCCCAGAGGTAACCAAAGGAATTGGAACAACCTCAAGTCTAATCAATTAGGTGATGACATTGCATTTTACAACAAAGCTTGTTATACATGTGGTAGTTTTGACCATCTTGCAGCTTTGTGCAACCAAAGGGTAACTGGGTATGAAAACAATAGGGTGAACTACAAAAGGCAAATTCTTCAAACTCATTTTCACTCTAACACTCATAGAACAAAACTCCATTACACTGATAGAAAACCAAGTAAACAAGAAAGTAAAAGTCATTAGGTGTGATAATGGGACAGAATTTAAAAATAGAGTTATGGATGATTTCTGCAAAGAAAAGGGTATTAGGAGAGAATATAGTGTTGCTAGAACACCACAACAGAATGGAGTGGTTGTGTAACACCTAAAATCTGAAAGCATGTAAAATGACCAAATTGCCCTTACAAGTTTAAAAATTATTTAAAAGCTTATAAAGTATCAAATAAATCCCAAACTTCTGGAAATGCACAAGTTATGATCCCAAATAATTTTAACAACTTCATGTAACATTTATACAAGTGAAAAAATTACTAAAATACCCCTATGTGAACCGAAAGTATTTATACATAAGTTTATGATTATTTAAAATGTTGTAAAAATGTTAAATATGGAATAAATCAATTCCTATGATTTGGCCAACCATAATCATGAAATTTCTGGTCCATCCCTCCCCCTATGACTCGGCATTCCCTCATTAAAACCAATCCATATCTTTTTCTTCCAAAACCCTAATTGCCGAGTGAAATAACACACACAAACAAATTCCTTTAGCCTCCATTCGATTATCTAAAATTCCCAAAGCAATTTTCTGAGTTCAAACATCATCCAAGGTGTCCCAAGAAAATAAGTTTGAAGTTGTGTGTCGTGTGGTTCGAGCTTGGTGAATATTTTTCCTATCGCATCATAATAAGAGGTATAACTCGTATAAATTCATTCGACTCTCTGAAAATTCGTTCCTCAATTTTATCATGCTCCTCATATCATGTTTGATCTATGAAAAATAGATTTGAGGCTGTGCTTGGCTGGGTTCGAGTCTAGGAAATTATTTTCCTTGTCGCGCATGAGTTTTGAGGTAAATTCGAAATAAATTCGATCGAGCCTTATAAAATTCGTTCATCATTTTTCTTATGATCCTTATGTCGAATATACTCTGTGAAAAATGATTTCAAGGTCTGAAGGTCGTTTGTGAAGTCGTGGTGAATTCTTGGTTCGAATCTCCTATACGCGTACAAAGGAATTCGTGTAGCCCTATCCACACGTTCGAATCCTCTTGTGGTATTTTTCTCAGATCTTATATGTCCTAAGAACATCAAATAAAATGATTATATCATGCCATGCTTGATCTATAAGTTTTATGAAGAATTAATCTTTAAAACGGGTATAAATTAAGAAATAATAGCATGCGACTTATAAGGCTTCAAGTATAATTTATTTAAGTGTATTATGACCATACAAGACCTGGAAAAATGTTGCTACAAATTGTCATGGCTTAGATCTAATTGTTTCAAATTTATTTTGTTAATCGGATTTTGTATATAAAACGTATAAAAGGAAAGAAATTCCATGCGATCTGAAAATGAGGAACTAGGGCTTGTTCTTGTAATTATTAATGATGATTAATGAGTAGGTAATGATTAAAAATATGTTAGATGTGTTAGGGTTTGGATTTATGGATTTAAAATGTAAATTGTGAAACCCTAAGTACCAAATGTGTAAATATGTTAAAAGATACCTAAATTCCATTAATAATGATTTAACTAAGTTATGTCTCCAACTTTCTAAAAATAGAAACTTGCTAAAAGTGGAAACTTACTAATTATGGAAACCTGCTAAAAATGGAAAGTTACTTTAAATGGAAAGACAATTAATTAAGAATGAATTGTAATTCCCTTCTACTCCTTTAGGTGTGAAGAAGGAGAGACTTTGAGCTATCCCCTATTTCTGTGCTTGTTTCTATTTGTGCTTTCTTCATAAGGTACGGATACTCTACCCTTTTTAGTAAGGGTGTCTTTTCACCTATGCATTGATGTTGAGCTATGATTTAAAACTTTTGCCATGAACCTTTAGACATGAACCTTTTGACATGAACCTTTTGATATGACCTTGAGGTATACCTTCTGATTATGACTTAGAGATGCACCCTTTGACATGACATTGAGACCTGACTCTTAGTTTGATACCCGAGCCATTTTATGTTACCTAGCCAGGAAGGTAACCTGGCCATGTCTGTGATGCACCACTGGCATGACTCCCGTGTGGGGGAGTGATTTCTCACACCGTCCCTTTTATGATTATCTGCCATGGCCACTATGATTTTGGGATGACTTTGAGTTTGGGGGCGTATGGGTTGCAATCCTAGATTTGTATGTTTAGTGGATTTAACTATGACTTTGAGTATGACTTTGAGGTGACTGGTACTGTGTGCAATACATGCCTTTCACATTTATGGGAGCTAGCTACTCCACCCTTTTGATACATGAGGACACCCCTCATATTATCTGGTTGCCTGAGAGGTATCCCCTCTGATTGTGAGATTATGGCTTTGAGACTATGATATCGAGATTATGACTTTGAGTTTATGGGCTCGTGGTAGATGACTATCCTATATTTCCTTATTACTCTTTTGCTTTGATTATACCTTATGACATTTCCCAGTGCCTCATTATATTTCGGTTTCGTTATCTTTGCTTGTATTATGTACCTGTTCACTGGGCTTTGTAAGCTCAGCCGCACGTTTTCTTTTTCGTGTGCGGCAGGTATCTAGCTGGGAGATGGATTTTATGCTTGGGATGAGAGTTAGTTGAAGCTTTTACCTTAGATGACGTCCTACCCTAGTCTTACCATTTGTTTCGACATTTTGATTATGGATTCATTTCGTTATGTATTTCCTTTGAAGTATTTCGCTATCTTGTGAGACTTATGTATTGGATTCAAGTCATGTTGACTTGGCTTTCTTATTTATGATGTTTTATGGCTTCCGCTGTGTATATGTATGAATTCTTTGAATTGTCGCCATAATGTGATATCTCTACCCTTGTTGGGTTGGGGTGTTACAATTATGGTATCAGAGCCCAGGCTGCGACCTGTCGTACATAAGCTTTGGCCTGTGAAACATGTGGACCATAGGATTCGACCCTTAAGTTTTAAGACTTGTCTGGTGAGGTTTTGGGTAGGCATAGGTTCTGCTTCGTCTTCCATTTCGTGCTTATTTCCCTTATGTTTTTGCTAATTCTTTTCATGATCATTCAGATGGTGAACACACGCTTTACTCAGTACACTAATGGGGATGATGGCCCCGATTTTGAAGCGATGATAGCCGCTGCTGTGGCTGTTGCTATTCCTCGAGTGGTGACTGAAGTCACCAATAACATCAGGAATGGGGCAAGTTCTTCTGGTGGTGGTGGTGGCGATGCTCCACCCACTACTCCACCCGCTGCTCCCCCAGCTGGTATCCACGTGTGGATCGAGAGGTTCAACAAACTTAAGCCTCTCTCTTTCAGGTCCGCTGCTACTCCCCATGAAGCGGAGGACTGGATCACACATATCGAGAAGTTGTTTCGTGTTCTGGGATGTGCTGATGAGTTTAAAACTCGGTTGGCCACATTCAAATTTGAAGGTGATGCCCAAAATTGGTGGACTGCTCTTGTTCAGGCGAAAGGGGATGATTTTGCTGAGACTTGTTTGTGGGCGGATTTCATCGAGGTGTTTTATAGACAGTATATTCCATTGTCGGAGCAGCAAAGGTATGAAAGGGAATACGGGTCGATTCGTCAGGGTGATCAGGAGTCGTCAGGAGAGTTTATGCAACGGTTTCTGTGTCTGGCCAGTTTTGTTGGGCCAGAGGTCACTGGAGATGCTACGCGTCAGGCTCGTCATTTCAAATGGGCTTTAAAGAGTTGGGTGTTAGACCGGATTGTTAACACTCCGTTTGAGGATGTGGCTGGAGTTCAGGACGCCGCGCGTAACATCGAGTTGTTACATGCGGACAGGGGGTCTAATAAGCGTGATAGGGATGGTAACCGGGGAGATTTTCGGGGCCAAGGTCGGCAGGACCAAAGGCAGGATTCTCGAGGTCAACAGGACCATGGGCATGATCAGCGGGGTCGCCAGGACCGAGGTCATATTCATAGGCAGCAGAAATTGTATGCGAAGTTTTTGAAGTGTGAGTTTTGGTTGGATCGAGTAGCTTTCTTGGGTCACATCATTTCTGCAGACGGTATCACTATGGATCCGGCGAAGGTTGAGGCTATCACAAAATGGCCAAGACCTACAAATGTGACAGAAGTGAGAAGTTTTCTGGGTCTCGCTGGGTATTATAGGAGATTTGTTGAGAGCTTTTCGCGTCTTGCTTTGCCGTTGACACAGTTGATGAGGAAAGGGGAAAAGTTTATTTGGACTGATGAGCGAGAGAGTAGTTTTGAGGAGTTGAAGAAACGCTTAGTATCTGCACCTATCTTGACTCTTCCATCGGGTTTCGGCGGTTTCTAGATATATAGCGATGCATCGAAGAAGGGTTTGGGATGTGTTTTGATGCAGCATGGAAAGGTGATCGCCTATGCTTCGAGGCAGCTGAAGCCTTACGAGGTAAACTATCCGACGCACGATCTAGAGTTAGCAGCTGTGGTTTTCGCGCTAAAGATTTGCCGCCATTATTTGTATGGAGAGACTTGTGACATTTTCACTGATCATAAGAGTCTTAAATACATTTTCACCCAGAAAGAGCTGAATATGAGACAGAGGCGTTGGTTAGAGCTTCTGAAAGATTATGATGCTAACATTCAGTATCATCCCGGCAAGGCGAATGTAGTCGCTGATGCTCTTAGTAGAAAGTCGGGTATGATTGCGAGTTTGGAGTTTGAGCCTCGCGTTTTGCACGATTTAGAGCTTCTTGATGTGGAGTTTTGTGTTCGAGGTCATGGGGGTTATTGGGCTAGCCTTACGGTTGAGTTCAATCTTATCTTGCGAGTTAAGGAAGCTCAGAAAGATGATGGTGAGCTGTGGTCTATAGTTCAGAATGTTGAGGAAGGCAAACAGTCAGAGTTCAGGTTTGATGATTTCGGTGTAGTTTGGTTTGGGGATCGTCTTTGTGTTCCCAACGATCCTGAGCTTCGTGAGGCTGTTCTATCGGAGGCTCATAGTTCCCCTTTTACTATACATCCTGGTTCTACCAAGATGTACCGGGACCTTAAGCAGCATTTCTGGTGGAGTGGCATGAAACAGGATGTGGCTTCGTTTGTGTCTAAGTGTTTGACTTGCCAGCAGGTCAAGATCGAGCACCAGAGAGCTAGTGGGTTGCTTCAGCCTTTGGAGATTTCGAAGTGGAAATGGGAGGAAATTTCCATGGATTTTGTGACAGGTTTACCTCCTACTCGTAGGAAGCATGATGCGATTTGGGTGGTCGTTGATCGACTAACCAAGTCGGCTCACTTCCTCCCTATTCGTGTGGACTACTGTGTTAGTAAGTTGGCGGACGTGTTTCAGCAGGAAATCGTTAGGCATCATGGTATGCCTACGGCTATTATATCAGATAGGGATCCTCGGTTTACATCTCGCTTCTGGAAGGGATTGCATAAGGCATGGGATACACGCCTTAAGTTCAGTACAGCTTTTCACCCTCAGACGGATGGTCAGTCGGAGAGGACCATTCAGACTTTAGAGGACATGTTGAGGGCATGTGCCTTAGAGTGGACTGGTAGCTGGGACGATTATTTGTGTTTGGTAGAGTTTGCTTATAATAACAGCTGGCACGCGAGTATTCGTATGGCTCCTTTCGAGATGTTATATGGTCGGAAATGTAGGGCTCCGGTTTGTTGGAACGAGGTAGGTGAACGCATTATTGAGGGACCGGAGTTAGTTCAGATCGCTACTGAGAAAGTGGTATCTCGTCAAAAGAGTTACGCTGACAAGCATCGGCGTGACTTGGAGTTTCGTGTTGGTGATCGGGTATTTCTTAAGGTTTCGCCGTTCCGAGGAGTTAAACGTTTTGGAATTAAGGGCAAGCTCAGTCCTCGATTCATCGGACCGTTTGAGATTTTGGATCGCATTGGAGAGGTTTCGTATCGTTTGGCTCTTCCTCCGCAGTTATCACATGTTCACGACGTCTTTCATGTATCTCTCCTGAGGGGATACAATTATCATCCTCTGCATGTGGTGTCTTATCCTTTTGATCAGATTCAGCCCGATATGTCTCTTCCGGAGGAGCCGAAAGCTGTTCTTGATCGCCAAGAGCGAGTTATGAGACGTAAAGTCATTCCTTTCGTTAAGATTCTTTGGCGGAACCACCCAGAGCGGGAAGCTACCTGGGAGACCGAGGAGTCTATTCGAGCTAGTTATCCTCATTTTGCATTCTGATCTGGTATGTCTCCGTTATGTTCCGATTCGTTTCATTTCTGACTCTTTGCAAATTTCGGGGACGAAATTTTTCTTTTTAGAGGGGAAGAAGTTGTAACACCTAAAATCTGAAAGCATGTAAAATGACCAAATTGCCCTTACAAGTTTAAAAATTATTTAAAAGCTTATAAAGTATCAAATAAATCCCAAACTTCTGGCAATGCACAAGTTATGATCCCAAATAATTTTAACAACTTCATGTAACATTTATACAAGTGACAAAATTACTAAAATACCCCTATGTGAACCGAAAGTATTTATACATAAGTTTATGATTATTTAAAATGTTGTAAAAATGTTAAATATGGAATAAATCAATTCCTATTATTTGGCCAACCATAATCACGAAATTTCTGGTCCATCCCTCCCCCTATGACTCGGCATTCCCTCATTAAAACCAATCCATATCTTTTTCTTCCAAAACCCTAATTGCCGAGTGAAATAACACACACAAACAAATTCCTTTAGCCTCCATTCGATTATCTAAAATTCCCAAAGCAATTTTCTGAGTTCAAACATCATCCAAGGTATCCCAAGAAAATAAGTTTGAAGTTGTGTGTCGTGTGGTTCGAGCTTGGTGAATATTTTTCCTATCGCATCATAATAAGAGGTATAACTCGTATAAATTCATTCGACTCTCTGAAAATTCGTTCCTCAATTTTCTCATGCTCCTCATATCATGTTTGATCTATGAAAAATAGATTTGAGGCTGTGCTTGGCTGGGTTCGAGTCTAGGAAATTATTTTCCTTGTCGCGCATGAGTTTTGAGGTAAATTCGAAATAAATTCGATCGAGCCTTATAAAATTCGTTCATCATTTTTCTTATGATCCTTATGTCGAATATACTCTGTGAAAAATGATTTCAAGGTCTGAAGGTCGTTTGTGAAGTCGTGGTGAATTCTTGGTTCGAATCTCCTATACGCGTACAAAGGAATTCGTGTAGCCCTATACACACGTTCGAATTCTCTTGTGGTATTTTTCTCAGATCTTATATGTCCTAAGAACATCAAATAAAATGATTATATCATGCCATGCTTGATCTATAAGTTTTATGAAGAATTAATCTTTAAAACGGGTATAAATTAAGAAATAATAGCATGCGACTTATAAGGCTTCAAGTATAATTTATTTAAGTGTATTATGACCATACAAGACCTGGAAAAATGTTGCTACAAATTGTCATGGCTTAGATCTAATTGTTTCAAATTTATTTTGTTAATCAGATTTTGTATATAAAACGTATAAAAGGAAAGAAATTCCATGCGATCTGAAAATGAGGAACTAAGGCTTGTTCTTGTAATTATTAATGATGATTAATGAGTAGGTAATGATTAAAAATATGTTAGATGTGTTAGGGTTTGGATTTATGGATTTAAAATGTAAATTGTGAAACCCTAAGTACCAAATGTGTAAATATGTTAAAAGATACCTAAATTCCATTAATAATGATTTAACTAAGTTATGTCTCCAACTTTCTAAAAATAGAAACTTGCTAAAAGTGGAAACTTACTAATTATGGAAACCTGCTAAAAATGGAAAGTTACTTTAAATGGAAAGACAATTAATTAAGAATGAATTGTAATTCCCTTCTACTCCTTTAGGTGTGAAGAAGGAGAGACTTTGAGCTATCCCCTATTTCTGTGCTTGTTTCTATTTGTGCTTTCTTCATAAGGTACGGATACTCTACCCTTTTTAGTAAGGGTATCTTTTCACCTATGCATTGATGTTGAGCTATGATTTAAAACTTTTGCCATGAACCTTTAGACATGAACCTTTTGACATGAACTTTTTGATATGACCTTGAGGTATACCTTCTGATTATGACTTAGAGATGCACCCTTTGACATGACATTGAGACCTGACTCTTAGTTTGATACCCGAGCCATTTTATGTTACCTAGCCAGGAAGGTAACCTGGCCATGTCTGTGATGCACCACTGGCATGACTCCCGTGTGGGAGAGTGATTTCTCACACCGTCCCTTTTATGATTATCTGCCATGGCCACTATGATTTTGGGATGACTTTGAGTTTGGGGGCGTATGGGTTGCAATCCTAGATTTGTATGTTTAGTGGATTTAACTATGACTTTGAGTATGACTTTGAGGTGACTGGTACTGTGTGCAATACATTCCTTTCACATTTATGGGAGCTAGCTACTCCACCCTTTTGATACATGAGGACACCCCTCATATTATCTGGTTGCCTGAGAGGTATCCCCTCTGATTGTGAGATTATGGCTTTGAGACTATGATGTCGAGATTATGACTTTGAGTTTATGGGCTCGTGGTAGATGACTATCCTATATTTCCTTATTACTCTTTTGCTTTGATTATACCTTATGACATTTCCCAGTGCCTCATTATATTTCGGTTTCGTTATCTTTGCTTGTATTATGTATCTGTTCACTGAGCTTTGTAAGCTCAGCCGCACGTTTTCTTTTTCGTGTGCGGCAGGTATCTAGCTGGGAGATGGATTTTATGCTTGGGATGAGAGTTAGTTGAAGCTTTTACCTTAGATGATGTCCTACCCTAGTCTTACCATTTGTTTTGACATTTTGATTATGGATTCATTTCGTTATGTATTTCCTTTGAAGTATTTCGCTATCTTGTGAGACTTATGTATTGGATTCAAGTCATGTTGACTTGGCTTTCTTATTTATGATGTTTTATGGCTTCCGCTGTGTATATGTATGAATGCTTTGAATTGTCGCCATAATGTGATATCTCTACCCTTGTCGGGTTGGGGTGTTACAGGTTGAAAGAAAGAATAAAACACTAATTGAAGCTGCTAGAACAATGTTAGCTAATTCTAAGCTACCTATAATCTTTTGGGCAGAGGCAATCAACACTGCTTGCTATGTTCAAAATAGAGTTTTAGTTGTGCAGCCTCACAATAAGACATCATATGAACTCTTTAATGGTAGAACTCCTGCAATAGGATTTCTTAGACCTTTTGGATGTCATGTAACAATTCTCAATACCTTAGACCATTTAGGAAAATTCGATGGTAAAGCAGATGAAGGTTTCTTAGTTGGATATTCTCTTGTTAGCAAAGCTTTTAGAGTTTATAACTTAAGAACTGAGAAAGTACAAGAAGAACTACATGTGGAGTTTCTAGAAAACAAATCCAATGTAGTAGGTCAAGGACCAAAATGGATATTTGATCTTGATTATCTAACAAATTCTATGAATTATATACCTGTTGTTGCAGAAACTAATCATTTTTCAGGTTCTCAAGCAACAAATGAGGTGGAGTTAGATAAAGATCAATCTGATGTCATTATGCCATTGTGGTCAAGTACCAGTGTGGATTTAGCTTCAAACAATGATGAATCTTCTTCTGGTAAAGCAAAAGAAGATGTTGAGGCTCAAAGAAAAGATGTTGGAACAGAGGAACAACACAATATGTTAAATATTGATGGTACTGCCGAGACAGAACAAGGTACTGCTAGTTCTTCTAAAGGTACTGGTAGTTCATTTGAAGGAACTGTTAGTTCAGTTGAAGGTACTGTTGGTCCTTCACACTCAAAAGATGCAGAGTTCCAGGAAGATGAAGTGGATTTGAGTAATCTTGCACCATTTTATCATGTTCCTACTACCCCACACACAAGGATTCACAAAGTTCACTCCCTGGATAATGTGATTGGAGATATACAATCTGGTGTGAAGACAAGAAGACAACTGGTCTCTTCAGACCAAAAAGGGATTCTTGATGCCCTTTATGCTTCAAAACAACATGAGCTTTCAAACTCTTGTTTATTTGTATGTTTTCTCTCTCAAAAGGAACCAAAGAATATTCTTACAGCCCTAGATGATTCAAGCTAGTTAGAGGCTATGCAAGAAGAGCTTCTTCAGTTCAAGATTCAAAAGGTTTGGGTGCTAGTTGATTTACCTAGGAATGAAAAGGTAATTGGCACTAGATGGGTTTTTAAGAACAAAAGGGATGAAAGAGGAATTGTAATCAAGAATAAGGCTAGACTAGTAGCACAAGGGTACACACAAGAAGAAGGGATAGATTATGATGAATTTTATGCTCCCGTAGCAAGGATTGAGGCAATTAGGCTGTTTCTAGCTTATGCTTCATTTTTAGGCTTCACAGTCTACCAAATGGATGTCAAAAGTGCATTTTTATATGGTGAAATTGGAAGAGAGGTGTATGTTTCACAACCTCCTGGTTTCATTGATCCATTACATCCAAACAAAGTGTACAGAGTAGTGAAAGCTCTCTATGGCCTTCATCAGGCACCAAGAGCTTGGTATGCAACACTAGCTTCCTACTTATTAGAAAATGGATTTCAAAGAGGAAAGATTGATCAGACACTTTTCATCAAACAGCACAAAAAGGATCTTCTGTTAGTGCAGGTGTATGTGGATGACATTATCTTTGGATCTACAAGGAAGGAAATGTGTTTAGAATTTGAGAAGCTTATGAAAGATAAGTTTCAGATGAGTTCTATGGGAGAACTTACATTCTTTTTGGGTTTGCAAGTTAAGCAATCATCTGAAGGCATATTTATTAGTCAAGACAAATATGTTGCAGAGATACTTAGAAAATTTCAATTTGCTGATTCAAAAATAGCAAGCACACCAATGGACTCTGAGAAGCACATTCTGAAAGGTGAAGATGGAGAAAATGTAGATGTACACAGTTACAGATCTATGATAGGCTCTTTGATGTACCTTACATCATCTAGACCTGATATCATGTTTCCTGTTTGTGTTTGTGCAAGATTTCAAGTTACTCCAAAGGTTTCTCATTTAACTGCAGTCAAGAGAATTTTTAGATATCTCAAAGGTCAACCAAGGTTGGGTATATGGTATTCTAGAGAATCTCCTTTTGACTTGGTAGCATATTCGGATAGTGATTATGCTGGTGCTAGCTTGGACAGAAAGTCAACAACTGGAGGATGTCAATTCCTTGGGTGTAGACTTGTCTCATGGCAGTGTAAGAAGCAAACAAGTGTGGCAAATTCAACAACTGAAGCTGAATATATAGCTGCTGCAAGTTGCTCTAGTCAAGTTCTATGGCTTCAAAACCAACTCCTTGATTATGGGTACAATTTCTTAAACACTGTTATTTATATTGATAATAGTAGTACAATTTGTATTATTAAAAATCCGGTACAACACTCTAGAACAAAACACATTGAAATTAGACATCACTTTATAAGAGACTGCAATGAGAAATAATTAATTCAAGTTCTTAAAATTGCTTCAGAGCATAATTTTACAGATCTGCTAACGAAAGCTTTTGATGTTTCAAGGTTTCAGTACTTGGTAGCAAGTATTGGAATGCTTAATCTTTAAATTTTCAATATGATGTGTTTTTGTACATAAATTTTTGTTGGTACTGCTGGATTTATAAGGTACTGCTAATATATCATAAGGTACTGCCAAAGCACATAAGATGCTGCCAGTACATAATTAAAATTGTGTTACTCATACAGTTGGTTTTTCTGATTATTTTAATGCAAGACAAGTACTTTGTACATTGTTCTTTTGGTTTTAGACTAACTATTTCAGGTATGAATATGTGAACACAAAGGATATTTCAAGTGAAATGGGAACAGCAGAATGCTTATCAAATTGCTGATCATAATAGGTTTATGATGGAATGAGTTTAGGAATTTAACCTCCTTAAAACTTCTTTCTTGAAATCTAGTTATGATATTTCACATTGAATTGATGACTTAGTTGATCATATAGTAACTGATGCAACTCACTTTCTATCATTTTATACTTTTAACTATAATGTGCAAGTCTGAGGACATCTGATAGAAAGAACAGCTAGTAAAAGTGAATCTAACACTTGTGTTGGAGGTAACAATTGCTATGAGCTGGAAACCCTGTCAAGAAAATCTTTTGAATAGATTTATCTTTACACAGGCAGTTATTTATAACTGAAAAACATTGGTTCTCACACAACCAGAGGTTACTTTAAACCAAAATGCTAATTAAGTGTCTGTTATACACTTGATTCTTTCAAAATGGTTGAAAGTAGTATGATTTTTCAATTCTAAAATCATGAACATACTACTAAGTTAAATGATTTCTTAAAAGGATTTTCAAGGATTCACAAAAACCATCCATTGATGGATTATGAATCAAAATGTCCACTGATTCACCTCTCATAGGAGTTAACACACCTAGAAGTGATGAGGACAGTAACTTAAACTCTTAAGGAATTGATGGCTTCACGTACAATATTGTCTGACAACAAGTTCACTGTTGGGAATAAAATGTTCAAGTCAAAGAGCCTGCCAAAGATGTTAAAGAGCCTGCTAGTTGATTTTTGAAGAGTACGAAGATGTTCTACCAGTACCTTCTGGGTAGAAGGTACTGCTAGCTGATGAAGAGCCTGCCAAGCTTATGTCAAGTCGATTAGATATTTTGTAATAGATATTTAGTTGAATTATTAGTCTTTGTACATTGTTATACGTTATGTAGAAGTAGTGTAGTCCTCTGTGGTTCACAGAAGAATATGGCAGAGTTGTACATTGGTAGTTGTATTTAATTGTAGGCGCCAATATAGTCAAATTATAGTTTTATATTCAACCACTTGACAATCTTGTAATAAGATATCCTTATCTTATAAAAGGATATCTTAGTCACCACTTCATGCATGCATCTTAACCAACTCATAACCAAAAACAAACTATCTCTCAAGTAACTTAGTTACTTCAATTCACAAATCCTTTTTACAATCTTAGATTCAAGATTACTTTGTAATCCCGGTGATACTTAGATCATCCGTATTATTTCATCAATAATATTGAATCATTTTGTGTTAACCAAAGTTGTGTTCTTTGTTCATTGAATTCTCACGTTTACTTAAACTCACCACCTTGTGTTCTTTTAAGTGTGTTGTAGTAGATTCCGCATGCTAAACACATTCAATACATAAATATCTCAAACAAACAGAACAAATCGTTCCACAAGTGGTATCAGAGCTAGGCTTGATATTTACTAATTTAAAAGAACAATGGATGTTGAACATATTCAAACAAATGTTGCAGCTAAACTTCCATTACTTAAGCAAAATGAGTTTGAAATATGGAGACTAAGGGTTGAACAATACTTTCAAGTGCAGGACTATGCACTTTGGGAGATCATTGAACAAGGCAATTCATTTAAACCCCAAATCACCACTACAACAGTAAATGATGCTCTTGTAACAAGAATACAAGACCAACCATCAAATGCAGATGAAAAGATTCAGAATAGAAATGATCTAAAAGCAAGGAGTATGTTGCTGATGACTATTCCAAATGATCAACTTCTGATCTTTAACAAATACAAAGATGCCAAAACCCTTTTTGAAGCTATTGTGGCTAGGTTTGGTGGTAATGATGCTACCAAGAAAACACAGAAAACACTTCTCAAACAACAATTTGAGAACTTTACAGCCACAACCTATGAGTCTTTGGACAGTATGTTCAATAGACTTCAAAAGCTTGCAAGTCAGTTAGCCATCCATGAAGTGATGATAACTCAAGAAGACCTAAACTCTAAATTTCTTAGGAGTTTACCTTTAGAATGGTCTATGCATGTCATTGTCTGGAAGAACAAGCCAGATATTGACCAGATGAGTCTCAATGATCTCTACAACAATTTCAAAATTGTAGAACATGAAGTAAAGAAGACTACTGGGTCAAGTTCAGGAAATATGGCTTTTGTTTCATCCCCAAGCATCTCAAAGGTTGATAATGAAGAAAAAGGTGGCAGAGAAGAAGGTACTGCCAGTACAACCTTTGGTACTGCTAGTACTTCTAGTAGTGCCAAATGCATTTTAGATGAAACAATTGGGTGTGCTTTTCTTACATCTCAACACAATGGGTCCGTATTAACTTTTGAAGACC
This sequence comes from Artemisia tridentata subsp. tridentata, assembly GCA_021014915.2. Classification (NCBI taxonomy): domain Eukaryota; kingdom Viridiplantae; phylum Streptophyta; class Magnoliopsida; order Asterales; family Asteraceae; genus Artemisia; species Artemisia tridentata. Next base: position 99,611,160 of record CP139505.1, read on the forward strand.
TTCAAGAGATTCATCCTAATGATCTTGAAGTGATGGACATAAAGTGGCAACTTTCACTTTTAAGCATTAGAGCTAAGAAGTTGTTGATGAGGACTGGCAAGAAGATAATGATAAATGGAAATGAGCCTGCTGGCTATGATAAGTCAAAAGTGGAGTGTTACAACTGCCACATGATGGGTCACTACTCTAGAGAGTGTAGAAGACCTAAGAAGCAGGATGACAAAGGTAGAGGGTTTGACAACAGGAATAAAGGAAGCTTTGAGAAGAAAGGAAGCTTTGAAAGCAAGAGTAAGGTTGTTGAAGTTGCTGAGCCAAAAGCAATGGTTGCTATTGATGGCATGGGTTTCGATTGGAGTTTCATGGGTGAAGATGAGTCAACTTTTGATGAATTGGCTTTGATGGCATTCTCCACTCCTGAGGTACAAACTATCAAATGTTCTAGCAATTGTGAATTTCTTAAAGAATTAGAAATTATAAGAAAATCTTATGATACAGAAATATTAGAACACAGAAAAACCCAACAAACCTTATTTAACCATCAGTGTGGTATGGCCAAACTAGAAAAACAAATCATTCACTATAGAGAAAATGAACTCACATTTTCTGATGCTAAAGCTGCTCTTAATAGACAAAATATTTTTGAAAGATTCAGAAATAGAAATGGTAAGGAATGAGTGCACTAAAGTTACATTGGCTAGAGATAATATTCAACTGACTGTTACTAAATTGGAAAATGCTTCTGAGTGTACTAGGAGCATAGTAGAGAATCAGATGAATAAGAGAATAAAATCAGGGATAGGATACAATGAATGTCCACCTCCTTATAGAGGAATTCCTTGTCCTCCAGGATCAGATCTTGCTGAATCAGGTGTGCATGAAGTCATTAAACCATTGGCTAAACCTGTAGTGATAAGTGAACCTTCTGAGAATGCTAAGAATGTCTCACTCTCTAAGATGCTCACTGATAAAAGACCAGATGTCCTAATTATTGAAGATTGGGTATCTGATGATGATGAAGATGAGACTACTCCTATCAAAGGAATCAAAGTAGGACCATTAAGTCTTAAGAAAGTAGAAGTTAAAGCTAAGGCTAAAGCTGTTTTGAAAACAGTTGAAAGTTGTAAAAATTGTAATAACAAACCTAGGGGAAGCCAAAGAAATTGGAACAACCTTAAGTCACAACAACTAGGTGATGACTTTGTTATGTTCAATAAGGCTTGTTATTATTGTGGTAGCTTTAATCATCTTCATGCTTATTGTAATAAATGGGTTTCTGGGAGTAAATCAAAGTCTAAAACAAATGTTACTCACCCCAGAAAAAGTTTTGTTAAGTCTAACACCACAAATGTTAAACATACTATTAGACAAAATAAGCCTGTTATTGCAAAACCAACTGATAAGGGTACAAGAAACACTTTCAAATGTGTGCCAAAAGTTGTGAATAGTCCTATTCAAAAGAAATCTGTAGTCAAAACACAAATTTAGAAACCAAAAACCAAAGGTCCTGCTAGACCAAAAGGTCCTGCTAGACCAAATGGTACTGCCAAGATTGGTATTACCAAAATTGGTACTGATAGACCAAAGACCACACAATGGATTAAAAGGGAAAGTGTTGTTAAGTCCTCAGCATGTTGGATTTGGAAACCAATCCAATCAAAAGGTGCATCAACAATCCTGAAAAGGTTTGATTTCATTGATGCAAGAGGCAAACCCAAGTCTGTCATGGCTTGGGTACCCCAAGGAAACTAATATGTTTATTCATGTGCAGGAACATTCAACTAATATTGAAGATCAAGGATATGTTGATAGTGGATGTTCAAGGCACATGACAGGCAACATGTCATTCCTCTCAGACTTCAAAACTTTTGATGGAGGATATGTTACCTTTGGGGGAGGAATAAAAGGAAAGATCACTGGTAAAGGTACCATCAAAACCAGTAAACTAGATTTTGAAAATGTGTATTTTGTGAAAGAACTTTAGTTTAATCTTCTTAGTGTCTCACAAATGTGTGACAAAAAGAACAATGTTCTCTTTACTGACAATGAATGTATGGTTCTTTCTTCTGATTTTAAGATGCCTGATGAGAGTCAGATCCTTCTTAAAATTCCAAAAAGGAACAATATGTACAGTGTCAATTTAAAGAACATTGATCCTAAGGAGAGTCTAACTTGTTTGATAGCAAAGGCCTCATTGGATGAATCTATGCTTTGGCATAGAAGGCTTGGTCATGTAAACTTTAAAACAATCAACACTATTGCAAAATATGATTTAGTAAGAGGTTTACCCAAAAAGATTTTCCAAAACGACCAATCCTGTGTTGATTGTCTTAAAGGCAAACAACATAGAGCTTCTTGTAAGCCCAAGACCCAAAACTCTATTTCTCAGGCTTTACATATGCTTCATATGGATCTCTTTGGTCCTACTAATGTGTGCAGCTTGAATGGAAAGAAATATTGTCTGGTTGTTACTGATGATTATAGCAGATTTTCATGGGTTTTCTTTTTAAGATCTAAACATGAAACTAGTGAGATACTTAAAACATATATCACTGAGGTAGAAAATCAATCTGATAAAAAGGTCAAAGTCATCAGGTGTGACAATGGGACAGAGTTCAAGAATAGAGTTATGGATGACTTTTGCAAGGAAAAAGGCATAAAAAGAGAGTTTAGTGTAGCTAGAACACCTCAGCAAAATGGAGTAGCAGAAAGAAAGAATAGAACAATTATAGAGGCTGCTTGAACTATGTTAGTAGACTCTAAGTTGCCTATTTCATTTTGGGCTGAAGCAGTTGGTACTGCTTGTTATGTACAAAACAGGGTTCTTGTGACAAAGCCACATAGAAAGACACCTTATGAACTTTTCTTTGGTAGAAAACCATCTTTAAGTTTTATGAGACCTTTTGGTTGTCATGTCACTATTCTAAATACCAAAGATCATTTAGGCAAATTTGATGGAAAAGCAGATGTTGGCTATTTGATAGGGTATTCCTTGCAGAGTAAGGCCTATAGAGTGTTTAACACTTGCACTAGGCAAGTAGAAGAAAATCTTTACATAGAGTTTCAAGAGAAACTAACAAATGTGAAAGGAATTGGACCAGATTGGATGTTTGATGTTGATAGGCTTTCAGAATCTATGAATTATGTGCCTGTTACAGGTACAAATACTAATGTTGATGCAGGTTTTGAAGACAATGTTGAAACTCCTAAAGATCAAGATTACATCTGGATGCCAATTTGGAAAAGTATGGATCTATCTTCAAGTCAAGAAGGACCTTCAAACAAAACAAATGAAGGCACTGAAGAAGATCAAGGAACTCAGAATCAAGAAAATCAAGAAAGTGGTGCTAATGACAATGGTACTGCTAGTTCTTCAGATGGTCCTGCTAGTTCAAGTATTGCTACTGCTGAGCCATTGAATGTTCAAATAGATGATTCTTTTCAAGAAGAAGTGGGGATTAGCAATCTACCAACTACTTTTGAAGTTCCTAAAACACCAAACACTAGAATTCTCAAAGATCACTCAACTGATGATGTGATTGGAAGCATAAATTATGGTGTTAGAACAAGATCTCAAGTTGGTTTATCTCAAGTCTTATCTTCAGATGAAGAAGGGTTTATCTCCTCTATTTATGAAGAAAAGAATAATGATACTTCCAATATATGCCTGTTTTCATGTTTTCTATCTCAGGCTGAACCCAAAAACATAAACAAAGCTTTAGATGATGCAAGTTGGGTGGAAGCTATGCAAGAAGAGCTTCTCCAATTCAAGATTCAGAAGGTTTGGATATTGGTTGATTTTCCCAGAGGTTATAGGGCAATTGGAACCGAATAGGTGTTCAGAAACAAGAAAGATGAAAGGGGTATAGTGATCAGAAACAAGGCTAGATTGGTAGCACAAGGATATACTCAAGAAGAAGGGGTAGATTATGAAGAAGTGTTTGCTCCAGTTGCAAGACTTGAAGCAATTAGGCTTTTCTTGGCCTATGCTTCATTCATAGGCTTCACTGTCTATCAAATGGATGTTAAGAGTGCATTTTTATATGGTGAAATTGAAGAACCAGTATATGCATCTCAACCTCCAAGCTTCATAGATGCAGAGTATCCAGACAAAGTTTACAAGGTTACCAAGGCTTTGTATGGCCTACACCAAGCTCCTAGGGCATGGTATGAAACATTGGCTTGTTTTCTACTAGAAAGTGGATTCCAAAGAGGCAGGATTGATTCAACTTTGTTCATCAAAAGAACAAAGAAAGACATCTTGCTAGTGCAGATTTATGTTGATGACATTATCTTTGGATCAACAAACCAAGACTTGTGTGTACAATTTGAAAAACTTATGCATAGTAAGTTTGAAATGAGTTCCATGGGGGAACTTACTTTCTTTTTGGGTCTCCAAGTGAAACAATCCAAAGAAGGCATATTTATCAGCCAAGATAAGTATGTAGCAGAGATCCTAAGGAAATTTAATTTTGCTGATTCTAAAGTTGCAAGTACACCAATGGATCCAGACAAAGGGCTACTCAAGGATGCTGAAGGAGAAGATATGGATTTGCACAATTATAGATCAATGATTGGGTCTTTGATGTACCTTACATCATCAAGACCAGATATCATGTTCTCAGTATGTGTATGTGCAAGGTTTCAAATACATCCCAAGATCTCTCACCTCACAGTAGTCAAAAGAATCTTTAGATATCTTATGGGTCAACCTAGGTTGGGTCTTTGGTATCCAAGGGAATCATCTTTTGAATTGGTGGCTTATTCGGATAGTGACTATGCTGGTGCAACTCTAGACAGAAAATCCACAACTGGTGGATGTCAATTTCTTGGTTGCAGACTAATCTCTTGGCAATGCAAGAAACAAACAATGGTGGCCAATTCTACAACTGAAGCAGAATACGTTGCTGGTGCAAGTTGTTGTGGGCAAGTTCTTTGGATCCAAAATCAGATGCTTGACTATGGGTACAATTTTCTTAACACCATTATTTATATTGACAATAGCAGTACTATTTGTATCATTAAAAACCCAGTTCAACACTCAAAAACAAAACATATTGAAATCAGACACCATTTCATAAGGGATTGCAATGAGAAAAGGTTAATTCAAGTAGTTAAAATTGATTCTGAAAAGAATTATGCAGACCTTCTCACCAAAGCTTTTGATTTAGGTAGATTCAAATATCTTGTAGGAGGTATTGGAATGATAAATCTTTGAATAACATGTGTTTTTGTTCATAAAATTAACTGGTATTAGCTTTCAAACATGGTACTGCTAGTTAGTCAAAGGTACTGTCTATTCATAATTGGTCCTGCTGATATAAAATTCCTATGTTTTGTTTCACATTAAGGCTTGAAAGTTTAAAATGCTATAGATCAAGTGCTTTGCACTTTGTTCTTTTGGTTTGCAACTAACACATTTCAGGTTGATAACAAAACAAGAGTTCTTCCAAACAAAAAGGAGCAACAAAAGTTATATTCATTTCAGGAGAGATAACAATCTCAGGGGAGGAATTAATAGCCCAGAATGGAAGAGAAACCAATTTATGAAAAGAAAGACAAGAGCATACAAGATGATGCAAAGTTGAAAAAGAGAAAGTTAGATCACATATCTAGAAGGGATGAAGCATTTCTCAAGGAGAAAGTTCTATCTAGATCAACCTAAGGAACGTTTCAACTCAAAGGCATGACATTAGATGATTTCAATTGTTGAACCAATCATCCAAGATACACAACATCATTGCCTTTTTAATTTCCTCCATCCAAGGAAATTGCACCATCTTTGGGCCATCATGGCTTTTGGTATTCCACTCACCAAGTTTTTACAAACTAAAGAGTTGGCTAGTCCTTAAGCAAATGGCTTTTGGTAAAGACAAATCAAATCCGTTGATGGTTGATAGTTTACCAAAAACTATATGGTTGTTAACTAACCATACTTAATTGTAAATAGTTAGCTAGTCCTTAAGCAAACGGCTTTTGGTAAAGACAACTCAAATCCGTTGATAGCTGGTAGTTTGCTAAAAACTATAAGGGATTTTTTATAAAACTTTCAAAGGTACTGGTAGTTCAAAATTGGTACTGCTAGTATAAAAAGGTACTGCTATATAGCCGTTGAGCCTGTCAGAAAAAGTTTTAGCCATTAGGCCTGGTAGTTAAAATTAGCCGTTGGGGTAGTTATGTAAATTACTGATGATTATATTATATTATATTTCACATATAAAAGATCTTTTTAACCGCCTATACATTTACTTATTATAATCTTTCTTATTGTCGGTTAAAAGTAATTCTCTCATATCTTCTTTCATCAGTCATTATCATAATTCACATACACCTTTCATCTTCTACCAGTACTACCAACAAATCCCACCATCATTTTCAAAATTTTCATTATGGCTTCCACAGTTGTTCTAGATTTTGTCCAACGTCACAATCAGTTAGTATTTTTGGAGAAGTCAGAGGATAATGCCTCATTTCATCAAGTAGTGGACTTTTTAAACAACTCCTACATCAGGTTTGCTTTGCTAGTCAATCCCACTATTTATGAAACACAAATTAAACAATTTTGGAAAACTGCTAAAATTGCAACTTCTGAAAATGGGGAACAAAGAATTAAGGCCAAAGTGGATGGTAAACACTTGACTATTACTGAGTCATCCATAAGAAGAAATCTTCATTTGGATGATTCTGATGGTATTAGTCAGTTACCAGATACTGAAATTTTTGAAAATTTACAAAGAATGGGGTATCATGCTGAGTCTAACAAACTCACTTTTCTGAAAAAGCATCTTACTCCACAATGGAGATTTTTGATTCACACAATCCTTCACTGTTTGAGCCAGAAGAAAACCTCTTGGGAGCAATTTAGTGGAAACATGGCTTCTGCTCTCATTTGCTTAGCCACAAACAGAAAATACAATTTTTCAAAACATATTTTTGAAGGATTGATTAAAAATGTGAAAAGTGAAACAAAGTTTTTGATGTATCCAAGATTTGTTGGGTGCATCATTGCAAAATTAAAACATTTGTTACTTCCCACAGACTCAATTTATGACACACCAAAACTTTCTCACAAAGTATTTTCAAATATGAGAATTGGTTTTAGAGGGGAAGAAATACCACTTTTTGATGAAATGTTACCACAACATCCAGAAGAACCAACACCATCAGCTGATACACCATCATCTAGTTCTTCACATGGTTACATTTCCCCAACACATCAAACATCACCAATACCATCTCCAGTACCGTCAGCAACACCACCAACATCATCACATCATGTATCACAAACCCAATCACCTCAGACAATGCAAGAACTGAAAGACAAGGTGAAGTTCTTAGAAGATGCTCTTAAAAGTCAAAGCAAGAAGTTTTCTGAGATCAACATCAAATTAGTAAAGAGGGTAAAGAGATTGGAGGGTGAAGTGAAGAAGCTAAAGGGTAAAAAGTCTGCAAAGGTTGTTTTATCTAGTTCTTCACAGTCAAATGCTGATAGGATAGGTCACTCTTCCAAAAAGGGGAGGAAGGATAGTTCTGAAGATGAGGAAGAGGCTCAATTTGAATTCCATGATGGAACTCAAGTTTATGATGAAGAGCCTGTTGGAGCAGGGCAAGAGCCTGCTAGGCCAGAAGAAGAGCCTGCTAGGATAGAAAGGCTATTGGCTATGGGGTATAAAGGGTCTGCTGAGAAAGTGTACAAGAGAAAGAGGGATTTAGAGCCTCAAGGGAATTTGTTTGTTCAAGGGAGGATTTTTGCTGCTGATGAGCAATCTTCTGCTCCATCACAAGCACCAACTCCAAAGGATAAGGGCAAAGGCATTATGATTGAAGATGAGCCAAAGTCCAAGAAGTTGAAAAGAACTCAGCAAATTCAGATGGCTTTAGGAGAAGAAGAAGCCAAAAGGGTTCATAAAGAAGAGCTAAAAGCACTTGAAGCTTCAAGAATGCTTGCAGTAATGAAAGATGCTGAAGATGCTGCTCAGACTCTTCTTGATACTCAAATTGCTCAAGAAACCTTTGATGCACAGATGCTATGGATTATCAATAATGATCCAATTGTGAAAGGTCAAGCAGCAATTATAGTAAATGACAAGAATCTCAATTCTGATGAGAAAACAGAAGCACTTGAATCATTCATCAACAAGAAGTATAAAGAAGCAGCTTTGGCTGACATTTTTGAGAAGATGAAGGAAAGTCAGAAGAGAGGTTTTAAGGTAGGACAAGCTCAGAAAGATCAGGTGATTTTTATGAAAAGGTTTTTGAAAGGTCAGGCAAATTGGACTGACTATCAACTAAAGAAGAAATCTGCTGATGAAATCTTCTTCCTGTATCTTCAAGCCTACAAAAGTCTTTACTACAATGTTCCATTTGATGTACACCCCTCAATGAAGAAGAAGGATGCTCAGAAGAAAGAAGTAGCAAAATTGGACACAGAGCAAGTAAGTAAAATGTTGATTACTTTGCCTACTATCATACATGCTGATCCAATTAGCTGTAGAAGACCTATTATTGATTGGGAGATCAACCATGATAGATTAGGAAAATCATGGAAAATAACAAGGGTTGGGAGTCAGTTTGCTATCTTCAAGAATTTTGAAAATTTAGTTAGAGCATGTGACAGAGCAGACTTGGAAGAATTGTGGAATCTAGTGCAGATTAGACTAGACACAACTTCTAGTACAGATGCTAAGGAACAAGAACTTTGGGTAGAATTCAATAGGATGTTTGATCCTGATCCCAAAGATGTTCATTGGAAATTTCCCTATTATGATCCTTCAACAACTTGGGAATTTCTAAGCCATAGCAATATTCATCACCTTTTCACACAGAGTGGGATAGAACTCTTTATGTTGGCCGAGAAAGAGTATCCACTTAGTTATGAAGTGCTTAAAACCATGATCTCCAAGAGATTAAGGTGTGACAAAGATGATGAGAACTCAGAAATTGTTCAGAGTTTGCTGAGGAGCATATCTGAGCAATATGAAAGAAAAAGGAAGAACAGAGAGTGAAGGTTTTTGGAAGAGTTCTCTCAAATCCTCAAGGTATGTATTTTATTCATCAGAAACTTGTGTATTTTAATGGAAATAACAAGTTTAGGGGAGGATTGTTGGGAATAAAATGTTCAAGTCAAAGAGCCTGCCAAAGATGTTAAAGAGCCTGCTAGTTGATTTTTGAAGAGTACGAAGATGTTCTACCAGTACCTTCTGGGTAGAAGGTACTGCTAGCTGATGAAGAGCCTGCCAAGCTTATGGCAAGTCGATTAGATATTTTGTAATAGATATTTAGTTGAATTATTAGTCTTTGTACATTATTATACGTTATGTAGAAGTAGTGTAGTCCTCTATGGTTCACAGAAGAATATGGCAGAGTTGTACATTGGTAGTTGTATTTAATTGTAGGCGCCAATATAGTCAAAGTATAGTTTTATATTCAACCACTTGACAATCTTGTAATAAGATATCCTTATCTTATAAAAGGATATCTTAGTCACCACTTCATGCATGCATCTTAACCAACTCATAACCAAAAACAAACTATCTCTCAAGTAACTTAGTTACTTCAATTCACAAATCCTTTTTACAATCTTAGATTCAAGATTACTTTGTAATCCCAGTGATACTTAGATCATCTGTATTATTTCATCAATAATACTGAATCGTTTTGTGTTAACCAAAGTTGTGTTCTTTGTTCATTGCATTCTCACGTTTACTTAAACTCACCACCTTGTGTTCTTTTAAGTGTGTTGTAGTAGATTCCGCATGCTAAACACATTCAATACATAAATATCTCAAACAAACAGAACAAATCGTTCCACATTCACATTGATAGTTCAGTCAAAGGTACATAGTGAGATCTTCCAAACAAGGGGAGGAAACAAAAGTTATTTGTTTCAGGGGAGGAAATAATTGCCCAGAAAAGGAAGAGTAAGCCAATATATGGAAGGAGAAGATAAGAGCATACAAGAGGATGTAGAGGTTGAAAATGACAAGAATAGATCAAATATCTAGAAGGGATGAAGCATTTCTAAAGGAGAAAGTTCTATCTAGATGGTGAAGCAATCTCATGTATAAGACATTCTGATTCAAGTACCTGAGATAAGCCATCGGTATCATATACCGGGCCTGTCTCGTTGACATTAATTTCCTGCATGTTGGCCATGAGCATCACTGCAGCATTTGCCTCCAAGTCTTCCATATCATCATTGGAATAGGCGTTAGCCATAAAGCTTTTCTCATTCTGAGTCAACATTCCTGCATCCTTTTCATCTTTGATAGCCATTAGAAGAGCTTCTTTATGAAATGCACTACCCTGAGTCCTAGGCTTAGGGCAAGCATTTGCCATATGACCACTGCCTCCACAATTGTAACAAGTGATTGACGTATTTGCAATTCCTCTTCTATTAGTGCCAACATTCTGAATTCCCTTTTTTGCATTCCCTAGATTATTTCCACTGCCCCAGCTGTATTGAACCTCTGTCCCCCTGAGGTAAACCTTGTACCATAATTTCCCATATTTCCTGACCCACATCTACCAGAAGACCGATTCTGAATCTCAACTCGACCATCATTGACGACTGCTTGGTTCCTGGTGTTTGATGAAGAACGAAGACGGTTGTTTGACTTGTTAGAGAACTTGTTGAATGCTCTTGCAATTAATTCAAATCCTTCATTGAGAGAGTTGAACACATCGTCTTCTTCATCATAATCAGCATTGGAATAGAACATGGAGTCGGTATTGTTGTATGGAACCAGTTGGTTATCAGAATTCTGAGATGGTGCTTCATAAGGGACAATCTGATTGTTTGGTTGTAGTTGGAAACTTGGTTGAGACGGTGGTGGAACAAATTCTTGACTTGAGGGAGGAAAGTGTGACTGAGCTATCAGAGCAAGAGAGTTTGGAGTTGGTGCTAGTGAGTAACCTCCTCTTGCTGCAATGTCTTTGTCTACCTCAGTTTGATGTTGCTTGAGATAATCATACAAAAGCCCATAAGAAACTTGATTAATCTTTTTGGCTTGCCTCACGAATGTCACATACTTCTGCCAGTCTGGTCCAAGACATCCTAAGAATTTGGAGTTGATAGCAATCTTTGGTAGAGGTATGTTATGACGTTCCAGATCATTGACAACATTGGTGAAGCGGTGATAGTATGATTCTAAGGATTCCCCTGTTTCCATCATGAAGTTATTGTATTCCATGTAAAGTTTGGATTCCAAATCCTCTTGGTTCAATTCTGTGCCTTCCATAAGAAGATGTACATGCTCCCACATGTCCTTGGCTGTTTTCTGAGCATCAATACTCCTGAAGATTGGGTTAGGAATTCCCTGGAGTATGTAAGCCATGGCCATCTCATTGGCTTCTTGCTGAAGAGTTTGTTCAGTGGAATATTGAGATACTGGAATGGGAGTTGTAGTATCATCCCTTGGAGGTATAGCAGTTGGATCACCCGGAACCAATGTTGAAGGAAGTGGATAAGGTCCTTCCATTATGACCTTTTTGAGATATTGACCATGAGGTTTCCTTAGTTCAACAAATCGAAGAAACCGGCTAGACCATTGCACATAGTTTCCAGGAGTCAGCATTGGTGGAGTTTCAAATGATCCTGCTTCATGCCTTGATTGCTGACTACTGATTGCTTCACACATTTTTGTAAACCAATGAGGTTCTCTTGATGAAGGTTGGTAATTTTGCATCTGCATTTGAGTTTGTGGAAGGATTTGTTGCTGAGGTACTGATTGTTGAGGGAAAAACTGATGTTGTTGCACAAAAGCATGTTGTTGTGGATATTGAGGAAGAAATTGTTTGTTGGGAATTAAATATTCTGAAGTTAGAGTATTAGAATTTACTCTAAGTCGAAGGTGCTGCTAGTTCATGATCAAGGTACTGCTAGTACATAAAGGTACTGCTAGAACAAGAAGATACTGCTAGTAGAGAATGGTACTACTGATCAATGACTCATAAAGCTACTTCAAGGATAAGATCGAAAAGATATTTAATGTATTTCGGTCAAACATATACGGTAGATAATATCTTACTCCATGTGCTTAGTTAACAAGTTGTATACATAGATACATGATGTATCTGATGTACTGACACTCAATAAGCATAAGTTAACCAAGTAAGTCGGTCAAGACTTTAAGCAATTTGTAAAGATCTCTTGCAACTATAAAAGAGATCTTAGACTTGGATATTGTGTATACATGCATAACTAAGAACTCATAACTGTTAAGACATAGAACAAACACAAATCACAAGTTGTAACATAAGATTCAAGGTTTTGTAACCCTAGTGATAAACACAAGATCACTCGTATTATTTTGAATAATATTGAATCGTTTAGTGATAAACTTTCTTTGTTCATTGTTAAGTAACAAACATAATTCTTCCATTTCCATAACATACATAACCTTCTAAGTATGGTTAAGTAAATTCCGCGTGCTTAATCATATAATCTCAATATATCTTACACACAAAGTATACAAGGTTTAACCACCTTAACCGTGTGTCTCAGGTCCTCTCATTGTGGTTGTTGCTGATGATATTGTTGCTGTGGATATTGCTGTAGCTGGTAGTAGTAATTGAAATGTGGTGGTTGAGACATTCTTGTGTTTGTGTTGATCGTTAAGATAATTAAGATGTGTGTTATGAGTTGTGAGGTTTGGTTTTGGTTAGTTGAGATTTTTGTCCAATTTTCAAGAAATATTATTGTTCACTCCAATTGCGAAAAAACACTGTTCACACTGCCAATTGCGAAAGAAACGTGCAATTGCGAGAGAAGCTTCCAATTGCGAAATAACAAAGAATTTCGAAACTTCAACAATTTGCGAAAGAGAATTGATAATTGCGATAAAATATCTAATTTGCGAAAGAACTTAGCAATTGCGAAAAAATTATCTGAATTGCGATATGAAAAGGCAATTTCGATAAATTAATCAGAATTGCGAAAGATCAAGCAATTTCGAAAGATTATCAAAATTACAATTTCGATCACTTTCTCAATCTCTTATACAAGAGGTGAGAATTAAAGCCAAGTCGAAGTATTTTCACTAACTTCTACAAGCTAGAAAATACTGAGTACCAATTTCAAAGATTCTTGTGATTTGCGAGAAACACTGTCAATTGCGAGAAACCCACTTTTCGCCAAATCCGAAAAACCCTCTTTTCACCAATTCCAAAAAACCCTCTTTTCATCGACTTTTTTCGAATTTCGTCTAGAACTTTCCACTATGATGATTAGTCGATAACGGTGGTTTTTAATGATTAAAGCTACGTAAATACGAAGATTTTTGCAACTTTTAAGTTGAAAAACTAAGATTTTTGTGAAGATCTACAACTAACAACGATTAGAACACGTGTTATTAACACAACTTCGAACAAAAACTCAAAAATCCAAACGTAAATGACAAAACCAAACTGAATAACGATGTAATCTACTCTTAAACACACACGTTAACTATCCTTAGGCGAATGATACCACTTGTAGGTCCTATTTAATAACATAACACAAGCTAATCTCTAATAGATAAACAACGATAATCACGACTACAACTACTACTTAAGCTATGAAATTAAATACACAACTATAAGAGAATTACGAGAGATTAGATAACAATAGAGAAGAAATTAAGAAGAAAGAAGATTGGATGATTAACATTCATACAAAAGAGTAGCAAGGCTTACGCATAGAGAATGAATAACCAACAATTAAAATGAGCACCTAAGCACCCTATTTATAGGCGTGAAGATAGGGCAACATTTGCTTAGGATGCTTCTAGAAATAATTACAAGGCCACATGGTCCATTGGCTACTAACGGACCATGTGCTTAATGCAAACTAATAACCCATATTTTGAGCAACCAATATAACGCATATGATCAAGACTTGAAATGAAATAAAAGGCGTTCCCAACAGGTTTGTAGAAATTTTTTACTTCCTCATTACTAGCAATGGGTATTTTTCTATCTTTCATAAGTATGTATTTAGGTTTTGACTCTAAAGATTTTTTCTTACTAGATTCACATTCAAACTTAACATTTTTAGTTTCACTAGTTGAAGCCTCAGTTGAATTAAATCCTAATCCGGTTTTATCTCCTGATACTCTTTGAACACTTATTATTTTCCTAAGTGAATAACTTCTATTTTCGAATTTGTCAAGTTCGCAAATTTCTTCCTTAAGTTTTTCGTTTTCATTTTTAATCTCTTGACATGTTTTACATTCTGCAAAAACTTCTTTGCCTTTTTCTAAGTTGTGTAGTTTAGTTTTTAGTTCGAGTATTTCTATTTCTAATTGATTATTTATCCGTTTTAGTGATTTATTTTTAATCATAACTTTTTGACCTAATTTGCACAACCTATTATATTCGCTATCTAGGTCTTTTTCGTCTAATGATAAATTTTCATCACTAAAGTATTCGGTTTCGGAAAATACCTCATTTGATGTCTTTGCCATAAGACATTTTTCTTCCTTTGTGGTTTCTTTCTCATCTTCATCACTATCACTCCATGCTCCTCCAACGAACGCCTTTTGATGTTGCGCCTTTGACATCATTGGACATCTTCCGATGAGATGATTTGGATCACCGCATTTAAAGCACTTCCTCTCGCTCTTGCTACTTTTGTCATCTTTATTTCTTTGGAATGCCTTTCTTTCATCATGTGGTTGTCTAACGAATCTTCCTCGTCTTTTGAAGAATTTCTTGAAATCTCTTACGGCTATGGCATATTCTTCGTCATCGCTTTCGGAGGTTGAACTATCTTCATCACTAGATTCCTTCCTAGCTTTCAAGGCGATTGACTTGCTTTGCTCTCTTTTTCCTTTGACCATCTCGGAGTCTTTCTTTATTATTGCTTCGTAGACTTTCAAGTTGCCGATCAACTCGTCAAGTTGAAGAGTTGACAAGTTCTTTGATTCTTCAATTGCCGTAAGTTTAGCCCGCCATTTTGGATGAAGAGCCCTAAGAAATTTTCTAACAAAATTCTTACTAGAAAAACTCTCATCAAGTGCTTTTAAACTTGTGATGATAGTGTTAAACCTAGCAAAAGCATTATCAATTGATTCCTCTTCCGGAATCGTAAATTGTTCATATTGTTGAACAAGAAGATCTATTTTATTATCTTTGACTTGACTATTACCTTGGTGAGTTATTAGTAAAGAGTTCCAAATTTCTTTTTCGGTTTCACACACAAAGATTCTTTCGTATTCTTTACGCGATAACGCATTATAAATAACCGTTTTTGCTTCATTATTTTTAGCAAGTTTTCTTTTTGAATCATCATTTTGTTTTTCAAAAGGTACTATTTCATCCTTTTTAGTTTCTGGATTATTTTGAATAGGTAAAAAATCACCATTAGTAATAACATGCCAAAGATCTAGATCTTTTGATTTCACATAAGTTTCGAATCGATTTTTCCAACAAAGAAATCCATCACTTTCAAATAGTGGTGGTCTTTGCATAGATTGCCCTTCTAAATATTTTTCGGATTCCATAGATCGTTTCAAGTTTTAAAATACAATTTATTTTAAAAATCTTGTTTGACCTGGCTCTGATACCAATTGTGGAAAACTAGAAGGGGGGTTGAAGAGTTTTACATCTTTTTAATTTTATTTTGAAAACTTTTGTTTACTTTTTAAAACTTTGATTCGATCTTATGTGAATTCAACTCTTGAGCAATATGAACAAATATAAGCAAATGTAAATAAAAAATGCAAGTAAAGTAAATGAAATGAAATGAAAGATAGAGATAGAAAGATCAAACCACAACACACGGATTTATAGTGGTTCGGCTACAAGGACACCTTCCTTGCCCTACTCCACTCCTCGAGTCACCTACTCGAGAGTTCATTTCACTATGTCAACAAACTCCCTTGTGGCGGAGAAACCTTACACACTTTTGCTTACACCAGTTTAACGACACAAAGCTAGATGTCGAGTCCTAATCGTAGCTAGAACCAATCTCACAAACTCTACACAACTTATTCACGACGGCTTCACAACTTCTTCACGACGGCTTCACAACTTCTTCACGACGGCTTCACAACTTCTACACGATGGCTTCACAACTTCTTCACAACGGCTTCACAACTTCTACACTACTTCTTTACAACACCACTACTTGCTTACACTTTGATCTACTAATTACAACTACACAACACCTTATCAAATTCTTTACACAACTTCAAAACAATATGAATTAAACTACAATTCTTCTTCTCTAGTTGTTGAAGGAGTATTCTTCTTTTGCACTTTGGATGATAGAAGCTTGGATCACTTAGAAACCAATGCTTAAGAATATATGATCAAAGGATTTGGAAAGGATTTAGAAAGATATAAGAAGAGATTTAGAACAGAAGGTTTGGGGTGCAAAAGGTGAGGAAAAAGTCCAGGAATGAACCAGTATTTATAGGCAAAGCTGGGGAGCTGAGGAGCGGGGGCGGTCCCCTTAATTAGGGTGCCGGTCCCCTTAATAATTAACGGGGCCGCCTAGATAATTAAGGGGGGCGCCCCTTATATCCGTTGCCCAGCTTTGTCTTTTTGTGAGGAAGGTTTTTCTGGAATATTTTTGCCATTTTTGGTTGAAAATTTGAATTCATAAATTTATTATGGATTAAACATTTTCCTTTAATTTCCAAAAATGATTTTGTAAAAGATATAAAATGTTTGTGTCATTTTATAAAAAATCTAGTGATTAAGAAAAAGTTCCTTTGATCATATAATGCATTAAGCATTTGTTTATTCATACCTTAAGTGATTAAGTTTTTAAAATAGATATTTACAACTAAATACTTGTTTACGTCATAATCTTTCATTTAATGATATTACATTTTGTGATCATCAAAACGTAGAGATATCGAAAAATATTAATTACATGTTTAGGCATTATTGATATCAACACAAGTGTAAGTTGTGATCCGAAATTTTATCTATTCTTGGTAATTTGACACAAATGACTTTCAATTCTAGTAAATGTAGTAGAATATTTTGTGTCAAATTTTCTTGTTTATCACACATAGGCTATATTTGGCGCGGAACTTTTTGGAGCTTTTAGGGGCGATGAGCGGTAAGCAATGAGCTTTTTGATTTTTATTTTTC
This sequence comes from Artemisia tridentata subsp. tridentata, assembly GCA_021014915.2. Lineage (NCBI taxonomy): Eukaryota > Viridiplantae > Streptophyta > Magnoliopsida > Asterales > Asteraceae > Artemisia > Artemisia tridentata. The sequence continues at coordinate 99,628,242 of CP139505.1, forward strand.
GTTTGGCAAAGGAGTGGAGAGCTTTGCGACTTTTTAGGAATGCTCATTTTTCCAATGCTTCTTTAAGAAGCTGTGAGCTGTGGCTACTGCTCACTGCTACTTTTACCAAACACTGCTCACATCTCACTGCTACTGCTCACTGCTACTTTTACCAAACACACCATAGTATAGACATGTAAGATCTAGGATATTATCAATCATCGTTTGAATAATGCATTGATAGATATCTTTCCTCTCGGAAAACAATTTCCTTCCATGCCTTCACATAAGTCCTAGTCACATAAGCACATAAGCTCTAAGAGAACCTAAAGGACTTTACAAACAACTATCTAGACATCTTAACTTATCTTATCAGATTGTTCTCCTAAGATGCATGTCAACCATGAACACCTAAACTTATCCCAAAAATAATTTGGATTTTTGAAAAATGTCATGCCAAAACCTAGTCTAGTTTGGTTTGTGACCTAAGTGTTCTTTTATTCAAGTCACCAATGACTTGTTCTATAGGATGACCCCTCGCTTCTCTCACTTTCTTAGGATTGCATTCATCCGAAACATTAACTTGTAATGATGGCGACCTTTCTTGATCTTGAACTATGTGTTCATTGATCACATCATCTTCTACCGAAGGAGATGATTTAGGCTCGGGCATACTCTCAGCAAAGGTCACATTGAGAGATTCCTCAGTCCTCAATGTTTCCTTATTAAGCATTATGTATACTTTACTAGTTTGAGAGTATCCTAAGAACACACCTTCATACGACTTTTGGTCGAATTTGGTGAGATATTCTTTGATGTTAAGTATAAATACTTTACAACCAAATACCCTAAAGTATTCTACTGAAGGCTTCCTATTTCTAAGTATCTCATAGGGTGTTTTATTAATGACCTTTCTAATGTAGACTCTATTAAATATGTAGCACGCGGTATCTAGGGCATGACACCAAAACTTTTGTGGAATGAATTGCTCATCAAGCATTGCACGACTCATCTTTCATAACTTATGATGTCCTCTTTCAACAATCTCAGTTGATTGAGAAGTGAACGGGCCTGATATAAGATATTCCATGTTGTTCACAAAAGCTACCAAATTGTAATTTATCAAATTCACTACTATGATTTGTTTTTATTGAAACAATAGAACAATCAAGTAGGTTTTCAAGTTTCTTCCTTAATATATCAAATTTTCCTAAGACTCCATCCTTAGATGCTAAAAATAATACCCCAAGTGTAATTTGAATAGTCATCGACAATCATCAAAGTGTAGAAGTTTCCTCGATAGCTTTGGATTGGAGATGGACCATACAAATCCAAGTGTATAACTCTAAAACCCTATTAGTTGACACTTCATTCCTATTCCTATTGTTTGCATGTCCTTGACTCCTTAGACTACAAGTATCACAATAATGTCTTTTAAAACTCAACTTTGGTAGATTCCTTACTAGCTCGTTGGAAGCTAGACTTTGGACTAACCTCATATTGACGTGACCTAACCTCCTACGCCAAAGCGTTCAGTTATCCACCATGGATGTAAGACATATGTGTTGTTTGGAGTTATCTCCCAACTTGCAAGTATACAAGTTGTTTCTCCTATGACCATTAGCTAATACTACACCATTTTTACTAATAGTACAATCTACTTTAGTGAACTTAACCTCACAATCATCATCTCTTAATTGACTAACACTAATCAAGTTAAAATTTAACCCACTAACATGCTCAACATTGGTAATTTCTATGGAGACATGGAGGACATTACCGTTAACGATGATTTTCCCACTAAGTTTGCTTCCAAATCTGACTTGATTGCCGTCATACACCTTGTATGATGTGAACAATCTCCTATTCCTGATCATGTGTTTAGTGCAACCGCTATCCACTATCCACTCGTCCGGTTGTAGATCACATTTGAGGCAAACCAACAACCAAAGATGCAATTCAAGTTTTTGGTACCCATTGCTTCGTGGGTCCATTTTTGTTAGCATTTAAGGAGCCCAAGTTAAACATTCTTGGGTCTTGAAGCAAGACACATAATTTCTCAATATCAAATCTAGAGAAGGTAGACCAAGGGTTGTTTTGAAAATTATTTTGGTTTTGATAGCTTGGTCTATAGTTTTGATGAGGTTGAGGTCAAAAGAATCTTTGGTTTGTGTAGGAGTTGTCTCTCCTTTGGTATGAGTTATATTGAAAGTATGAAGACCTTTGATTATTATTATAAAAATTTCTTCTTGGATATTGATGCGTGCGATGTGTCGTTGCGGTTTAGCAGTTTTAATGCCTACTCAAGTTTTAAATTTATATTTAGCCGACTTATCAATAACACACACACTTAACGAGCAGTGTACCCGGTCAGTATGAATATAATGGTAAGTAGAGTGTCGATCACTAAGAGTGGAACGTATTATCTAGTTATTCTAATTAGTATTTTAATATATTAAGTTAGCTATACAACCTAATCTAACGCAAGGGGGTTCAGCCTGAGACACTGGCACGATTTGGTTGCAATTAAATAATAAACTAAACCAATAGGCACGAATCATCGAATAGCACACACGTACACAGATAAATACTCGAGACAATAAGAGGGCTGTCCTTATGATAAGTAGTTTGTCACTTGTTTTATTGCTAGTGTTATATGAAGTGTATAGTTCGATGCAACGCACCGAGATTAAGTCCTTTCTCGTTGGTTCTAATCTTATCGGCGAGTAAACCCTTAATGATTACTTATGACTATCCTATTTATCTTTCTCCTACTTTTCTACAGACCATAGAATGCATAGGCGATCTAATAAATAGGCGAGGGCAGAGGCATGGCGACCCGATCAACGCTCAGCTAGACACAGAGGTTATCAATGCACTAATAAAAGTCACCAAAGACATCAACATATAAACTTTAATTAATGAGAAAGCAGTTTTAAGGGAGTGCAATCTTTTCGTTGTCACATTACACAAGCCACCAATCTTGATGAATTAAAGCTTACTAACACAATAAAACAAAACTACTTAATGAATTAAACACATGCAGCACCTTCTTACAGCTCTTGTATCTTTGATTTGAGTGTGTCTTATGCTCGCTATTCGACTGAATTCGTCCTTGGTTTCTGTACTTCGGTCTTCGTATATAATATATGCCCCTCGAAATTCGTCTGGTCTTGGGGTATTTATAGTTTCTGTCTGAGGGTAAGATGCGGCGCATCTAGTAAGTAGATGCGGCGCATTTACTTAACTTCGCGTGGGGTCCAAGATTATAATATTCAGGAATATTCGTACACCGCCAGAAGATGCGGCGTATCTTTATCTTTGGATGCGGCGCATGTCCTCTTGTATCTTGGATCGTATCTGGTGAGATCTTGATAGCGATGCGCCGTATGTGATAAGTAAGATGCGGCGCATCTGGAGTAGATTAGTCTTGATCTTGTACATTTCAGTAGACTCTTAACTTCTTGCATGTTTTGCTCCATAATTAGTCCAAAATGGCCAAGTTTCACCAAATGCTTGTTTTCAACTGAGAATTACAAAAGTAAACGATTAAGTATCAATCCTCATACATAATATAATAAAACAAGTCAAATTAATAGGATAAATGATAGTAAGAAAATGTACTTATTTGAGTTCATCAGATATGATTGATTATATTGGAAAGAAGATCTTTGATTGTATGTTGATGAAGGTCTCACATTGGGTGTAGGTAAGAGTGGTCTATGATTGACTCGAGGTTGAGTGTAACCAAGGCCATTACGAGAATCCGAGTTATAAAATTGTTTTGGGTGTTCTCTTCTTGTAATGGGTGCTTGATTACCTCAAGTATTTGCAAAAGGAGTTTGAGGAGTAATTGGTTTAACAAGAGTATTTGATGAGACTCCATTGTACCTTAGAGACCTGGCGCGCTGCTGGCGCGTCGGCGCATCAGGCTCAGAGGTTTTCAGAGTTTAATTTTGACTTGCTTTTACAAACACTATTGGTTTGGATAGACTCTCGGAAGTGGTTTTCCCATGTTTTGAAAATCCAAGACCTTCCTTATCTTGGGACACTTTTTGACGACTTATCATATCGTCTAAATCATTGCTACTCTTTTTATATTTTGAAAATTTTAGAGACCCCATTTGAATTTTAGATACATTATCATTCAAAGAGTCAACCTCAAGTGTGAGTGTCTCACATCTTTTGCATGGTTCAACCGCCTCTTTGCGATGATTTCGGAACTTATTCTTTCTTTCAAGTTCATAAACTTTTTCTTTAAGTTTAGCACGTTCTTGTTCAAGAAGACGTTTTTCTTTAAGAATATTTTCAAACGTTTTCCAAAAATCATCATCAAATTTAACTAGTTCCTCATTCTCTTTTTGCAATTTATTAACATTTAAATTATTATTAGAAGTAGAAGGGTTTTGAGGTACCTCTAATTTTTCTAGCGCCATGAGACAAGTAGCTTCCTTGTTTAGTTGGTCTTCGTCTTCACAATCACTCCAAGCTCCACCAATGAATGCTTTGTTCTCTTTAGGCTTCGGATAATCACTTATGAAGTGACACTTTTCACCACAATTATAGAATCCGTGATCACGCCTAGAGCTTTCGCCAACCTTGTTGTCAAAACCTTGACTTCTTCCAAATTTGTTCCTACCATCATTACCTCAGTTACCAAACCGGTTACCTCGCCTAAAGTTACCACCTCTTCTAAAGAACTTCCTAAAGTTCTTTGCCATTAGGTTGAATTCTTCATCATCTTCATCACCACTTCCTCCTTGACTATCGCTATCATCACTAACTTGGTTCTTAGTGACTTTAGCTTTGAGGGCCAAAGACTTCACCTTCTCCTTCTTGTCTTTGGAGGCAACCTTGCCGTTTTCAAGAATCATTTCTTACACCTTGAGATTGCCAATAAGTTCGTTAAGAGGAAGTTCGGCCAAATTATTTGCTTCTTCAATAGCCGTCACCTTCGTCCGCCACTTTACCGGAGGAGCTCGAAGAAACTTTCTCACATGGTTCTTGTTGCTAAAAGTAGGATCTAGAGTCGTTAAGCTTGTGATGATAGCATTGAACCTAGTATAACCATTATCAATGGTTTCTTCATCCGAGATCGAAAACTTCTCATTTTGTTGAATGAGTAAGTCGATCTTGTAATCTTTGACTTGTGAGTTTCCTTGATGGGTAATGATGAGAGTGTGCCAAATCTCCTTGGCGGTCTTGCACGTGTAAACCCTCTCGAACTCCCTTTGAGGTAAGGCATTGTAGATAGTCATCTTGGCTTCATCATTCTTGCCAATCTTCTTCTTCTCATCATCTTTCAATTCCAAATATGGCTTTTCAACCATCAACTTTGTTTTGGGATCTTGCATCATGAAAACAAAGTTGCCATTTTGGATGATCTCCCACAAGTCAATATCTTTCGATCTAATATAGGTCTTAAACTGGGTTTTCCAGAAACAAAACCCATCGGATTCTAGCAAAGGTGGTCTTTGCATAGAACACCCCTCAACGTAGTTCTCTTGAGCCATAGATCTATAGTCAACTTTTCCAAAAATTTCGTTAGGTATTTTAAATTTTTGAAAAAGAAGTTTTTAACTTCAACCGACTTCTCGGGAAGGTTTTAACGCTAAAAAACTTGATTAAACCGCTCTGATACCAATTGTAGAACCGTAGAGGGGGTGAATACGGTCTCTTTGGCTTTTAGAGTGTTTAAAAACTTTAAGCCAAAAGAAGTACCAAGTGTAACAATCACAACCAACGTATATAAAGTAAGTAAAGAGACACCACGATATATACTGGTTCGGGATGGGGGTTTATACCATCCGTACGTCCAGTTTCGAATCCACGACACTATACTATTCACAAAGTATAATCCTTTCGGTAGACTACAAACCATTACGACTTCGCTCCACCGATATACACAAAGATCGGCGCTCACTAAGAAGAGCTACTCTCCAACGGTATTCCGCCCTCGGAAACCACCCTCAAGGACTCGTGATTCGAGTTAACCACAAAGACCACTAGAACTTCCCACCGGAAGTATCAAACCCCAACTAGATCCCCAATGATCTAGGCCTGGTCATCTCGACACAAGACTTCCCTTACAACCAAATCGAATAAATAAATGCTTGATTGTTCAATCAAGCCCTAACCAAACCTAGAGACTCGATTGTAATAGAAAGGGTAAAGATAAGAAGACCCTCGACACAATTACAAGAGTGGATTAGGTTCTTGTGATTCTTCCCTTGCAAGGAGATGTGTTCTTTCAAATGATGTTAGTGTGAAAGATCAAGAACACAAGATAGAATTAGAGGATTGATAGAAAAGAAATAAGAGAGAAAGAATAATGGCAAGGGGTGAGGAATACAAGAGGCAAGGGTGTTTATTTATAGGCCAAAACCCCAAATTGAGGAAATCAATTCGAGGCTGGCGCGGCTGGCGTGTCGGAGCGCCAGTAGCGCGCCAGAACCCCTGACGGATTTTCTTTAGGGTTTTGGTCTTTTAACTACCCAACCTTGCTAAACCCCCAATTGTACTTCACACATTTAGACCACTACAAGAAAAGTGACTTTTTAGGACCCCCGTAAGCGTCATAAAATGGTACTTTATAGGACCTTTCATTTGATAGGACCAAGGATGAAAGGGATGTATGTAAGGGGGTGGTAATAGGTAACAAGCGTCCTAATATCTCAAATACCTTATGAAACCAATTTTATGGTCGTATTATATGTCTATGAACAACCCAAATAGCGTCCTAATAAAACCATATTAGGACACTTTTACAATGTTTTGACATGTGCTTACCTACTTTTAATCTTTTGACACACATAAAAAGGTCCTTAAAAGTTTGTTAGGACGCATATGATGCAACATCATAGCTATTTTAGCAACCAAGAAAAGGGTCCTAATAACTCAAATAAGATTATGATATCAATTTTATGGTCGCATAATAGGTCTATAAACAACCCAAATAACGTCCTAATAAAAACATATTAGGACACTTTTACAATGTCCAAACATGTGGTAACCTACTTTCAATCTTTTGATACACATACAAGCGTCCTTAAATGTTAATTCCTAGGACGGTTATCATATAACATTATAGTTACTTTAACAGCAAAAAAAGGGTCCTAATATCCCAAATACGATTATAAAACCAAATTTATGGTCGCATAATATGTCTATGAACAACCAAATAACGTCCTAATAACAACATATTATGACACTTTTACAATGTTCTAACATGTGGTTACCAAATTTTAATCTTTTGATACACATACAAGCGTACTTAAAAGATAATTGTTAGGAAGCTTATCATATAACATTATAGCTACTTTAGCACCAAGAAAAGGGTTCTAATATCTCAAAGAAGATTATGAAACCAATTTTTTGGTCGTATAAAATGTCTATTAACAACCTAAATAACGTCCTAATAACAACATATTAGGACACTTTTACAATGTTAAGCGTCCTTAAAAGTTTATTGTTAGGACGCTTAATATGTTTAATAGGACAATTTCAAAGTCCTAACAAGTCATATGATAGGACGCTATTTTCAGCATGCACACTCTATTTTACGATATGAATAAAACATCAACTAATTATTAAATGAATAAAACAAAATTGTATTTCAAATAAGCAATTGTCATAACAAAAGCACTAAACATAAATAAGGTTTAGACATTATTCAACATAAAGTCTTGTAACATTAAACAAGAAATTAAATTAACAAGAAGCTTAGTCCGGGGTCATCATGCATCCTTTCTCAATCCTCACGGACCACCTACAAATACACATCCATGTGTAAGCATTAAACTCCATGTTATTAAAATTATTGGTATCACAAGTTTAACAAAGACATACCAAGATAAAGGGACAAGGCCATGCTATGGTTGCACCAACACAGTCTGCAATTGTGGCAAATAACCCATATGGTCTCACCAACATTTCATCTCTTTTTGTTGGTAATTGAACGTTTACCTCACACCATCCTCGTCCAATCTCTATACCACCAACTACATCATTTAGGTTCAAGCTCCTCACCCTATCTTTTGCTACAGTCTCGGTTGAGTTTAGAATGCTTTTAAGGAAAACTTCATCCCCGACCTAGATTTCAGTTTTCAACAAATATTTATCAATTTATAGTCAGACACATGTATTAACTTAAACAAATGTAATACTGCAGGTAGGGAGAACTACTAGTAAACTGAAGCCTAAACTTGCACAACATAGAATATCCAGTTAGCATAATCCAAAAATATATACATATGATGTCTCAAATGTCACGCAATCACCGAAGTGGCACAATGGTGGCTCAAACCAATATCAGGATATCAGCATCCCAAAATTGCACATTGCATATCTGCAACTACTTTACTTGGTTCAGAAATGTAATTTTCCATTCAACTACTATACTGCAGCAGTACGTTTTGGTTGTTAATGTTATTCATGATTAAAAACTAATACGAAAAAAGAACAGTGTCATGGTCATTTAAAGGGTGGAAAAGCAACGATTTATATTAGAAACATACCCGTAAATGTGGAGGTTCATTGGTTACAACGGGAGAATGTGGTGATGTAGGAGGTGGAACACTGGAACTATCCGGCGACCCTTTCATCTCTGATATCTGGGCTCGTAACTGTTCATTTTCACTAGTAAGTTCTCCACATATAGACTTCAATTCGTTGTTTTCTCTATGACATGCTGAACGACTTGGTATTACACCCCAAACATCAGAAGCACAAACACCTAGACCATACATAACTGCATCACCATTTCGATCTTTACCCATAACTTTAGAAAAAATATCATCTGGTCCAGGCTTATCAATCGAACCCTCAGGCAGATTATCACTAAGTCGTTTCATTTTTTCCTGCATTTTATAGCAACATGAAGAACATATAGGAAAGGCATGTATTACGAAAAAAAGCATATTGTGTTTAACTTCTGCTATTAATACATTTTTCCAAACATAAAAGCCTATTACTTACAATCGCATTTACAGCATCAACATTTTTGGTATTTCCATCTTTGGAGAAGCATGCACTAAAAATTTCCAATCGACTTGGATCTTGTCCCAAAGATGACTGTATGAATAAAAAGAAAATGAATATTAACAGTGGATATCGATAGGATACATTAACAATCCCACTGTCTCCATACAGTTACCTTTAACTCTTCACGGACGCGAGCATAACTTTTTTTACCGGTTCTTTGGATCATCTTCTTTTTTTCCCGATTCGCCTTGTTTTTTTCACTTAAACTCTGAAGTATGAAATTAAAATATCAGAATGGGAAATTAAGTAATGCTATTTAAAGTTGAAGAGTATTTCACACCTTAGTATTTTCTTTATTCCAATACTTCACAAGTCTCTTTCATTGTTTTTTTTGCACTTGCTTTGGCCTATAACTTATCTGTTGCTTAACTGACAAAGACGGATCATGGTAGATTTCCTTAAGTCTTGCCCTCCAGTTCTTCACCTTCCGGCCAAATGATTGCAATATCCATTTTTCTCCAGCTTCCGAAATATCAAATTTTGTCTAAAAAATGTAATAGCTCAAATTAGAAAACAAATACTTTATTCATTAACATACACATTTAACATTGTTTACCTTTACAAGTTCAAGCAAAGTTTTTTTTTGGCGGCGTCAACTTTATTCCATGGTTTATAAATCGGACAATACTTTCCACTCCTTGAAATGGTGCCCATGAAATGGGTCAGCTGACTACTTTTGTCGTTAATAGGTTGTCCGAGTTCATTAACTAAAATAGGAATTCTATACCCTTTATCTTGGGCCCAAACTTTTGCCATACGTGTTGGTCCTCTCGTTCTTTTGCTTACAATCCGAACTACAAAAAGTGAACATGATTTACAATAGATATGTATACATTTAAAATACTAAATAAATTGAAATGGAGGCAATATGTTAGCGTTGTATGTTTTTATCTACATCATCTTCAGAAGTAGCTTGTTCTTCAATATCTTCATTCATATGTATGTCTTCAATATCATCATTTTCAGCATCATATTGTTCTTCATTGTTATCTATAGTAAAAAAAAAAGTAAGCATCGAAAACAGTTAACTAAATATACAGGTAATAGTAATTTAATATCATATATACAATATTTGAAATTTATTTATAGGTACCATCATCAGATCTCAAGTCACGCTCCCCGTGGTCATCATCGTTGTCAATTGCAAGTAAGTTTCTCTCAGCTACAGTTGATCTCCCTCTCTTGACAGAATTAGAATTTTGTGAATCTTTTTCCTTCAACTGACCCTTTTGTTTTGTATTATTTGTATCAGCTGGTTGATCATTTATCGTTTGGTTTATGGTCGGACTCCTGTACCCTACTATGTATTGCCCTCCCTGTATGAATCAGTTGTCCCTTTTGCGAACGAGATTCTGAAGATGTTAGCACACGGGAGACATTCGGAGCAGTCATTCGTTTTAGTGCTAAATTTTTATATCTAGTCATGGACTGTGGAGCAATGTATTTTCGATGCTGTTTCATGCAACTAGAATTGTTAGAAAACAAACATAAAGAAATTATATTAGCCAAATTTATTATTAGTACCTTTTTATTTGTTTATGTAGCCGCTTCTTCTGCGTTATCTTGCTCAGCATTAAGATCAAAGTCTGAACCAGCCATATAATCTGCATCTTTCTCACTGGTATCCGTTGGTTTCGTTTTCTTTTTCTTTGTTTTGTCACTCTGTACTAGACTTGTCAAAGACTTAGCAATATTTTTCACTCCCAAAGCTTGTAATCTCTGTTGGTTTTCTTGAATCCTTGACCTTCTGGACATTTCATAATCATTCATGTTTCTCGTGGAGACTTGGCGTTGCATCCTTTTATTTTCCATTACTGGTGCACAAAACAAATTAAATAATTATGAGATTGCAAAGAACAATATCCATTTAAATTAAACAGTTTGTAGCAAGCATTAAACCAACATCCATGGCCACAACCTATATACAGCCTTAAAAGCTACAACTTAGAACCGAATAGCTGACTCTAAACAAGATTAGGAAAAAAACGCTCGTGACCACAAATCTAAGACAATTCTATTTCACACTCAACCACCCTACCATCACATCTGAAATCAGTCATATAAAATCAACACCCATAACGAAACACAAACTTTAAATGACATTACAAAGTACCTTCGACCCGAGATTATACAATATGTGTAAAATCAGTACTGATGACCACACACGACAGCCTAAAAGACATCACAAAGAATTGTGGTTATCCACTAATAGCAACCAAATAAGAAAAAGGTTTTGGAAAATGGTCATCCGCAACTAAAATACAACTTGTAGCACATCACAAATAAGCAGCACTTATGATCACATATGAGACTCATCACAATAGGTCAACCAACCACAAACCCGAACCCACCATTTCTCACACTTAAGATTCTCACACTTAAGACTCATCACAAAGATTAAACAAACACTAACAATATATAACAATAACAATATATAACAATGATAATAACAATAATAATAACAATAACCATAACAATAACAATAACAATAATAATAATTATAACAACAATAATAATAACAATAACAGAGGTTTCCATTACCTGTTTAGTCAGACCTTCACTCAAAAGTGAAAACCCACAATCGTTGTTTTGCTGCCCACGTACAACCCTAAACCGAAATTGAGATTTTAACCGTATGTGAAAAACGATTTCCATTAATAAAATCGTATCAAATACTTGATTTCCGAAAAGATATGCTTGATTTTCGCAGCGCCAAAAATTATTTACTCATCTGAATTTTTCCCCAAAAATTTTAAACGGGTTCAAACTGAATAGAATGTGAACGTGGGAGGGTAAATTTTCCCCAAAAATTTAGGGTATAATTTGATGTATAATTAAAATAATTAATACTAGTATATAGTATATGAAATGTATTAGTATATTATTGTATATATTACATATAGGTATATAGGTATTTTATTGTATTTGAAACTAAAAAAGAACTAGAGTACCCGGTCGGTGGTCGGGTTAATAACTAAATTAATTTAAATGTTTTTTACCCAATAATAAAATTTATTATGAAATTAAGTATAATGTTAAAATAAAATCTTAAATCTTGACTCGGTATCCCGCCAAATTGATTTTTTTTGGGTCATGGTCGGGTTGAGCTATTTCGGGTTGTCATCTTATAACCCATTTGACTTGAAATCAACCCATTTGAATGATTCAACACATTGATATCGTTGTTTTTGAAGATTGTTGGTGACATTGAAGCGTCTTTCCCGTATTCTCAAGAAAGCTTCGACATGCGGGGTAAAAAAAGCTTCACGGCGATACAAAAATGCATTTTGGAAATTAAACAACTCTCAACGGGTGATCCCCATTGATGAATATTTAGGAATGGACGATAGAACATCACGCTAGTGGCTTACATATTTTTGTGATGCGGTCATTCATTTATATCGTCGAGAGTTCTTACGTAAGTCGACTTCCCATGACGTCACATTCCGGGGATGCTTTGGAGCCTAGATTGTACACATATTGAATGGAGGAATTGTCCTAGGCATTTGCGAGGCCAATATACGCGAGGTGATAATAAAGTGCCGACTATTATGTTTGAATGTATTGCTTCGCAGGAACTGTGGATTTAATTGGCATTCGTTTTTCCGACTTCCCGGGTCAAACATCAATATCAATGTGTTGAATTAATCAGTCTCCGTTGTATGTTACTGTCCGAAATGGAGCGGCTCCAGATACTTCATTTGTTTGACGCGGGCGCTATTACAAACGTGGCTATTATCTTACGAACGAGATTTATCCTAAGTGGTCTACGTTCCTTAAAGCGTATCCGCATCCAGTTGACCCAAAAGATAAAGTGAGAGATAGGATAGTAATCCATCACGAGCCCAGAAACATAACATATCATATCATATAACAGATAATCCAGTAACACTAGATAACAGATCTAGGATGCATCCATACACCCCTGCAGATAACATAGTGGCCAAATATATACTTGAGCTCATAACATGTAACAGATAAGGGATGGTGTGGAACATCCCTTAAACACACTAGAGTCATATATGCCATTGGTGCATCAATGACACGGACATGGAACCCCCATGACTAGTGAAATGGCTCGGTTATCAAACTGAGAGTCAGATATCATATCATAATCAGAGTGTCATATCAAAAGGTTCATATCAAAAAGGTTCATAACAAATGGTTCATATCAAATGGTTCAGAAAAGCATATCAAAGGTTCATAAGCAAAGTTTCATAGCAAAGATTCGTCATTAAGGTCCATAGCAAAAGGAATCATAGCAAAGGTTCATAACAAATGGTGTGGAACATCACTTAAACACACTAGAGTCATATATGCCATTGGTGCATCAATGACACGGATATGGAACCCCCATGACTAGTGAAATGGCTCGGGTATCAAACTGAGAGTCAGATATCGTATCATAATTAGAGTGTCATATCAAAATGTTCATATCCAAAATGTTCATAACAAATGGTTCATATCAAATGGTTCAGAAAACCTGGCTTTGATACCACTTGTAGGTCACTAATATTTCAACCACACACACGTAGAACCAAGTAAAACTCGTACTACTACTCTATAATACACTATGACAATAAGAGAAGTAAATAAGCTAATAAGCTAAGGAGAAGAGAATTAAGAAGAGAAGAGAATAATGGAAGGCTTTCACTTAATTCGATTAACACACAAGCAGAGCTTTCGCACTTACATGAAAAAACCAACTATGAGAATGCATCCCATGTCTTCTATTTATAGGCAATGGGAGGGGAATAATTTTAAAAATATTCCCTTGCATGTGATAAGAATAAAATTACTAATGTGACCGGTCCATGGACTACTAATGGACCGGTCCATAATTACAAACAATATAGTCCTTAACCGTGCAACATTTAATTTAAATGAACAAGACTTGTAAATATTTAAAACGTGTTCCTAACAATCTCCCCCTAAGTCTTGATCATCAATGTTGCTCGACGTCTTCTTTGCTTCTTAGGCTTCCGACGTCTTTATAATCTTTGTTTCTTTGTTCTTGTATAATGATGATATGATGTTGTCTTGATCTGCCAATCTCCAACGTCTTCTCGTCTTCTCCATCATGCTCATATGTCTTTGACATGTTTCTGTATCATATGTTGAACTTTTGATGTTACTGAGTCTTTGAGAGAGCATTTCTTCAAGATATGAACATGATGGAGTCTTGATGGTCGAACTCCAGCTCCTCAGCAGCAGCAGCAGCATCAACAGCAGCAACAGCACGAACCAACCGGTACTTACAGGCTCAGACTTGAGATCATCAACAGCATAGTGTGAAGACTTTCTCAAATCCTAACCCAGACCGTTCTGAACCGGATTCCCCCGAAAGGGATTACACGGACACACCGAAGTGCACCCACGATTCAGTGAGACGCTGGAGATCACCCCACGACTGTAGACCGTTTGGAGCAAACACTAAGCGTAACCCACAAGGAGTTACCGAAGTGACCTGCTGACAGAGTTGTTTGATGTTGCTCTGGCAGGATTTCCATTCAATCATTGATAATCACAATTGTGACTTCTCTCATGAATGTTCTCGGTAGATTGCTAAGATCTGCGAAGGACACTTTCTTAATTTTACATCTGCTGCCCATGATGTAGAACAACAGAGTAATACTAAGTGTACCTAAGAGATTTTTATGAATCTCATGGCTCTAGACTCAATCAGTGCACATTTGTTTGGTCATCGGAGGCATGGAGCAGATTGCCTCCTTTTCAATATCAACACTCTCGTAATGAGAGGTCGATAGATTATGAAGGGTTCTCCGTGTGAATGAAACAAATGTCTTTTGAGAGACACTTGAGTGGCTTAGAAGGTTTATTAGTGCGTCACTGGGTCCATGACGTCTTTAGTATTCAATACCGGTGATGCTCATCAACCAGTAGATTATGAATTGAACCCGGTGTCCGCCCTAAGGTTGAACAAATGGAGGGCTATTTCTTTTCACCCTTTTCTTTACTTTTCTTTTTAATTATTCAACCCCTTCTTTCTCCGTTCATTCATTTTCTCCTTTTTATATCATACCTAGGACTTTCTAGTTCTACACTATTGGTATTGTCCTTGGGTAGATTCCTCCGGCTCTGGCGGATCATAGGACGGTTTTCCCTAACCTTAGTCACCTTATAACTCCATGACTATCCTAATGATGCCATAAACCAAACCATTGAAAATCTCTCAAAGTGTCGATAATTTGTAAAGACATTTTGTTGACACCTTGAGAGTTTGATGATTTTCAGAAAGACTCCCCCTTAACATGTGCGCATAAGTAATAAATTTGAAATTTGCACATGCCGGGAAGAGTTGGCACTTTTGAATTGATTGACTTTCAATGATCCTGATCGTTGCGAGACACGCTTACATCACCAGTTAAACTGGCTTGAAATTATTACCCGTCCAGATCAGATTCAAAGATTATCGCTCGAAATCGGTACATTCTACTCAGATACGTCCTTTGCGAGACACGCTTACATCACCAGATAAACTGGCTTGAAATTATTACCCGTCCGGGACATGTCCTTTCGACTACTGACTTTCCTATTCGTCAATTCGAGGGTCAATTCTGAGTTTGAGCACACGAGATTCCAGCAAATGAGACTTCATATTTTAATCATCTTTTACTTCTCCCCCTCAAAAATAGCATACTCATGATGTTTTTGGAAAAACGTTTATGATTAAAATATGTTGTTTTTGAGTTTTAGGGAGGAATTTTCAAGAACATTGATAATTCTTTGAACAAAGATTATATTTTTCAAATATTCCCCCTTAACAAGGGAATACTTGTCCTTATGAGCAGAATGTTTGAAAAACTTTGGAAAACATTCTGGTTTTAATTCTGCTCATAAGTAAGAAGCTTTCGCTCCTTTTTCAGGATTGAGGCACTGAAGCGTGCTGATGCGCGTGATGTGTCGTTGCGGTTTAGCAGTTTTAATGCCTACTCAAGTTTTAAATTTATATTTAGCCGACTTATCAATAACACACACACTTAACGAGCAGTGTACCCGGTCAGTATGAAGATAATGGTAAGTAGAGTGTCGATCACTAAGAGTGGAACGTATAATCTCGTTAATCTAATCAGTATTTTAATATCCTAACGCAAGGGGGTTTCAGCCTGAGAGACTGGCACGGTTTGTTTGCAATTAAATAATAAAATAAACCAATAGGCACGAATCAGCAAGTAGCACACACGTACACAGATAAATACTTGAGACAATAAGAGGGCTGTCCTTATGATTAAGTAGATTGTCACTTGTTTTATTGATAGCTTTATATGAAGTGTATGTAGTTAACCCTTTCTCGTTGGTCCTAATCTTATCGGCGAGTAAACCCTTAATGATTACTTATGTCTAAAAGTTATTCCTAAGTGATCAATTTAGTAATAACCGTGGGAGCCACATTATGTCCCGCAGTCAAATGCCCGCAAGCCACTAATAAACACAGAGGTTATCAATGCACTAATAAGTAGTAACCAAAGACATCAACATATAAACTTTAATTGATGGGAAAGCAAGTATTAAAGGGAGTGCAATCTTTCGTTGTCACATTACACAAGCCACCAATCCTGATGAATTAAAGTTTGCTAACACAATAAAACAAAACTACTTAATGAATTAAACACATGCAGCACCTTCTTACAGCTCTTGTATCTTTGATTTGGGTGTGTCTTGTGCTGCCTCCTTGACTGAATTCGTCCTTTGTTTCTCCTGTTCGAACTTCGGTTTTAGGTTTTTCGGAACTTGTAATTCGTCTGGTCTACGGGGTATTTATAGTTTCTGTCTGAGGGAAGATGCGGCGCATCTACTAAGTAGATGCGGCGCATGTACTTAACTTCGCGTGGGGTCCAAGATTATAATATTCAGGAATATTCGTACACCACCAGAAGATGCGGCGTAACTCCATGATTAGATGCGGCGCATGTCCTCTTGTATCTTGGATCGTATCTGGTGATATCTTGATAGAGATGCGGCGCATGTCGAGAGTGAGATGCGGCGCATCTGGAGCAGAATTGACTTGATCTTGTCCATGTCAGTAGACCTTCAACTTTATGCACGTTTTGCTCCATAATTAGTCCAAAGTCGCTAAGTTTCACCAAATGCTTGTTTTTACCTGAGAATTACAAAAGTAAACGATTAAGTATCAATCCTCATACATAATATAGTAAAACAAGTCAAATTAATAGGATAAATGATAGTAATAAAATGTACTTATTTGAGTTCATCAAATATCCCCCCACTTGAACTTTACTTGTCCCCAAGTAAACCTTAGAATTTCTCTTTTGAAAATGTATCCTAAAAGATGTTAGGATTTATTTTTATATTTAAGCATGTATTCGTTCATTTCATAATCACACAACTAAACACTTTAACGAATTAGAAGTAAAATAAAATAAGTCGATAAAAGAAAATCTAATCGTTTAACTGTCCAGTCGCGACGAATATTCTATCATAAGCTTGGCAAGTATACACATCTCCACCACTAAAGCTAAGGAGTAACAAGTCTAAAGCGGTAAAAAAGGGTTTTTAGGCTTAAGGGTTAATTATTCTTAATCACTATCGATCTCAAATTCCAGAAAAGGCGACAAAATCACAAATACATGATCGAATCCACGAACACGATACTTGCAATTGCTCAAATCCTTAACTCGAATAGGCTAAAGATAGGTCCAAACTTCACCAATAATAATATATCAAAAAGGGCGACAAAATCATAAATACATAGCCGAATCCACGACTACGATACTTAAGATTGCTCAAATCCCTAATCTCAATAAATCAAAGGTTTGGTTGGATAAAGAATAATAAAGGGCATGGATAACATTTGGGATATAAATTGGTGCAAAAATAAAAATAAACAAAACAAATAAATTAAAATCCTAAGTGTGGTTAATCACTATCCCAACCATCCCATGAATAAGACTCATATCATCGAATAACTCACGCTTTAACACTTGAAACACACGCTTTAGGTAGACACGAATTATACTCAACAAGATCTTAATCAAAGAATAAACCTTAATTGGCGTTCCCATAACTGCCAATTCTCATTCAATCCATAGATATAATACAACAAATAGTGGTGATATCGACCACTTACATAACTTTACATAAGTTGGTTAAAACTAACTTCCAACTTTTCTTTCTTTCTTTTTCTTTTCTCATTTTTTCGATTTTTTTTTTTTTTTTTTTTTTTTTTTTTTTTTTTTTAAACATAAACATAGATGTGTAAAATTTCACCACATCACTATAACTTTCTTTCCGGATAATTTTTCCATACTTTTCATGACTTCAGAAATAATGGTAATAGTGAAAGTAGTAAACACACGAAAAATAAACTCCAAAATATACAATATTTACTTTCACTCCAATTGCATTGTGCAATTTCCCGACCTAACCATAGATAATGAATTACGCACGCGAACACAGGTAATGTAAGGAAACACACTCTGCCTATAGCAATCAACCAACCACGGATTCTAATCTACAGGGTAGGCTAAGGTGTAAGGGTGTAACGAAACATTTTAAACATAGGTGTAAGAAACGAAAGGAATGGCTCTGAGGGTTTTTCTAGGGGTATCTTACTCTAAAAATGAGAGTAACAAAAGGGTTTATACGGGGGTTAACTAACCAGTGTAGTTAGTTAATAACACATAACATATAATAGGCTATTTGGGTGTAATCCTAGAAATTTACCAAGTTAGACAAGTCACTCCAATTATATAAATAATACTTATTATGGTGGTCTCGAATAGTATACAAGCCAAGTTCTAAAGTTTACAAGTCACCGGCACACTCATAGATTTGTGAATTTTGAAAAATCACAATTTTTGAAAATAACGTCATGTGTGCAGTTATGCAACTTAGATCTTAAACAAAAACATGCTAAAAATTTTTTAAGTTTGATATATTAAGCACATTTTAAGCATAATTTTTGAAAAAGTTTAGGACAAGTAATTGTTAAGTGTTCTAATTCTCCAATCCCCCCACTTAAGTTAAACAACGTCCTCGTTGTTTGTATAAAAGATTAAAAACTGGAAATTAAAAGAATTAGAACAGAAAAACTCCCCTGAGATTTGCTCGGTATGATCCTCCATTAGTATAAGAGCAAAAATCAACTTCTTGTGGATTAGAACGTTAAAGCTTCATACTTGATGTATCCACAGGAAATCCAGGAAACTATAATACCACCAACACTTTAAAACACACCTAAGATAAGAAAGGTTCAAACTTGCATAATACATTAGTAGTTAGATAAAAATGAAACTTTAAAAATTAAAACTGAAAATCATCAGGTCAGTCGATGCGCCGTATCTTATTGAAGAAGATACGCCGTATCGAGCCTGGAATAAATACGGATCAGAATAAAGATGCGCCGCATCCTTAACCAGGGATGCGCCGCATTAAAAATAAACTGATAAATAGTTTTAAAGTCGAAAATAAAAATGCAGAAAAATAAGATATGACCATTGCAGGAGATGCGTCGCATCTCAGAATTGAGATGCGCCGTATCCTCATGCGGGCCTGACTGACTCGACACAGAAAACAGAATAGTAAATAGATAAATCCGGGTTGTCTCCCGGTAAGCACTTGTCTTTATTCCAGAGTCTTCAAGTTAGACTCACGTTCAGCTCTTTAATATCGATCATTGACTCCTACATTGCCGCGTAGGATCCACTTAGCAACTAATTCGTCACGTATATATTCAGGTCCCAAGTTCAAAACTCCTTTATAGAATCCTTCCATCATCTGATACGGGTATTCAATCCCTCTCTTCATGTCATCATTACTAATAAAAAGGAATGGAGAGAATTTGTAGCAGACCCTATTAGTAGCATGTTTAAATCCAGGGTGAGTTCGGGGCATCATATAAGTGATAACGTCGCTTCCACATTGAAAGGTGATCTTTCCTTCAAATCGCTTTGCATTAATAGTGATCTCCCTACAGAATGGTTTTCCAACAATCACGTCGCCCATACTGCTGTCACGATAGGCATTCATTTCTTCAACAACGGCGAACTCAGTAACAATAGTAAAGTGTCCAACGAAGATCGGGACATTAATGAAGGCTCTAACTACATTCTTTCCCCTACACTCCACTTTATTTCTCATAATAGAATTGTAAAAGCTTCTTGACATAACATTGATCGGCAAAATAGGAAAGAAATTGGCGTCAATACATTTGTATCCAATCATGCATGGGAATTGCAAATTGTAAGCACAATTGGCGTGGATCCTTCTACCATAATCCCAAGAACCATCAAATCCCTCAAATTCATCGTAATTCCTAGTATTAATAACGTTGACTTTTGGACTATCCACAATTTCTCCTTCTTCTAACTCAGATTCAGCATCATCCATGAACAGGTCATTGGATTCCAATGGTCCATTAAGGTCATTAAGTTCAATGTAGTCCCCATCGTAACGTTCGAGTGATTTATCATGCACTAATACTTCATACATAAAATTGGCTTCGAAGTCGAAGTCAAGCAGTTCTCCGTATCCTTCCATTTTTCTTCTGAAATAATCACGAAAGCATCAATAGGGTATGCCCAAGAAAGTAATATATCAGAAAATCAACAACGAAAACGGAATACGAAAAATTAAAGTTACTGATATTTGTAGACGATGCGCCGTATCCAAAAAGTTGGATACGTCGTATCTTAATACGTTAAAATTTAATCAGACTTTATCCAGAAAATAGATACGCCGCTTTAGAATTTATGAATGCGCCGTATCGAATTAATTAATCAAAAATCAGCTTATCTAATTAAAATTAAATGCGTCGTATTAACGAAAGTTAATGCGCCGTATTTTTGTTACGTTTAAAAATAAATACCGATTTTTGATTCAGAAAGATGCGCCGTATCGATAGAGATCGATACGCCGTATCTGTTTAATAATTCGCAAACTATTTTTAATTAAAATAATAGATACGCCGTATCTGCTAAAGCAGATGCGTCGTATGGCGTTAACGTTTAGAATTTTTTTTTTTTTTTTTTTTTTTTTTATCGAAAAACAGATACGCCGTATCTGCTAAAGCAGATGCGTCGTATTACTTTATCGCTTAGAAAAATTTTCTTATTAAAAACAGATACGCCGTATCTTGGGGAAAAGATGCGTCGTATCGAATTAATTAAACGCGTTGTATTTTTTTAAAAAATTAAACGCAATACGCCGTATCTGAGAGATCAGATGCGCCGTATCGTTTGATTTAGCACAGTACAACGATAGCAGAACAGAAAAATACGAAAAATAAAAACAAAAATTAAACACACAAACGAAAATAAACACACAAAAATAAAAGAAAACAATTAACACACAATACAACAAATATGCAAAATAGTACAATGATGCAATTAATCTAATAAAAAGAAAAAACTAATTAAAATACTAATCAAATTAACAGATAATAACAATTCACTCCCCGGCAGCGGCGCCAAAAACTTGATGCGCGTGATGTGTCGTTGCGGTTTAGCAGTTTTAATGCCTACTCAAGTTTTAAATTTATATTTAGCCGACTTATCAATAACACACACACTTAACGAGCAGTGTACCCGGTCAGTATGAAGATAATGGTAAGTAGAGTGTCGATCACTAAGAGTGGAACGTATTATCTCGTTATTCTAATCAGTATTTTAATATCCTAACGCAAGGGGGTTTCAGCCTGAGAGACTGGCACGATTTGTTTGCAATTAAATAATAAAATAAACCAATAGGCACGAATCAGCAAGTAGCACACACGTACACAGATAAATACTCGAGACAATAAGAGGGCTGTCCTTATGATTAAGTAGATTGTCACTTGTTTTATTGATAGCTTTATATGAAGTGTATGTCTAAAAGTTATTCCTAAGTGATCAATTTAGAAACAACCGTGGGAGCCACATTATGTCCCGCAGTCAAATGCCCGCAAGCCACTAATAAACACAGAGGTTATCAATGCACTAATAAGTAGTAACCAAAGACATCAACATATAAACTTTAATTGATGGGAAAGCAAGTATTAAAGGGAGTGCAATCTTTCGTTGTCACATTACACAAGCCACCAATCCTGATGAATTAAAGTTTGCTAACACAATAAAACAAAACTACTTAATGAATTAAACACATGCAGCACCTTCTTACAGCTCTTGTATCTTTGATTTGGGTGTGTCTTGTGCTGCCTCCTTGACTGAATTCGTCCTTTGTTTCTCCTGTTCGAACTTCGGTTTTAGGTTTTTCGGAACTTGTAATTCGTCTGGTCTACGGGGTATTTATAGTTTCTGTCTGAGGGAAGATGCGGCGCATCTACTAAGTAGATGCGGCGCATGTACTTAACTTCGCGTGGGGTCCAAGATTATAATATTCAGGAATATTCGTACACCGCCAGAAGATGCGGCGTAACTCCATGATTAGATGCGGCGCATGTCCTCTTGTATCTTGGATCGTATCTGGTGATATCTTGATAGAGATGCGGTGCATGTCGAGAGTGAGATGCGGCGCATCTGGAGCAGAATTGACTTGATCTTGTCCATGTCAGTAGACCTTCAACTTTATGCACGTTTTGCTCCATAATTAGTCCAAAGTCGCTAAGTTTCACCAAATGCTTGTTTTTACCTGAGAATTACAAAAGTAAACGATTAAGTATCAATCCTCATACATAATATAGTAAAACAAGTCAAATTAATAGGATAAATGATAGTAATAAAATGTACTTATTTGAGTTCATCAAGCGTACCTCAGGGTCCTTTCTTTAGGGTCCGGGTTGTACACTGTTATGTGTGCACAAGCCGTAGTCGTATTACAGTCATATAAGTAAGAATTATGAATGAATAATGAATATTGAAATCAAATTCTTACAATTAACCGCCTTTGCCAGAAGTGGTGAATTTAGGATCTGTCCTCTGAAACAATCGGATGGCAAATGGAAGACGACCACCAACATAAGTTTCCAATCTCCTCATCTGATCCCTTCGGTAGAGCCTTTCTTCGATCGACCAGATAAAATTCTTGACTTGTCGAAGCTGATGATGATTCCATTTCTTGTGCTTCTTCAATATTTGATCCTGAACCCGTGTGACTAACCCATCTCAAACATTCTTCAGAGTGTCATCACAAAACTTGTGAATCTCCTTATGTTGCATGAAACAGTTAGTGTTTGTAGCACTTCTGTAGACGAATCCGAAGACAGGGTCGTTCTTGAGCAAGTACTGAGGCTCTCTGTTATCAGTAAGAGTAAACATGGGTTCCTCACGATTCAACTTCTTCTGATAGCTTTCAACTCCAAATTGAAGGTCCTCAACACGTTCTTTGATAACCGTTCTTCTGATGAAGTGACAGATAGCCATACTAAATGCATATAGAAGAGTAGGATTAAGATGATTCAGCTTCCCTTGTACTTTCATTAAATACAAATCTTCAATGTCATTGAGATTGAGTGCGGGAAAATCTGCTTCATTGAACGTGTAAAGTAGATCATCGTGTCTGTGAACAGTAATCTTAGAAATGAAAGTGTAACCAAGCTTTTGTGATCCCTTGGCATCAATCACTGCCTTGATACGAAGATCACTGAACACCTTTTCACGAGATGCCATGAGACCAAGCTTGTACTTGTACCACGACTTACGTTTGTCAAACCAATGGTGAATTCCAAGTTCAGCGTCACGATCATATTTAGCAACTTTGTTGATGAAGAGTTTACGGTGTCTAGCTTCTTCCTCAATGGCAGGATTGGTGTAGTTCGCAGCAGGAGTGAATGTGATTGAGGTAGCATATTTGACTTTACTGGAGGCCCCATGTACGAGTAGTTCCAGATCTTGATTGAAGAAGAATGCGAATGGAATTTCTGACATTCCATGGTATGGTCGTATCACAGGAAGTGGTTTTGTCCAGTCAGTGATGTATGGACGTTTCTTACTGTCAAGACCACCTTCCCTGAATACATCTGGATTTGTCCAATCGAAGTCTGTTGGTCCACAAATTGTATATGGATCACTAAGTAGTCTTGAATACCTAGTAGATGGTTAGGATAAATCCGAACCAATCTAAGTGAGAAACCCTAGGTGATTGTTGTTGTTAATGCGGAATCTTAACAAGAACAATGAAGAACACACAGGAATATCACTAACTTCGTATATTGATTATAATCACAATAGTGAACTCGTACAACTCACACACATTACTAACAACCTTTAGGGATCCTTTTATAACACAAGGAAACCCTAATACTAACCGACTCAGAAGATATTCACAAATCTTCTAAAAAGATACTTACACGTTTAGTATCTTTTCCTAACTTATCTCTAACAAACTTTCCTAACTTTACGACCAGACTTAACTTTATAAGTCAACCAGACTTAAACATACTACCAGACTTAACTTTACATAACCAGACCTAATAACAAAGACAGACCTAACTCTGATATACTACCAGACCTAAGTTGTCTTCTCTTGATTCGTATCATAATTCCCAACAATCCTCCCCTAACTTGATCTTCATGCATCATGAACTTCAAGTTCTTCTGATTAAGCCTTCTGAGGATTGAATCTTGAACACTTTGAACTGTATTTAGGTCTTGTTCCTTTCTAGAAGCTTGAATCTTGATAAGCTCTTCTGATATGGTCTTTGCAGCAACATTGACTATATGTACATCAAATTCATTTAAGTTCCAGACTATTCTCATCACTTCCAAATGTGTTACCATCTGTGAGAGGTGAATCATTGAAAATGTAATGGATTTAAAATCTCTTTACCAATAGCCATTACCACTGGAGTAGCCAATGTTTTGGTGTGTAAGACCATGGTACATTAATAACCATATGATTTTTAGCAAATCATCAGCTTATCAACGGATTTGTTAAGTCTTTACCAAAAGCCGTTTGCTTCTGGACTAGTCAATTCTTTGATGGAAAAGCACCTCATCATGGTGAATTGATTACCATTTATGGTTTTCCACAGCCTTTACCACAAGCCATAACCTTGTGGGCTAGCCAACTCTTCACTTATCTTAGATATGTTGATGAGACAAGGTGGACTGATAACCTTTTGATGTGTTAGTGCAAAGCACCTCCACCAAGTGAGAAGTTCCAATAGTCTCACTTAACAACTTGTGAAAATTTACTTAATCCAGCATTATCTATACAAGAAATAGAAGACAAAAATCAAATAAAAAATTCACTAACAGACCTAAAAATAAAACTACAAGACTTAAAAAATAACCTTAATGCTGGTAAGTACTCATACTTAACATACTTTACAGATTGACCTCCCCTTAAGTCAAACCTCCCCTTAACTCAAACTAGGGGTTCATCATACCAATGTTAACTACCAGATAATTGAATCTAGGACCATCAAATGCCTTAGTTAACAGGTCAGCAACATTAAAATCTGTATGTATTTTCTCCACTCTAATCAACTTCTTTTCAAAGCAATCTCTAATGAAGTGATGCCTGATTTCTATATGTTTAGTTTTAGAGTGATATACTGGGTTCTTAACAATACAGATAGTACTCTTATTATCTATGTGGATAACAGTATTCATAAAATTCAAACCATAGTCCAGCATCTGATTCTGAATCCACAAAACTTGTCCACAGCAATGAGCAGCTGCTACATACTCAGCCTCAGTAGTTGAATTTGCCACAATTGTCTGCTTCTTGCATTGCCAAGATATCAACCTCCTTCCAAGGAATTGACAACCTCCTATTGTGGATTTCCTATCCAGGCTTGCACCAGCATAGTCACTGTCTGAATAAGTTGTCAGGTCAAAAGATGACTCCTTAGGATACCAAAGGCCCAAATTGGGTTTGCCCTTTAAGTACCTAAAGATTCTTTTCACAGCATGAAGATGTGAAGTCTTTGGTTGTACCTGAAAACGTGAACAAACACAAACTGCATACATAATGTCAAGTCTAGAAGTAGTAAGATACATGAGGGAACCTATCATGGATCTGTAGAGATGCACATTCACATCAGCAGCATCTTCCTCCTTTGTTAAAGGCACCTTGTTCTCCATGGGAGTGACTACTGTCTTCACATTTCAGAACTCAAACTTTCTCAAAATTTCTGCAACATACTTATCTTGAGAAATAAAAAGTCCATCATCCTTTTGTTTAACTTGCAGTCCTAAGAAAAATGTAAGTTCTCCCATTGAGCTCATTTCAAACCTGCTCTTCATTAAACCTTCAAATTCATCACACCAAGACTTTCTTGTTGATCCAAAAATGATATCATCCACATAGATTTGAACAAGAATGATATCCTTCTGGTCTCTCTTAATGAATAAAGTCTTGTCAATTACACCCCTGATGTATCCATGTTCTTCAAGAAACTGAGAAACAGTTTCATACCAAGCTCTAGGAGCTTGATGAAGACCATATACAGCTTTAATAACCTTATACACTTTATTGGGGTTAGCAGAATCTTCAAAACCAGGAGGTTGATGTACATACACATCTTCTTCAATAATGCCATAAAGGAAAGCACTTTTTACATCCATCTGATACACCTTGAATCCCATGTATGATGCATAGGCCAAAAATAACCTGATAGCCTCAATCCTTGCTACAGGAGCAAAAACCTCATCATAATCTATGCCCTCCTCCTGTTTGTATCCTTGTGCTACCAACCTTGCTTTGTTCCTTACAACTACCCCTCTTTCATCCCTTTTATTCCTGAAGACCCATTTAGTACCAATAACTTTAGCTCCATTAGGTAGGTCTACAAGAACCCATACTTTCTGTAGCTTGAACTGCAACAACTCTTCTTGCATGGCTTCTACCCAACTTTCCTCCCCTAAAGCTTCAGAAACTGTAGTGGGTTCACTTTGAGAAAGAAAGCAAGCAAATAAGCAATGTTGCTGGTCCTTATGATTGACCCTTTGTTGTTGCTTAATCAGGCTAATGAGTGCAAGTGAAGCAGACTAATGTTGCACCCTACTTCGTGTTTGAACAGCAGATTTGGGATTACCAATTATTTGACTCTTGGGATGAATGGTGTAAATCCTGAGAGTGGGAGTTGGACTGACCTCCACTTCAGTGGGTAAGTTGTTGAAATCCGTGACAAAGCCTCCTTCATCATATGAAGCCCCTTCAAAGATACCTTCATTAGGATTTGGAAATACTTCAAGTTCTGGCATCTCAGAATCATCACAAGCAGTACTTGAAGAAAGGTCTGGTTGAACACTACTACCAGACTTAAAATGAGAAGTACTGGTAAGGTTAGGAGATACTACTTTGCCAGAAACTTGAGATTTGGAGTCAGAATCCTTTTCTTTTTCTGCTTCAGCAGCAACAGACTTGGTCTCAGTAGATGGAATCACAACAAGCTCAGCCACATCATCAGTGTTCCCTGTATTAGAAAGATCTTTGGTACCTGCATTGTTAGAAACTTCTTTGGTACCTGCAATAGGGTTAATTTGATTCTCCTTGGAGACAGGAATATAATTCATAGAATCAGTTAAATAATCAATATCAAACATCCATCTATGACCAATTCCCTTGACATTGGGTTTTTCCTCAAGAAAGTTTACATGCAGATTTTCTTCTACTTTCTTGGATACTAGATTTTAAACCCTAAAGGCTTTACTGTTTAATGCATACCCAATTAAAAACCCTTCATCAGACTTTCCTTCAAATTTTCCAAGTACACTTAAAGTATCAAGAATGGTAACATGACACCCAAAAGGTCTTATATGGCTAACAACAGGTTTATGGCCAAACATAAGTTCATAAGGGGTTTTATTTTGAGGCTTGGTTACTCTAACCCTATTAAAGATGTAACAGGCATTGTTGACTGCTTCAGCCCAAAATGTTGTAGGTAAGAGTGAATCTGCTAGCATAGTCCTAGCTGCCTCAATAAGTGTCCTGTTCATTCTCTCAGCAACTCCATTTTGCTGAGGAGTTCTTGCATTACTGAATTGTTGCTTGATTCCTTTATTGCCACAAAAGTCTAGCATGCTTTTGTTTTTAAACTCAGTGCCATTATCACTCCTAATGATTTTAACTCTTTTATCAATAAGGTTTTCAATCTGTCTAATGAAAGTTTGAATCAAAGGGGTAGCTTCATCCTTCCTAGACATAAAGAACACCCAACAATATCTAGTACAATCATCTGTAATGACAAGGCAATAGCATGCATGATTAATACTATGGACAGATGTAGGGCCAAAAAGATCCATATGTAAGGTATGTAAAGGTTCAGTGATTAATCTTTCTAATTTAACCTTACAGGATGCCCTATGTTGTTTTCCCTTGTTGCAAGCCACACAAGTATGATCATTTTTAAACAATTTTGAAGGCAAACCTCTTACAAGGTTATTCTTTACAAGTTTATTCATGTTTTTGAAATTCACATGGCCTAACCTTCTATACCACAACTTAGATTCATCCAATGTAGCTTTTGCAATTAAACAGGTAGCACCTTTTGCAGGATTAGATGCTTTCATATCAAAACTGTACATTTTGTGTTGTCTAGGAACTTTAAGAAGAATCTGATGTTCTTCAGGCATCTTAAAGTCCAGAGTCAACACAAAACAATCAGTTTCAGTAAAAAGCACCTTATGCTGAGTATCACAAATTTGTGATATTGAGAAAAGGTTGAACTGCCCAAGTTCTTTCACAAAAGATACATTGTCAAATTCTATGTTGCCCACAATAATTCTTCCTTTACCAGTTATCTGTCCCTTGCTTCCTCCAAAAGTAACAGAACCTCCTTCGAATTCATGAAAATCATTAAGATAGTTCTTGTTACCAGTCATGTGCCTAGAGCATCCACTGTCAAGAATTCCTCTATCTTCCATATAGCAAAGTGGATGATCCTGCACAAAAAGAAGAGAAATTAGTTTCTCTTAGGAACCCAGGCCTGAATAGGCTTGGGTCCGCCTTGTGGATCAACATGCTTAAATTTCTTAATTAAACCTGATCCACTATTGTTTTGGGATTTATGCATTGATTTATTTTTGTTTGAATCCCAAGACATACATGCTGAGGTCTTAACAGCAGACCCCCCATTCCCCTTTAAAGGTTTTGCTGTTTGCTTAACAGCTTGTCTTCTTACAGGTGAATGAGTTTTATAAAAATTATTTCTTTGAAAATTTGCATTCACCTGAGGTTTTTGAAAAGATTGTTTGGGTCTCACAAAACTAGTGTTCACATTAGGCCTCATAGAATTAACATTTTGCCTATTCACATTAAAGTTCCTGTAGCCAGACCTAATATTTGGTCTACCAGAATTAACATAATAGTTAGGTCTGGTATAGTTATTGAGTTGGACAGGTCTGGGAACAAACTGGTTGGCATGATTAATTCTACTAGCATCATTCCAAGCTGGTTTATTTGAACTATGACCCATATTAACATTCCTTCTCTTTTGCTCAGCCTCTCTTTTCATTCTCTTTTCATGGAAGTCACAATCTCTTATTAAATGACTCAAACTTCCACACACAAAACATCTTTTAGGAGCATAAGTATAACTACTCCTACTTTCTCTGTGAACACTATTGCTTCTAGGTGACTCACTCATTTTAACAGATTCCCTAGGAGTTTTTATGTGATTAACACAACTAGGTTTGACTGTCTTAGCCTTTGGTTCAGTCACTTCAGGTTTAGTAACAACAGGTTCACACTTCTTAATAACCTTAGGTTCAGGATTCTCTTTTATCTCACTTTTTGACTCAGACTTAGAGTGATCAGAGGAACCATCAATAGATCCTTCAGAGTCATTAGATTGACAAGAAGAATACCTAATGGATTTGTCCTCTGATGTGGTTGGTTCAGGCACTTCAGGACCTTTCTTACCATACACAAAGAGTGAATCATCCAACTCTTCTTTTTCAAGAGGAGTATAGTCATCACTCAAAGGTGGTGGTACTCCCTTAAAGTCACCAGTCTTAACAAACCTATTATACAAAGGCTTATCAGTATAGTCCTCTTCTTTATTCTTAAATATAGCTTTATTCTCATTATCCTTATATCCTAAGCCACATTTTTTATTTGACTTAATTTGAGAATCCCAACACTTAAACAGGTTATTATTTGAATTGTTCCACTGATCTACCCTTTTTCTCAACTCATCCCTCTCCTTCTGAATTTTAAGGCCCAACTGTCTATACCTTTTAAGCTTTTCATCTTGTTCATAAATTTTATTAGCTTGAAAATATAGTTTTTCATTTAAAGCAGCATGTTGGTTTTGAAGGGTGACCTTTTGTGCCTCTAAAGTTTTTACAGCATTTTTATGTGCTAATAAATTTACTTCTAGATCACCTATTTGTTCTAGCTGCTCATCACATAAAGCCTTAACATGATTATATGAGTCAGTACATAATTTAGAGCATAATGATACCTCATTACCAATGGCCATGAGAGCATGATCAGACTCCTCATTTACTCTTGGATGCTCACCCCAGTTGACTCCTCCAGCTTCCATTGTCAGCAGGCTCATCTGATTCTTTTCCATCTTCCCATCATCATCTCTTGTCCCATCAGCAGGCTTCTTCTCTGGACAATCTCTTGAAAAATGTCCATGCTTGTGACAGTTGTAGCATTCAACTGTCCTCTTTGTGTATCCCACTGGTGATTTGTTGTTGAAGTTGATGGTCCTTCCATATTGCTTCTAAAATCTTTTGACCCTTAAAGCAACCATGGCAATGTGCCATTTTATGTCCATCTCCTCAACTTCAGCATCATTAATCTGTTCTAGGTCTTCACTAATAAAGCTCTCATCTTCCGTTTGATTGGCAAAGAAAGAATGTATCACCTCATCAGTAAAACTTGAAGCAGACCTTTCACTTGAAGGAGTTTCATAGATACCAGACCTAACACTACCAGATTTAACCTTGTAAGTATTGCTTTTGTTTTGTGACACAAAAGCAACATTTGATGAACTGGTTGAAGCTTGAGTGTTGTTACTGATGTCCCTTTCAAACATCCTGAGATTATTGTATAGGTCATCAGGTGTCATTGAATCTACTTCCTCCTTAATCCTCATCGCCACAGATACATTGCCCCATTCTGATGGTAAAGATCTAAGGAACTTGTGGTTTGCATCCTCATTTGAAACTGCTGCACCATGAACTTCCAGTTGTGTTAACAGATGTTGAAATCTGTCATAGCCCTTCTCCAAACCTTCAGTTTTTGAAACACTGAATGTCTCAAATTGCTGTTTAAGAACAGCCTTTTGCATCTTCTTGGAGTTTGCATTGCCTCCAAATCGTTTCTTGATTACCTCCCACATCTCCTTAGCATCAAGGATGCCATGAAACCTTTGTAGATGCTCCTTAGGAATAGCCATAAGAAGCAAGGTTCTGGCCTTCTTTTCCTTCTCCACAGCCCTGATCTCTTCAGCAGATACTGGTGGCATTATTCTGATCTGCCCATCATTCCTTTGTAAAGTTCTCTTCTTAGAATTTCCCTTTTGAATAACCTTCCATACATCACTATCAATGTATTCCAGATAATGTTCCATCTCCATGGCCCATATATCATACTCTTCTCTTTTCAGTAATGGAAGTTTTATGTTTGAGATTGTGGTTGTGGAAGGGATGGGTTGTTGTTGTGTTTGGGAGTTACTGGTTTCGGTTTTTCCTTCATCTTCATGGTTTGACTTCTCATCCTCACTGTTATGGATTGAGAAAGTTTCAGGCTTATCGTATTCAGACATTGTGTAGGGTGATTTGAGTGAGAATTAGGTTTTAGTGTTCTTCGAATTCAGAGTCTCTCGCCTTGCTCTGATACCACTTGTTGGTCCACAAATTTTATATGGATCACTAAGTAGTCTTGAATACCTAGTAGATGGTTAGGATAAATCCGAACCAATCTAAGTGAGAAACCCTAGGTGATTGTTGTTGTTAATGCGGAATCTTAACAAGAACAATGAAGAACACACAGGAATATCACTAACTTCGTATATTGATTATAATCACAATAGTGAACTCGTACAACTCACACACATTACTAACAACCTTTAGGGATCCTTTTATAACACAAGGAAACCCTAATACTAACCGACTCAGAAGATATTCACAAATCTTCTAAAAAGATACTTACACGTTTAGTATCTTTTCCTAACTTATCTCTAACAAACTTTCCTAACTTTATGACCAGACTTAACTTTATAAGTCAACCAGACTTAAACATACTACCAGACTTAACTTTACATAACCAGACCTAATAACAAAGACAGACCTAACTCTGATATACTACCAGACCTAAGTTGTCTTCTCTTGATTCGTATCATAATTCCCAACAAAGTCTTTGGATAAAGCCCTAGCTATGTTCTCCAAATGATATTCCAACTCAGCAGCACTTGCAGATTTATCCTTTAAAAGAGTGAAGGCATCATTTTTGACTCTACGAAGCTCTCTTTTTGTCATCTTCTTAATGTTGAATGCATGTTTGACTTTCTGAGTGTATTCAAACGTGCTATCTTCTATTTTTGAAGCTTCGTCGTCGTTAATTTGAGCCTTTGCAAGATGGTCGAACCAGTCGTTTCCTTGTAAGTCTTCGTTAGTATCTAACCATGTAATCACAGCTGGTTCTCCAGAAGATTTCTTACTGCTGGAAGGTTTAGATTTTGCTGGTTTTAGAGGTGATTGGGGTGGATCATCTTGAGGTTGAAACTCAACGTCTTCATTTAGGAAATGTTCAAAGTGATGCTCAGTTTCCTTAGGATCAGATTCTTGATGAGTTGGAGATGGTGAAGAGGTTTTCTGCTCTGTTGGTTCCTGAATGTGAATCCCAGATCCACTCCCATTCTTTTGTTTCTTCTGTGTGGGATTTGGATCTTGATCCTCATTGTCGTCATCACGAATCCTTTTACCCTTATCAGCCGCAACCTTGCAAGAAACCTTCTCAACGTGTGCTTCAATAGACTTGATGAGACTGTTATCTTCAGGAGAAGGAGATGTCATAGCATGGAGACTGTTGAGAAGTTCAAGTTTGAGTTCTTCAGTGGTGAAGTCTTTGAGTTGCTTGAAGCCAGAATTTGAGATGATTGCTTCTTTGACCTTGACATCCAGTTGAGTATTGACATTCTCGTTAATGTTTTTCTGAAGATCAGCAGTGAAGCGTTTGACATAATGTCTTGTCTTACTTTTGATATGATCTTCAATATCAAAATTAAGAAACTCATCCATGTTCTGCTTTGTTTCCTGCATCTCTTTGACTTGATCAGACAGATCCTTGACAAGATTTTTCATCTCTGTCAGTTGTTCTTGCAACCTGCTCTCTTTTCTTGCTTGAGCAAGTTTGGCTGCTTTCTTAATTTGCCTGGATATGGGTGACAGAACTTCCACTCTTGTGACTTTGGCGATTTTATTGACATGTTTGCCTTTCATGACTGTTCTGATTCTTTCTGCTATTGTTGCTTTGCCTTTGTGTGGTGGTGACTTTGATGGTGATGGAGTGAGTGATGGTATAGATGATGATGAATTAGGAGAAGCAGAATTCTTGTGAGATGAAGATGAAGGTCTTGGAGATTTTCTCGGTGATACTGGAGGAGTTTGATGCTTGGGAGGTGAAGTAGGAGGTGAGAAAGGTTTGGGAGAAGGAATGGGAGGAGTTTGATCTCGTGGTTGTTGTTGAGGAGACTTATTAAATGGATCATTTAATGGAGAGATAATGTAGTTATCTGCTTCCTCATCCTCTTTTTGTTTCCTTTCCATTTCTTCCTTCCTTTTCCTTTCTGCTACATCAAGTGCTTCCAGCTCATTTGCCACTTCAGTTGCCTTTGATCCAGTAATTTCTTTTTCTTCATCAGAATTTCCCCATTCACCAGTGTCATCATGGTGATGTACCTCCTCTTGATGTGGGATGTCATCAAACATTGAATCAGAAATTTCATTTTCTGTAAAGACTATCTTTTCAGACTCAGATTGTGTTTGAATCTCCAAGTCGGGTTGATTAACCGAGCTTGATTGAGGAGGGGGAACCGTAGATGTAGCCATAGCGGGTTGATTAACCATATCTGGCTGAACTGTGGAAGGTTGTGAGACACCGGGTTGATTAACCGGATTAGGGGATGAGACTGGTGCTGGAGTGACTCCTGATCCTCCTGCTCCCTTAGCAATCTCTTCCTTCTTCTTTTCTTCCAATTCCCTCATTATTCTCTTCTGTATATCTGCTCTTCTTTCTTCATCAATCTTCTTTTGCTTGATACTTGCCTTAGCTGCATTCTCTAAGTCAAGCTTTGTCTGAAATTCAGCTTCTTGCTCATTAAGTATTTCCAATTCTGGTTCAGTGTCTTCAGAGGATTCAGAGGATTCATCACGAATACCAATGTCTTCAACTTTTGGTTTTGGAGCTGTCTTGATAATTCTCCTCTTGCTTGGGGGTTGTTTCTTTGAAGCACTAGATGCACTTCCAGTTTTACTAGCTCTACTACTTTTGGAACGAGTCTTGGAAGAACCTGTTCCCTCAGTCATTTTAGTGATGCCGACAAGCTGCTTTTCATAAGCCTGAATGTAATCTTCGTAAGCAGGAGTTTCCTTGACCGCATCAGTAAGTAGAACATCAAACAGCTTAAGACCTTGTTTGTGAGTGCTATCCTTTGGGAAGTATACTGATTTGAAATCCGTGTCCATCTTTATCACATGTCTTTCTCTGTCTTCGGGTCGATTAGAAATATCATGATGCTTATCAAGAAGAAGACTGATCAGCAACTTAGTGTAACGGACAAATGGGATTTTGGTCAATGGTTTTCTATGCTGAGCATGCATTTGAAACATAAGATCTTCCCAGATAATAGTAGCAAAATCAAGGTTGTGTTTAGTAACAAATCCCCAGAAGAGTTGAGCATGAGAAAGTCTTGGATGTTCGTGTCCAGTGTCTCTTCCAGACACTGATCGAATCAAAATGTAGTACATTGCTCTACATGGCTGAGGAATGGACTTGGCATTGATATTTGAGAGAATGTTGAGTGGAAGATTTGGATCTACATCATATCTAATGCCAACGAGAAAGTTGAGAATGTCTTGTTCAGTGGGTGAAGGCCAGTACTGTCGTGAGGTATCCGGTGGATTAGGTAGAGATAGAGCTTCACGTAGATGTGCTGGTGTGACTTTGACTTGTTTTCTGTCAAGAGTTCATGTGAAGAATTTGTTGTTGTCATCAGGTTTGAGAGTGCTCCACATCTGATGGATGTACAACTCAGGAATACTATCTGAATCCTTCAAAATACTACGGCATTCATGTCTTTTGAGGATTTCAATAATAATGCGACAACTTGGTTCAGCACACTTGATGTTATCAAAGACAACTCTTGCATTGTTCTTGCCATACTTAGCCGTGAATCCTTGTGGGAATAATTCAGCTTTGGTGATCAATGGAAGTGGTTGTTGTTGTTGTGAAGACATTGTGGATAATCTGAAACAGCATTATGACACCAATTTGCAGGATATATGTGTGTTAGCATTAGTTGAGACTAAGTGTTTGCACATAACATCCTTTATTAACATGACTTTGCAATCGTTAATCTATGAAGTTTATCATTTTAATTTGTATAATAAACTTTCTCACAAATTTGACAAGACTTAAGGAAATGGAAATTTCTATGGAAATTAGTAATTTCGAAGGCAGATAGTCAAATGCGAGAGACTTTGATAAATGCGAGAGAAAATACCAATTTCGAGAAAAAATTGTCAAATGCGAGAAAAAATCTAATTGCGAGAAAATTTGTCAAATGCGAGAGAAATTTCAATTGCGAGAAAAAAATTTCAAATGCGAGAGAAATTCCAATTGCGAGAAAAGTTTTTCAATTGCGAGAGCATTTACCATTTGCGATAGCAACCACCAATTGCGAGAGCAATGGAAATTGCGAAAGCAAATGACAATTGCGAAAGCAATTGCAAATTCGAGAATATCTTATACAAGAAATTCCGAAACCATTCAGACGACGAATTTTTCACCAAGATTTTGCATTTTTTAACACAGATTTAATGATTTAACACTAATTGCAATAGGTTCACAAAGCTATTTTACGCATTTTGTCCAAGTTATAACAATGTTTAACCACAAAATCTCTAGAATCAAACTGCTTGTGCATCGTGTTCTTGATAAACCCTAAATTTCAATTAACAACTAACTGATGTTTCTGGGCTTAATCTGAGGCAACATACGTTCAATTCACATCATGACAACAACATAACAACTCTTCAATCATACCAAATCATTCGCATCTGATTTTCCCCAAATTATGAACATAAACCCTAAAATCACGAATAATCATTCATAAGGATTTCTGATACGATTAAGCATGCATTTATGTTACATAATCATGTTCTAAGCACAGAAATACAATCAAACTCACTCATAACACATAGTATTGAAAATCCCCAAATCTACGCAAAACCTAGAGTCTTGATTAATCATTATGCACTAAATCCACCGTTGGATCTTAAATTCCTTAAAATCCGTTTGTTATAATCACTTGATAATCATAAGAACACTCACAGATTAGTTGAAACTTGACCGGATGATTAGAATCAATAGAAGCCGTCGATTGGGTTGTTGATATGGAAGTAAATGCGAGAGACAGGAAATGGCAGTGAAATTAAATGACCAGCGCAGTACATTAAATTCTTTTACTTTTAACTTTTATCCTATTCTCACATTTAGTCCCTTAACCTCAATATTTAGCATAATTAATCCTAACCAAACGATTTTCAATATTTTGCACTTATGGTCCTCTAATCTTTTGTAGTTACCATCAAAGTCCTAACCATTAAGCAAATAAGCCATAGGATATAATATCGTAACCAATACAAAGCAATAGTGTTACAGAAAATATGCAAGTACAAATTTTTAAAAAAATTTGTGAAATTTTTGTGTCTCCCCCTCAACATTTGTTCAGAAACAAGTAAATACAGTTTAAGAAGAACAAAATGTTGAATAAGGATTTTTACTTGCACACACACATTTTTTTTTTAATAATTATGTACAAAATAGTTTGGATGTTTGACTCATTTATTTGTTGTTGAGAAAGTTTGTTAATTCTTGGGGAGTCAAACATCTCATGCCAATTTGGTGAACCAGTTTCACAAAACGATCATGAGGTAAGGCTTTCGTGAAAAGATCCGTCAATTGGTGTTCCGTTCCCACGAAATACAACTCAACGGTACCCTGCTCCACATGCTCCTTGATAAAGTGATATCTGAGAGCGATGTGTTTGGACTTGGAATGTTGCACTGTGTTGCACGAGATAGCGATAGCACTTTTGGAGTCGCAGTACATCGGGATTTTGTTGAATATGTAACCATAATCCATCAGTTGAGATCGCATCCAAATGATTTGAGCACAACAGGCAGACATGGCTACATATTCTGATTCCGTGGATGATAGAGATGTACAATCTTGCTTCTTTGACTGCCAGGACCCCAGTTTATCACCGAGGAATTGAACACCACCAGATGTACTCTTTCTTGTATCAATACATCCCGCATGATCCGCATCTGAAAAAGCAGTTAGTGCAAAACCAGAATCCTTTGGATACCAGATCCCCAAATGAATGGTTCCCTTGATGTATCTAAGGATTCTTTTAACAGTAGATAAATGTCTTTCTGTTGGGTTAGACTGATAGCGTGAACACAGGTATGTGGCAAATACAACATCCGGTCTGCTAGCGGTGAGATACATGAGAGACCTAATTATGCTACGATAATTTGTAGAATCAGTGGGTTTCCCATGTATGTCAGCATCTAGCTTCGGGGATGAGGAGGACATAGGGGTGTTATAGGTGTCACTAGTTGTCATGCCATGCTTTTTTAATATCTCTTGTGCATATTTAGACTGACTCAAGAATATACCACGAGGTGATTGGTGAACTTGTAATCCTAGGAAAAAATTTAATTCACCGATCATGGACATCTCAAAGTTTTGTTTCATAAGTTTTGCAAAAGCATTTGAGTACTTTTTATGGGTAGACCCAAAAATGATGTCATCCACATAAATTTGTACGATGAGAATGTCCTCCCCGTGTTTTTGTATAAACAAAGTCGGGTCCACAGATCCTTTAGTGAAATGATTAGCAAGCAAGAATGCAGCGAGTTTATCGTACCATGCCCTCGGGGCTTGTTTAAGGCCGTAGAGAGCTTTCTTAAGCCTGTATACGTGTTGTGGATGTTCTGGATCGACGAAGCCCTCTGGTTGTGAAACATACACCTCTTCACGAAGTTGTCCGTTCAGGAATGCTGTCTTCACGTCCATTTGGTAAACTGTGATGTTCTTATGAGCCGCGTACGCTAGAAACATTCGCACTGCCTCAAGCCTAGCTACTGGAGCAAAAGATTCCTCGAAGTCGATTCCTTCTTCTTGGCTATACCCTTTAGCAACCAACCGTGACTTGTTACGAATAACCGTTCCCTCTGCATCCAGCTTATTTTTCCAAATCCATTTTAAACCCACAACATAAACTCCATCTTGTTTTTCCACGAGTTCCCAGACTTCCAATCTTTTGAACTGATCCAACTCCTCTTGCATTGATTCAATCCAATTGTCGTAAGTCATGGCCTCTTTGATATTTTTCGGTTCAGCTTGACAAACGGTGAGAGCATAAATGCAGGTTTCACCATCTGTGTGGAGTTTCTGTCGTGTCATAACTGGTTTATCTGGATTGCCAATCACATTGACTAACGGATGATCCCTTGTCCATTTATGAGTAGATGGGTAGTGTTGAATGTTGTTGTGATGATATGACGAGTCCATATTGCTCGAGGATGATTCTCCGGTATCTGGAATGGTTGATGGTGGAGCAAATGGATTAAAGAAGGCGTTCCCGTCATATCCTGATGGTGTTGGAACATTGTTAGAAATGGGGGATGAATCTTCAACTGCAGGTTGAGGTGTTTTCTCCATTGATGATGATGGTTCAGGTTGTGGTGCATCGTCAACAACTACTGTAAAGGTAGATGCTGATGGATCAGGTGCTTGATGTGTAAGTTGTGGAGCAGCGGAACTGGTGGAAGCATCTGATGCACTAGGAACACGAACGTCATCAAACATTGGTGCAAACAAATCTTCCAGATCCTTTCTGTTGAAAGGTAGGGGTGCAGATGAAGATTCAGGAAAGTGCAGACGGTTATGTGCGGGTTCTGAGCGGTCTTGCTCAGAAGCCATTTCAGTGAGTTCATCAAAATTAGCGTGTATGGTTTCTTGAATATCCCCAGTCCGACGATTCCAAATTCTGTATCCCTTGGAGTTCTCACAGTATCCTACAAATATCCCAATATCTGCTTTAGCCTTAAGTTTACCAAGATCATCTTTATCATTCTTCGGATAACACAATGCTCCAAAGACGTGAAAATAGTTGACGTTTGGTTTTCTTCCTTGTATAAGCTCATATGGTGTTTTGTTGTGTCTTTTGTTGATCATGGCACGATTCTGAGTATAACAAGCAGTATTGACAGCTTCAGCCCAAAGATAGTCCGGTAATTGAGCATTGATCAACATAGTTCGAGCTGCTTCCATGAGCGTACGGTTTCGTCTTTCAACTACACCATTTTGTTCTAGAGTGCGAGCTATTGAAGTCTGATGAACAATTCCATGTTTCTCAGTGAATTCCCGAATGATTTGATTCTTAAATTCAGTCCCGTTGTCTGTTCTGATGATGCGGACGGTGTTGCGGACTTGAACTTGAATCTTGGTGAGAAACGTGATGAGGATAGAAGGAACTTGATCTTTAGTCCGAAGAAAATAGACCCAAGTCCATCTTGAGTAGTCATCCACTATTACCAGAATATACTTCTTCCCGTTAATACTCTGAACTCGCATCGGACCACACAAATCCATATGAAGCAGTTGTAGGACATGGTCTGTGCTGTGTTCTGTTTTGGGAGGAAAATGAGCACGGTGACTTTTCCCTTGTTCACACGCAGAACACAAATGATCCTTGGCATATCTGAATTTTGGTAAACCGTCAACTAATTTCTTCTTGGCAAGGTCAGTGATGGTTTTAAATTTGAGATGAGACAATCTTTTGTGCCATAACCAAGCCTTTGTTGGATGAGCCTTGGAGAGTAAACAAATAGGAGTAGAAGCGGTCATGCCTTCAAGAGAGATAGTATACAGACTGGTGCCGTGTTTCCCTTTCATGAGGTCGTTGCCTTGAAGATCACGAATAAAGCAAGTTTTCTCCCTGAATGCTACTTCCAAGTCTCCATCGCAGAATTGTCCCACGAAGAATAAATTATGACCAAGGCCTTCAACATAATACATACGGCTGATTTCGATGTTCCCATTAATGTAATCCCCATAGCCCATAATTGCAGCGAAGTGATCATTCCCGAATCTAACCGTTCCGATAAACTTTGCAATAAAGTTTTGAAGAAGTTTGATATTGCCGGTCATGTGTCGGGAGCACCCGCTATCAACAATCCAAAGGACGATTTGAATCACCTGCATCACAAACGTTGGAAACAGGTGGAGAATTGATAACGGTTGGATCCGCTGGGTTAGTTACACAAGAGGTTAGTACTTTAGGTAACCATTTAAAATCAAAAGTGTTCTGTAACCAACGTTGCCAGGTCCAACTAGTCTCTGCCTTTTTCCTAATGTATGCACTAGGTGACTTTGTAATCTTGGATTTGGGCATTTCCATTTTCTTCTCAGAAACATCTAGTGGGGGCATTCCTAAAATGGACTTTTCAATGGTTTTAAGCCTAGAGGAAGTGTCACTAGTTCGTTTCTTTATCTTAGTCAGCAAAGTTTTAGCAACACACTTTGTATGATCACCAGATAGTATGCTATGACGACAAAAAACACAAGTAGCATCAACCAAAACATCTTCATTAATATTTAAAGATTTAGCATCTGTTACATCAATCTTAGAACTAGACTCAGATAAGTGCAATTCTATTCCTGATGTTACATTCGTCTTATTCAAACTACTAGCTGGAACTTCTTCAGACTTAGATAAATCCTTCCTAGGTTTCTTGACTCTATTCTTCCTCTGTTTCTTGTGAGTCTTGGAATGGCTGACCTTAGGTGTGATTTCTAGTCCTGTGGAAGTACAAGTAGCTGAATTAGTGGTTACATCAGATGCTTGAGTATGTTCTTTGTCTACTTCATACATCCCTGGGGCATTCTTATGAGTGTGTGTTTTGCTTGTGTCTAAAACTCTGATTTTCTTCTTCAAATCAATAATGATGTGTTGAAACTCTTGATTTTGTGAATCTAATTTTCGATTGAGGCGGACTATGTCATTTCGGTTTTGAAGAATTTCATTCAGTTCCTTTTCATTTTCAAACATTTTAATTCTTAAGAAAGCTTTTGTGTCCTTAAACTTTTCAGGAACATGACTGTTTTGAAATGATAAAGATTCTATCAGATGTTGAAATTTAAGTTCAAATTCAGCACTCTGTTTTTGACACAAGTCAAGCCTTGTTTGAAGATGAAAAACTTTGTTTTCCACATCATTGTTGATCTGTCGAAGAATCTCATTCTCATGTACCAGATTTTCAATCTCCATACGCAACATCTTACTATCCACAGCATGATCATTCACAAGTAAAGCATTACCAGATTCATAGTGCGAATTCATAATCACAGAGACCACGTCATAACACAAGACTTTTTCCAAGAGTCGATCATTTTCTTTTGCTAAAAAATTCTTTTGAAGTTTTTGACGTTGAACCTTGTCATCTTTAGCTTTGAAAATGGATTTCATAGATGCTACTTCCGTGTATAACTCTTCTTCCCATTTTGTTGCACATTTCTTTAGATTTCTGACATGAGGAAGAATTTTCTTTTGAAGAATCTCTTTCTTTTCTTTTTGAACAGGAGAAAGAAAAGACGAGACAGGAATTTGAGAACTAAACTCAATTTCATTCTCCAAACGAGAAATGTCATCCATAAATGTCTGAAAATATCGAAGAACCCGACATTCTTTAGGCATTTGTGGATCAACAAGATCCTCTGTCAAACAATCTTTGAATTGTACATCAGTCGTGGGGACAGGAGTTGTAGACGAAGGAGCATTTATGTTTGTGTATGTTAACGTTTGTTCTGGATGGTCCTTAGGAGGGACAAATGATTTGCTCAAATGAGGTCGTGCATTATAATCATAATGTATCTTTGAAAATTTTGTTTGTGAATCTGATCGACCCTCAATCTTGTTTGCAAGAAAATCAGTTTCTTCATCAACAGAATACATAACAACACGTTGAAAGGTATCATCTAACAGAAATGTTGCATTGTACAACTTGGGATTGTCTTTGAGTGCTTTGTGTAAATTACGGGGTGTGTCACTTCCAAGTGCAAAACTTACTCCTTTAGGACTTGGTTTCACAACATTCTTTTGAATTTGCGTTACAGAATTACCCGTTTTATACACAATGTTTTGAAATTCTTTGAGTTTGGTTTCCAAATCCAGAATTTGATCAAGATATGAGTCAACACGTTTCCGAGTGGCTTGCTTTTCTTCAAGAAGATCCTTCTGAGATGTAGACAGCTCAGATTGAGTTTTAAACAACTCAGAATTTAAAGCATCAATTTGTTTTTTGAATTCAAATTGATCCTTTTCTTTTTGAGAGAAAAGCTCAGCTTTGGCTACGGTTAGCTCACGAACTTGACTTTCTAAATTTTGAACCTTTACGTATTCTTGTTGGAAAGCTATTTCAAATCCTTTTTCACGTTTATCTTGTTTAAGATATCCTGAAAGTTGTTGTTGGTAGCACTCATTATCCTTTGTTAACAATGCAATCTTTTCTTTGAGCTTTTGATTGATGTCATTGCATTTTTCTATTTGTGACTGGGTGGTCAATAACAAGGCCTGTAACTCCGAATCTTGATCATCCAAAGGATCTTTTTGTTCAATATGATCACAATGGTCATCATCAATGAGATCATCAAAAGAAACAACAGTGTTATCATCATCAA
The DNA here is from genome assembly GCA_021014915.2 of Artemisia tridentata subsp. tridentata. Lineage (NCBI taxonomy): Eukaryota > Viridiplantae > Streptophyta > Magnoliopsida > Asterales > Asteraceae > Artemisia > Artemisia tridentata. The sequence continues at coordinate 99,671,118 of CP139505.1, forward strand.
ATGATACAACCGTGTTAAGTTGATCATCGGATGGTGATGAAAATGAATCATGTTGCTCAAACGTTTCATTTGTAGATGAAGATGCAGATGGTGACGCAATTTCATGGATGAGACATGTAGAATCAGGTACCAGAGAAAGACCATTGGTATCATAGACCGGGCCTGACTCGGACATGTTCATTTCTTGCATATTAGCCATAAGCATGACTGCAGCATTTGCCTCTAAATCTTCCATTTCATCATCTGATTCCACATTAGCCATAAAACTTTGATCATTCTGAGTCAACCTTCCAGCAGCCTTTTCATCTTTGAGTGCCATCAGAAGAGCCTCTTTGTGATAAGCACTGCCCAGTGTTCGTGGCTTCGGACAAGCATTTGCCATGTGACCGTTCCCCCCACAGTTGTAACATGTAATAGACGTATTTGCAATGCCTCTCTGAACATTCCCAACAGTCGAATTTCCTCTCTGATCATTCCCCATATTGTTTCTGTTTGCCCCTGCAGTATTGAATCTATTTCCTCCTGACTGAACCCTTTGAGTACCATATCCACGATTTCCCGAACCATATATGCCTGAAGACCGGTTTTGAATTTCTACTCTGCCATCATTAACAACTGCCTGATTTCTAGTATTTGATGATGAACGAAGACGGTTGTTGGATTTGGTGAATCTGCCAAATGCTTTAGCAATCAATCCAAATGCGTCATTAAGAGAGTTGAAAGCATCCTCTTCTTCATCATAATCTGCATTTGAGTACATTACTGAATCGGTGTTGTTGTATGGAACCATCTGATTATCAGAATATTGTTGTGGTGCTTCATAGGAAATGATTTGGTTATGAGGTTGGGGTAAAAGACTAGGTTGAAAAGATGGTGGGCCAAATTCCTGATGTGGTAAAGAGAAGTTAGATTGAGCAACGAGAGCAAGTGAGTTTGATGTTGGTGCGGGTGTGAAACCTCCTCGTGCTGCAATTTCTTTATCCACTTCTGATTGATGTTGTTTGAGGTAATCATACATGAGTCCATATTTGACATCACCAATCTTCTTTGTCTGCCTTACAAAAGTCGCATATTTCTGCCATTCAGGACCAAGACATCCAAGGAATTTGGAGTTGACAGCAATCTTTGGTAACTTTATATCATGACGATCAAGATCATTGATGATGTTGGTGAAACGGTGGTAGTAAGATTCAATGGTTTCCCCTGGTTCCATGATGAAGTGAGTGTACTCCATATATAACTTTGACTCAAGATCTTCTTGGTTTAACTCTGTTCCTTCCATGAGAAGATGAACATGTTCCCACATATCTTTGGCTGTCTTTTGAGCATCAATACTTCGATAGATAGGATTGGGAATCCCTTGAAGTATGAAAGACATTTCCAATTGGTTTGCTTCTTGTTGTAATGTTTGCTCAGTTGTGTAGTTGGCAACCGGAGTATGAGTGGTTGTTTCTTCTCTCTCTGAAGTTGCTAGAACAACAGTAGCTGGAATAGGATAGGGTCCTTCTTCAATAACTTTCTTGAGTTATTGACCATGAGGTTTTTTGAGTTCAACGAATCTGAGGAATCTACTAGCCCATTGCACGTAGTTACCATGAGTTAGCATTGGTGGAGTTTCTTGACTTCCAGCTTCATGACGTGATTGCTGACTACTAATTGCCTCACACATCTTGTTAAACCAATGAGGTTCTCTGGAGTAGGATGAGTAATTCTGCAGTTGTTTATTTTGTTGCATGATTTGTTGTGGGGATACTTGTGGTGGAGAGAGAAATTGATGCTGTTGCATGAATGCTTGTTGTTGTTGATACTGAGGATGAAATTGCTGTTGTTGTGGATGTTGCTATAGCTGATAGTAGTAATTGAAGTGAGGTGGTTGAGACATGTTGTTGGATCTTTAGATAATTAAGATGTGTTTTAAGAGTTATGATATTTGATTATGTAAGTTTACTTAATGTCCTTAGTCCAATTGCGATAAACACTGTTTGAATTGCGAGAGATTCTGAATTGCGAAAGAGATTGTCCAATTGCGAAAGATCTGAGTAATTCCGAGAGATTCACCAAATGCGAAAGCAAATTTCAATTGCGAGAAATAATCTCAATTGCGAGAGAACTTAGCAATTGCGAGAGATAACTCTGAATTGCGAAAGATCAAGCAATTTCGAAAGATTTGTCAAAATTGCAATTTCGATCACGTTCTCAAACTTTTATACAAAAGATGAGAATAATTCCAAGTCGAGGTAGTCTCACAACCTTATACAAGGTGGAAACACCGAGTACCAAATCCGAAGAAGTTGATGAATTGCGAGAAACCCTTGTTCAGTCCAATTGCGAGAAACCCTTAAACTAGCAATTCCGAGAAACCCTTTTTACCAAATGCGAGAAACCCTTGAATTTTTGCAGACCAATTGCGAGAAACCCTTCTTCTTCGGATTTCAACCCAGAACGTTGTAGGATGATGAAATACGTAAATCTAATGAATATTACCGATTAACACAACGAATTTGCACCAAATTGTACAACGTTATCCTTAAAACACGAAGATTTGATGAAAAAGATTAAACAACGATTTGCAAAAACTCACGTTTTTTTTTCACACTTTTAACGCAACGAACTATAAAAACTTACGTAAACCAATTAAACCAAATGAAATTACGATTAGATCTACTCTTAAAACACTAAACTTAACTACCTTTGGCGTATGATACCACTTGTAGGTCACTAATATTTCAACCACACACACGTAGAACCATGTAAAACTCGTACTACTACTCTATAATACGCTACGACAATAAGAGAAGTAAATAAGCTAATAAGCTAAGGAGAAGAGAATTAAGAAGAGAAGAGAATAATGGAAGGCTTTCACTTAATTCGATTAACACACAAGCAGAGCTTTCGCACTTACATGAAAAAACCAACTATGAGAATGCATCCCATGTCTTCTATTTATAGGCAATGGGAGGGGAATAATTTTAAGAATATTCCCTTGCATGTGATAAGAATAAAATTACTAATGTAACCGGTCCATGGACTACTAATGGACCGGTCCATAATTACAAACAATATAGTCCTTAACCGTGCAACATTTAATTTAAATGAACAAGACTTGTAAATATTTAAAATGTGTTCCTAACAATAGCAAAGATTCGTCATTAAGGTCTATAGCAAAAGGAATCATAGCAAAGGTTCATAGCGAAAGGAATCATATCAAATATTCGTCATTAAGGTTCATAAAGGACGACAACAGTGCAATATCACCGGTTCATATGACCCAAGTGTACTACCGGAGTTACATAGGTTTGCTGGGAGGGAATATGTGGATAATAGATCATAGGTTGTGATTCGTTAAAATCAACACGTATTTTTCGCAAAGATTTAAAAAGGAAATATGTAAACCCGAGTCATTATCCCCAATGAAGGTTTGAATGGAATTTGTGATTTTGGATCGTGAAACATGTCGTGAATAGTGAGAACAAAGAGATATTCGATTTTTCCAGTTTTTTTTTTTTTTTTTTTTTCTAATTTCCATTTTCATTTAGTATTTTTAATTCATTTTTATTGTAAATTCAGTCTTTAAATCATAATAAATTAAATAAAAGTCAGAAAAATATAATTATTTTTTATAAAATTTTATTTTATTAATTAGAATTTAGGAAAATTAGTTTGGCACCCATAGAGTTAGTATTTCACCATTCCGACGTTTAGGCTCGGGTTTTACCGGTATAAAACCGTTTTCAGTTTTTCTTTATGTTTTTAGCCACGCGTACTTTAGGGCATCGTTTTTGCTGCCTTTTTAGTCATTTTTAATTTACGTTCATGTAAGATGAGAGGGCACACCACGTAAAATATTTTTGTTACTCACCTCATCCGGTGACAAACGAAATTCATCATTCCATTCACACTTCATTCGAAACATCAGGACTAGGGAGTGGCCTTAATAATATGATAATGTTGAAACAATGTTATGAAATAAAAATTGTTAAAACTAAATAAATCACTTAAATGGTAAAAGATATGATACATTGGTATTTTTAAGATTCAAATAAAAACAAACACACAAAAACTCTTAAATATGTAAAAGATTTTAGTAGTGTTATATTAAACATGTAAAAGATAGGAATACGTGTTATATTCAAAAGTAATGATAGCCTTTCCATAATTAAGCAACTTGCCTGTATACAATCCTGTATAACGACGGTTATCACATTGAGTATCCTTCATCATCAGCTGTCAAACAAACGGCGCGAAGAAAGAGGTAATGATCTCGCACCAAATTTTTTTTTTTTTTAATTGCTCATCTCATTTTCATATGCATGTAAGTAATAATCAAAGGAATAATTTGCACTTCATTATAGTAATAAAGTTTTATGTTAGTTAGATCCAATGGTAGTACGATTCTTGATGTAGAGTAAGCAGCCTCTGCTCATTCTTAGTTGATTATGTAAGAGAAATATATTATATCTCTTACAATTAACATTATAAGTTCTTGTTGTGACTTTTTTGTATGGAGTATTATTCAATAATAGTTACACATGATTAAGAAATATAACTTGTGGTTAAAGTTAATGTTATGGTGTGTGTATGGATTCGGTTACTTGTGATCTTATGTAGTTGTATATGGTACATTTAAGTAAATACTCTGTTTTGTTTTGTGTGAGGTTATATACAATCTTTTAATATATTTATATTTACGTGTAGGCGAACATGGGTGTCGAATTCGTTATACTTCAAAATAAGGAACACTTTGCGGAATCTCAGGTAGTTGAAAAACAAAATGCCAGAATAGTTTAACGTAAAGTGTAGTGATGTTGTAATCTAAAACTGAAATATATGTGAACTTTATATTGTAGGTGTTACCGGAAGTGTACACTAGTGAATCTTACAACGGTAAATCTGAGATATACATAATATCAGCAGATGGGTATCGTTTTAGGGTGGACTTAGTCAAGCCTACGTTCGGTCTTTGGTTTATAACCGGACCAAAATGGACGGCTTTTTGCAATAGGTACTTGCACAAAGATGTAGAGTTGTTGCATTTTGTTGGAGAAGGGGATGAAAGTTTTTATGTGACTGGATACTTTCCAAACGGGCATGAAGTAGGTGGGTATGATGTAAACAGAGCAACATATTCAAGGTTCAAGACATTTGTGTTGCCCGACCCTGGTTTGACTCAGGTACTAAAAATTAATATAACGTACATTAGCTTACACATTCAATTATAAAAATTAATATACTAAAAAATTGCATATCATAAAGTACATCAATCTCAGTTAGCATATGTTTTGCATACAGTCAATTACCGCTCAACTACTTACGGGATTTGAGGAGCTAGATCAGCTGACTATCAAAGTGAACGGGCAGAATTTCAAGGTTCATGTGCGCCAGGTAGAATTTCAAGGCACTTATGTGTACAATTTGTTGGGTGATGTTTGGAGTTCGTTGGTGAACGATGTTGGTCTGGAGCCTGGAACCATATGTGTCTTCACAAAAAACAGGGGACATAGTGTGTGGCTAGATGCCTTTGATAATGACGGGGGCATCCTAACGCAGAGCGTGTTCAAGGGAGCCTGTACTCTGAGGAAGAATCAACTGCCGTTGGAGTGGAATGAACACAGTAAGATATGTTTTATTTGCTTTTATTAACATTTATTTGTCTGCATTTACCTAATACCATAAATTATTACGTTTGTATGTTTAAATAGATGACGATAGAATGAAACATATTTGCTACTGGCCATTCCACACCGACCATTATGGAGAGTACAACAGAAGCTTCTACAAAAGCTACGCCCAAATCCAATGCCGCAACAGATTGGTACATGAATTAAATAATTTTTTTTTTATATATAGCCATTTTGAGGGTTTAACAGTTGGTTAATAGTAACTGCAAATTACAATCCTACAGGCAATCCCTGCTCATTTCCTGAAGAAGCATCCGATGTACCACTACAATAAGGCCATGGTAGTTCACCAGAATTATAGAGATGTCATGAGGGTGCAAATGGAGCCGCACAAAGACAGACCAGAAAGAACCAATCACGTAAACATGTTCGGACAGTGGAAGTTGTTAGCAGAAGCATGTCATTTCCCGTATGCGAAGGTGATACGATTCAAGTATGTGTCTAATGGGGTAGATTTGGATATGGCAGAATGTGAAAACCCGTATTACCCGATATTCCACATATGTTAAACTTGTGAATGGTAAGTCCTTTTGGTAGTTGGTGGGTATGGTATTTGATCGTGAACATTTGGTTGTGTTGTGTCCTCTTTCTTTTGTGTTGTGGCTGCTTCAAGAACATTGTTTATGGTAACGGTAGTTGTGAACATATGGTTGTGAAAATATTTAGGTAAGGTTTCTGGTTGTGTTGTGGAGTTGATTCCACTTGAACATTGTCGTTGAAAGGTCAGCTTTGTGGTACTGATTCCACATGACATTTGGTACTTGTTAACTTCATGATGGTAGAATGAATCAAAAATGTTAGTTATCTTAGATTTCATATGGCTTTCATTTTTTATGTTGCGTTGACATTATCAACCTGCAATAGGTTGCTTTCATTTGTGATCAGGAAAAATGTTGCGTTAATATTAACTAAATAATCCATAATAAGTTCCAAAGTTTAAAACATAATAAATAAGACAATATTGGCTTTTCATTCTATAAATATTTCTTTTGATGTGTAGGGGTATGAATGGGCTGCTGAGGCGATTTGCAACCCAAAATAAAGTGACTAAATAAGCTCTAGAAACTTGAATAAGCTGAAAAACCTTAGGCTAGAACTGAAGGATAGAAATTAACCAAAAATCATACCTAAATTACTACTGGATAAGCAAAAAATAAGCTGAGATATGGGTATAAAAGGTACAAGGGCTAATGCAGGGAAATGGTCAGTCTCACTAGGGGCTTTTTCAAGCTAATAGAAAACTAACATAAGCTATCCTAAAAAATTAAGAAAAATGTGCTATGACTGAATAAGCTTCTGAATGTTGATTGTACAAAATCCAAACTGATAACTTTAACATAACAAATTAGTGCAGATCAAAGTTTACCACTTGACAAATGAAAAGTGGAAAAAGTTTTTACCCGTTTTAACCCACTAATCCAAACAGTCCTTTATAGGGGCTGTTTGGTTCTAAAAGCTAATGCAGACTATATTAAGCTTGAATTTTGGAAGACACATGTAAAACTAACTACATTAAGCCTAAACAAGTGTCAATAAGCTGAAAAGAAACATGAGAATAAGCAATAAGCAATTTTTACATACGTTGACTATTTTGACTATTATTCACTGCTTGAAATTGAAACTGAATTTAAGGACATTAACTGTAACCTGATATGATCCATAATCTTTACCAAAATTGTAGGACACAGTTAATTTTTTCAAAAAAAATAATAAGGACTAAAATTTATTAAAAATCATTATTTTGGTACCAAATCATCAAATAAAAATCACTTTCTCCATCTCCAAATACACATCATTCCACCAGCCAAAATTGCCAGCAGGACTCACCACCATCATCTCCATCAATTGATAACCGAAAACCGGAAATCAGCACCAACATCAACACAAAATCTGTGGTTAATTGAATTAGTCTCCCTTTCTTTTTGTTTAAATTATATGTGGTTATATGTGGTTAATTGAATTACTTTTTTTATTGTTGGTTTGTTTAACGCAAGTTTAAGATGGATACGAGTTGGATGTCTTTACCAAGATTTACCATTGAATATAAAAACGGTCTTGACGACTTTCTTGATTATATATTTTATATTGAGGGTAAAAATGGACAGATTTCTTGTCCATGCATTGATTGTGGTAATACGATATGGGTAGATCAGCCAGAGGCTAGAACACATCTGCTATGTGTTGGGTTTATGAAAGGTTATACAATTCCACCTTTCAGTTCCAAATCATGTGATGCTCCAATGTTGGATGCTGAAGATGACATGCAAGGGTTGGTGAACGATGCCTTCCATCGTTTTGGTGATAACACACAAGAAAATGAAATAGGAACACAAAGTGAAAGTAGGAGTATGCCAAACCTAAAGGCGAAAAAATTTTATAAAGTGTTGGGAGAGGCAAAGAAAGAACTATATCCTGGGTGTAAGTTGTCAGTTCTTTCTTTTATCATTAGACTATTTCATGGTAAGTGTGTTGGGAAATGTAGCGATAATGGTTTCAGCATGATTCTGGATACAGTGAGGGAAGCCTTCCCCGATGCTTCCATACCGAAGTCATTGTATGAACTAAGGAAGATAATTCGAGAGTTGGGACTTAGTTATGATAAAATTAATGCATGTCCTAATGATTGTATGCTGTACTGGAAAAAAAACATTAATAAAAAAGAATGTGATATATGCCATACGTCAAGGTATAAATCAAGTGAAGATGATTCTGAAGATGAGTCAACCACAGCTGATATAGGTAAGAAGATTGGAGCAAAGATTTTGCGTTATTTTCCGCTCATACCACGATTGCAAATGTTATTTATGTCATCTAAAACAGCCACCTCCATGAGATGGCATGAAGAGAGTCGCATGAAAGATGGTTACTTGAGACATCCTGCAGATTCCCCAGCATGGAAAGCATTTGATTTTAAGTATCGTAAGTTTGCCAATGAATCTCGTAATGTCAGGCTTGGTTTAGCGAGTGATAGGTTTAACCCTTTTGGAACAATGAGTTTTTCTCATAGTACATGGCCTGTTGTTTTGACGCCATATAATCTACCTCCTTGGATGTGCATGCAGAAACCTTATTTCTTTCTAACTTTACTTATACCTGGCCCATCTGCTCTTGGGAATAATATAGATGTCTATATGGAACCGTTAGTGGCTGAGCTAAAGGAGTTGTGGGATGTTAACAGAGTAGACACTTATGATGCATCAACAAATAGTAACTTTTGGATGCGTGCTTGTTTGTTATGGACGATCAGTGACTTTCCTGCTTATGCAAATTTATCCGGATGGAGCACCAAAGGTAAACTTTCATGTCCTAACTGCCATAAACATACAAAATCAACACGCTTGACTCATTGCAAAAAACAATGTTTTATGGGACATCGTCGATATTTGCCTACTGATCATGCTTTTAGAAGAGATAAAAACTCTTTTGATGGCACAGAAGAACAAGACAGGAAACCCCGTGGCTTAACAGGACAAGAAGTACTTGATGAGTTAAATGGTTTTGAAATTAAATTTGGAAAACTTGTGAAGAGCAACCCAAATTTACCTTTTAATTGGAAGAAGAAAAGTATTTTTTTTTTGAGTTACCGTACTGGAAAGATAACTTGCTACGCCATAATCTAGATGTAATGCATATTGAGAAGAATGTTTGTGACAGTGTCCTTTGAACGCTAATGAATCTAGATGGGAAGACCAAGGATCATATAAAAGCACGCCTTGATTTACAAGAAATGGGCATTAGACATGAACTTCATCCTATAGTTCAAGATAACAACAAAGTTTATTTGCCACCTGCTTGTTTCTCAATGGATAAAAATGAGAAAGATATTTTTTGTCGTGTGCTTAAGAAGCTGAAAGTTCTAGATGGTTATGCAACCAATATATCAAGATGCGTAGAGTTAAAACCTCCAAAACTGTTTGGACTTAAAAGTCATGATAACCATATTTTGATGCAGCAGTTGCTTCCCCTTGCCTTGCGAAATGTGTTGCCTAAGCACGTGCGCTATCCTGTGATGAAGCTATGTCGTTACTATAAATAATTATGCTCAAAGGTTCTTAATCCAAATGATTTGGTTCAAATGGAAACCGAGATTGGAAAAATACTGTGTGATTTAGAAAGGATTTTTCCGCCATCATTCTTTGATGTCATGGTTCATCTTTCGGTTCATCTTGCTTCAGAGGCCAGATTAGGAGGGACAGTTCATTACCGTTGGATGTATCCAATCGAGAGGTGCACATTACTCTTTTAGTAAATACCTTTATTAAAAAATATTATTGAATATGAAATTCTTGGTTTTGATATCTCAGGTATTTATCTACATTAAAATCTTACGTGCGAAACAAGAGTAACCCGGAGGGTTCCATTGCAGAAGGATATCTAGCTGAAGAGTGTGTGTCGTTTTGTTCATTGTACTTATCCAGTGATGTTGAGACCGTACATAATAAGACAAGTCAAAATTATGATGACGATGGTTATGAGGATGTTTTACCTATCTTTTCTATGTCGGGTCGACCGATTGGTGCTACAAAGGTAGAATTAATGGACCTTGACATTTTGGCTAAAGCACATTCATATGTGTTGTTCAATTGTAGTGAAGTTGATGAATTTCGAACGTAAGTAATTATATTAGTTGTGAGTTTCATAAATTATATTGTATGATTAATAGTTGTCGTTGTTATCATCATTATCATCTTTTAACACTGCAGTGAACATCTGGCGATGGTTCATCATGAAAATCGGAGAAAACGTAAGCGTGACATTCAACGTTTACATAGTGAGACTTTTGAGTCGTGGTTTCAAGATCATGTAAGGAATATACACAGGTTTATTACTTTTGGAAAATAATTATAATGACATAGCATTTTCGACCTACTAATACCCGGGTGTATAACAAAACAATTAACACATCTTGCCTTAATTCAGGTTGAGGAGCTACATACTAGAGGGGATCACAGAATCACAGAAAGTCTAAGGAACTTGGCAAGTGGTCCATCTGAGTTTGTTAAAAAATATAGGGGATTTATCATAAATGGTTTCTGATTTCACACAAAAGATGTAGAACAGAATAGGAAAACACAGAATAGTGGGGTTATGCTTCAGGCCATGACAAACAGCTTCTCGAGTGCTACAGATAACAATCCTATCGTGGGAGATGTAACTTACTACAGGGTTTTGAATGATATCATTGAGTTGGAGTACGCTATTGACTAGAAAGTAGTTTTGTTCCATTGTGATTGGATTTCGAATGGTTCAAGGAAAAAAGAAGATGACAACGGGTTTACTCTATTGAATTTTGAAGGATTGAAGCCTCATAATGAGCCTTTTATACTAGCTTCTCAAGCACAGCAAGTATTTTACGTTGCAGATATTGTTGACAACGGATGGCAAGTTGTGATCAAGACAGCGCCCAGACATGTTTATGACATGGATGAACAAACAAGTCTTGATGACGTGGAAATACATTTGCAAAGTGACTCATTTATGAGTCCTCAACATGACGAAACAATGGATATTGAGTTGGTTAGAGGTGGTTTCGATGGAACCGTTGTGGACAACAATGACTTAGTTATTGCCGAAGAAGAAGATCCAGTTGAAGCAGCTTCATGATTTCAATTAGCTAAATAGTAATACTCCCTGTTTTTATGTAAAATTAGTTGTTAAGAATCAATTACAAGCCTCATTACTGTTTATATAACTCTTGCTTATACAACAGCAGCCCTTAGTGGCTTTTTAGCTTCTTTTGTCATTTAACAGTTCTTATTTCCCCTATTGTGGCTTAGTTGTCCTTTTAGTGTATTATTAGTCATCTAGTTTGCTTTAAATTTAGGTAATTTTAACTTTTTAGCTTCTTGTTATTTATATTTTCAAGCTTTTCAGTATTGTAATTTAACTTTAGTTAATGAAATTCAAGTTTTCTTAATTTTTCTTACTTGGTTAACAAAAGTCAACTGCTTATTAGCTTAATGTTGTGCTTATTTAGATAAATTCCTGCTTATTTGCTCATATTAATGCTATTAGATGTCTATTAAATTAGCCTTGTTTGCTTGTTCTTAACTTTGCCTTAAAATCCATAGAAAAGCCAAAAATAGCTTAGAGTAGCATAGCTTATGTTATAGCTTATTTTCTGTTGAAAGCTGCTTTTTAGGACTTATCATGGCTATTTAGTGTCTCCCTTTCCAAAAGATAGCTTAAAACAACCTTTTTCACTTTAAGATCTCAAAACAGCCCTGCTTAAGGGGTGTTTGGCTCAAATGGGTCAAACGGGTCAATATGGCTTATCACTGTTCATGTGCACATTAGGATAGTTCAATCTTGCCTTATATGATCTAGATAAGGAGTTTGTGGCTTATATTTATCTGTTTTAAGGATTTGTAAGATTTGAGTTCTTTAGTGCACAAGTAAGGTAGTTGCTGATCTATAATAAGCCCTTACAGCCATAAGCTCAATTGGTGCTTGTTTTTGTGTTCCTTATATTCACTTTAACCCACTTGGTTGAGTTTGAAAGGGCTGCAAATAGTTTGTTAAGTTTTTAGATCAGTCTGCATCAATCTAGGTGATAGTTATTCTCTAAATGCCCATATTAAGAGCTTAATTTCTGCTTATTCACTGTTGTTTCTCTTCTGATTTTTGTTTCCTTTAGTAGCTTATACTACTGACTTGAGAATTCTGAGCTTAATTGGGATTCTAGATCTTATCTTGTTGCTTTAATTTGGTCTGCTAATCACCCCAGTAGGACTGAGATGCCCTGCACTCAGTCCTTTTTGCTTATTCATTGTAATCAGTGCTTATGGCTTAGTATAGTAGCTTATTCTGGTGTTTTTGAATCAAGCCTAGTTTATTTTAGCTTATTCCAGCGCCTCAGCTTATTAGTAGCTTATCAGTTTTTTTCCCTTAAGCCTTAGTTTATTACTTGTTTTTGTCAACTGCTCACTACTTTGGGCTTATTTGTATGCTTATTTCAAGTTTCCAGCAATAGTTGTAGTTTTGAAAAATGCTTATTCATTAGTGCTTTTCATGGTTGTAAAATGAAAATTAAAAAGAAAAAAAATCAAAAAGTCCAAGAGCAGGGATCGAACACTGGTCTCTGGACTCCCAGACACACACCAGCTTATTAGTGCTTTTCATGTTAATAATCCTTTTAACATTTATTCCCTCATTTGCTATTCGAATTACTTAGCTTATTCCCAGCTTATTTGAATAAGCGGGGACCTTTTTAGCATTTTTCCTAGGATTGTCGTATCATAAAGTACTTTCAGTAAAACCAATGAGACCCAAGTGACAAGGGTCCTACTAAATTTTGTTATAATAAAACTCTTGCGAATAACCCTTGTAAAAACCTGATGTTTTATTACTTAAATAGCTAGTGTCCTATTAAGTTTTGTTATCATAAAACTTTTGTGAATAAGCGTTCCATAAAACTGATATTTTATGACTCAAATATCAAGTGTCCTATTATGGTGTATCAAGTTTTGATACCCAAGTATCAAGTGTCATATTAACTAATGTTTAAATAAAACTTTTGTAAATAAGCGTTCTAAAAAACTGATGTTTTATGACTCAAATAAGGAGTGTTCTATTATGGCGTATGATAATAAAACCATAACAAATAAGCGTACTATAAAGGTTAATGTTAAAAGACACAGGTGTCAAGGGTCCTATTAATTTTTTTTAAAATAAAACTTTTGCAACTAAGCGTTCTATAAAACTGAAACTTTATGACTCAAATTTCAAGTGTCCTATTATGGTGGATGAATTTATGAGACCCAACTGTCAAGTGTCATATAATGTTATGTTTTAACAAAACTTAATTTGAATAAGCATTATAAAAAGCGGATGTTTTACGACTCTAAAAAGAAGTGCCATATTATGGTGTATCATAAAAAAACCATTATGAATAAGCGTTCTATAAAGGTTAACGTTATAAGACGCTATTGTCAAGGGTCCTATTAACTTTTCTTATAATAAAAAACGTTTGCGAATAAGCGTTCCATAAAACCGATGTTTTATGACTCAAATATCAAGTGTCCTATAATGGTGTATCAATCTATGGGACCCAAGTGTCAAGTGTCATATTAAGTTATGTTTTAATAATACGTTTGCGAATAAGCGTTCTAAATAATTAATGTTTTATGACTTATGTATCAAGTGTCCTATTATGGTGTATTGTAATAAAACCATAATGAATATGCGTCCTTTAAGGGTCCTATTAAGTTTTGTTATAATAAAACTTTTGCGAATAAACGTTCTAAAATACTGATATTTTATGACTCAAAAATAAAATGTCCTATTATGATGTATGATACTAAAGCCATTATGCATAAGCGTCCTATAAAGGTTAACATTATAATACCCACGTCTTAAGGGTCCTATTAAGTTTTGTTATAATAAAATATTTGCAAATAATCGTTTTAAAAAAATGATGTTATATGACACAAAAATGAAATGTCCTATTATGGTGTACGATAATAAAACCATTGTACATAAGCGTCCTATAAAGGTTAACGTTATAATACCCACGTGTCAAAGGTCCTATTAAATTTTGTTATAATAAAACTTTTGTGAATAAGCGTTTTAACTAACTGATGTCTTATGACTCAAAACTCAAGTGTCCTATTATGGTGTATTATAATAAAACCATAATGAATAAACGTCCTATAAATGTTAAAGTTATAAGACCCAAGTGTCAAGGGTCTTATTAGGTTATGTCATAATAGGACATCTAGTGATCAAGTGTCGTATTACACTATCACATAATGGGACACCAACAACTAAATGTCTTATAAAGTAATTTATTAGGATCCATATTTTAAGTGTCCTATTAAGTTATATGATAATTGTTGGGAATTAAATATTCAAGATGTTTAATATCGGATTCTACTCTAAGTATAATTCTGCTGATAGTGCAAAACGGTTTCTGCTGATGATGTTGATTCTGCTGATAGAGCATTTCACTCTGCTAATAGGCTTAACAACTCTGCTGATAATTCTGCTGATAGCGATAGATTGTTCCTGCTGATAATGAACAACTCTGCTGATGGAAGGATAAGATAGAAAAGATATTTATTGTATTTTGGTCAACAATATACGGTAGATAATATCTTTCTCCATGTGCTTAGTTAACAAGTTGTATACATAGATACATGTTGTATCTGATGTACTGACACTCAATAGGATAAGTTAACCAAGTAAGTCGGTCAAGACTTTAAGCAATTTGTAAAGATCTTTTGACTATAAAAGAGATCTTAGACTAGTGATATTGTGTGTGTGTGAAAAATAAAGAAGTATTAAGAGTTAGTCCATGCATACGTTAGAACATGCATAACTGTTAGAACAAACACAAATATATCACAAGTGATAGAAACAAAAGATTCAAGGTTGTAACCCTAGTGATATTTCAAGGTCACTCGTATTATTATCTTTAATAATATTGAATCGTTTGGTGATAATCTTTATGTGTTCATTGCTAACTAACAAACATAACAATTCCATTTCCATAACATACACAACCTTCTAAGTTTGGTTGAGTGAATTCCGCGCACTTAATCATTTTAACACAACATATCATACACACAAAGTTAGAAGGTTTAACCACCTTAATCGTGTGTCAAGTCATCCTAGCAAGTGGTATCAGAGCTAGAGTTGATATTATTGTTTTTAGAAGAAACAAGAAATGGATGTACAAGATGTTCAAACAAATGTTGCTGCAAAGTTGCCCATGATCAAACCCAATGAGTTTGAGTTATGGAGGATGAGAGTTGAGCAATATTTCATGGTTCAAGATTATGCTCTTTGGGACATAATTCAGTATGGTGATTCCTTCACTTTAGGCTATTCAGATGTTCTTGTTGAAGGGAAGACAGTAAGAAAAAGGAATACTGGACCAGTCTCCAATGATGAAAAGATACAAAAGAGAAATGATCAGAAAGCACGAAACTTGTTGCTTATGACCATTCCTGGTGAGCAAATGCTATCTTTTAACAAATATCTTGATGCAAAAACTCTTTTTGAAGACATTTATGCATGGTTTGGTGGTAATGAAACTACCAAAAAGACACAGAAGACTTTACTAAAGCACCAATTTGAAAACTTTACTGCTTTTAGTAATGAGTCTCTTGACAAACTATTTTCAAGACTACACAAGCTTGTTAGTCAGTTAGCTGTGTTGGGTGTTGAGACTGAGAGGGAAGATCTCAACATGAAGTTCTTGAAAAGTCTACCTAGTGAATTCCATACTCATGTTATTGTCTGGATGAACAAGCCAGAAATTGAAACAATGAAGCTCAATGATTTGTTCAACAACTTCAAAATTGTTGAACAAAGTCTAAAGAGAGGTGGAAATTATGGTACTAGTTCTGGGAATGTTGCACTCCTATCAGTTCCTAGTGTTAGTCATACAGAAGAGGTAGATGAAGTTGAAAGTGTTTCTAATGTTACTTATGGTGGTCCTTCTACTAGTGTACAAAAGGATATTGCTGGACTTAGTGATCCAACATTTTATGCCTTTATAACCAGTCAAGCTAGTGGTTCTCCTTTAAATCATGAAGACCTTGAGCAGGTTGATGGTGATGATTTGGAAGAGATGGATATTAAGTGGCAAGTTGCTTTACTTAGCATGAGGGCTAAGAAGTTTTGGCAGAAAACTGGAAAGCAAATTACCATAAATGGTAATGATACTGCTGGGTTCGATAAGAAGAAAGTAGAATGTTTTAACTGTCATAGGTTGGGACATTTTGCTAAAGAATGTAGAAGCCCAAGGAAGCAGGATAATAGGAACACTTGGTATAAACAAGAGAGGAATAAGGAAGTACTGGTGGAAGAGCCGAAGGCTATACTGGCTATTGATGGTATTGGATATGATTGGAGCTCTATGGCTACTGAAGAAGATGCACCACCAAATGCTGCTCTTATGGCCACTGAATTTGCTCTAATGGCTTCTTCTGATTCAGAGGTAGATACTATTCCTACTTGTACTAATTCATGTCCTAATCTTAAAAATTATGAAGACATTAAAAAGAGATTTGATGCTTTTAGAGAAGAGTTAATTGATGCCCTTCATAATTTAGCTAATCACAAGAGGTGTGTAGGAGTTCTAGAAAAACAGATTCTTCATTATAAAAAGAATGAATCTACGTTTACTGATGACTTAAATGCTTTAAAAAGAGGAATAGCATTTAGAGATGAACTACTTAATGATCAAAGTAGACAGTTATCTAAAGTCAAAACTGAAAAAGAAAATGTTAAGGTAACTATAGATACTCTAGCACATGCCTCGGAAGGAATGAATAAGATTTGGGAAGCTCAGGTAATTGATAAAGCTAATTCAGGTGTAGGTTACAAAACTGTTCCTCCACCATATAGAGGTGTTCCTTCACCTCCAGGTGTTGACCTAGCACATACAGGCTTAGCTGAGTTCCAAGAACCAATCATGGAATATGGTTCTAAGACTAGTAAGAGTCTTAAGGTAGCAAAGATAAGTAAAAGTTTAGATAAAAATTTACATTATCAGGACAAGGTGTCCTTTGCTAAGAAAGGAGATGCTATAGTTGTTGAAAATTGTACAACTGATAGTGATGATGAAGAACAACAGGTTATGTCTAAACCTGAAGTGGTTAAGAAAGTAGGAACAAGTGTTCTTAAGGTAGTCAAACACAATACTGATATGCCTCATACAAACATTAAGCATGTTAGGCAACCAGTTAGATATTCTGAACAATACAGAACCACCAACAAGCCCAGAGGTAACCAAAGGAATTGGAACAACCTCAAGTCTAACCAATTAGGTGATGACTTTGCTTTTTATAATAAAGCTTATTATACATGTGGTAGTTTTGACCATCTTGCAGCTTTCTGCAACCAATGGGTATCTGGGTATGAAAACCATAGAGTGAATCTCAAAAGGCAAACACCTAAATCTCACTTTCACTCTAGTTCCAAAAAATCAAACCCCAGAGTAGTCAAAAGCAAGTCTATCTCAAAATCTGATTCTGCTGATAGACCAAATGATCCTGCTGATAGCAAATTTTATTTTGCTGCTCGACCATTTATGACTATTAACCCAAAATCAACAGCTAAGGGTGCAAAAACATTTTTCAAACATGCACCTACAACTGTTCTAAGTCCCATTCAATCAAAATCAGTGGTCCATAAACAAATCTGGAAACCAAAGGGTAGAACTACAAAGTTAGCAGATTCTGCTGATAAGTGTGTGGTTCACTCTGCTAATAAGGGAAAAAGGGCAAATGCTGTTAAGGCCTCAGCATGTTGGATTCATAAATCCAATGTTGCATCAACTATTCTTAAAAGATTCAATTACATTGATGCAAGAGGCAGATCCAAGTCAGTAATGGCTTGGATCCCCAAAAGAAACTAACACTCTTATTCATGTGCAGGGACATTCAAATGATCAGGAAGAGGATCAAGGATACTCAGATAGTGGATGTTCTAGGTACATGACAGGCAACATGTCTTATCTCTCAGATTTTGAAGCTTTCAATGGAGGATATGTTACCTTTGGAGGGGGTGTTCGTGGGAAAATTTCTGGTAAAGGTACAATCAAAACCGGAAATTTAGATTTTGAAGATGTGTACTATGTAAAAGAGCTAAATTATAATCTTTTTAGTGTTTCACAAATGTGTGACAAAAAGAATAATGTTCTTTTCTGTGAGACTGAATGTCTTGTACTTTCTCCTGATTTTAAGATGCCTGATGAAAGTCAAGTACTTCTTAGAATTCCTAGAAAGGGCAATATGTACAGTGTAGACATGAAGAATATTATTCCTAAAAAGAATTTAACTTGTCTTGTTGCAAAGGCCACATTGGAAGAATCAATGATATGGCATAGAAGGCTTGGTCATATTAACTTCAAAACCATAAATAAAATTGTTAAGAATGGTTTGGTAAGAGGTTTACCTCACAAAAGATTTGAAAATGATCAAACATGCATTGCTTGTCTAAAAGGCAAACAACACAAAGCCACTTGTAAGCCCAAAATTTTTAACTCTATCAATCAGTCTTTGTTTATGCTTCATATGGACTTATTTGGACCTGTTTCAGTGATGAGCATAATGCATAAGAGATATTGTCTAGTTATTACTGATGACTATAGTAGATTTACATGGGTTTTCTTTTTAACCACTAAGGATGAAACATCAAGCATCCTTAAGGACTTCATTACTCAGATAGAAAACCAAGTAAGCAAGAAAGTGAAAGTCATTAGAAGTGATAATGGGACAGAGTTTAAGAATAGAGTTATGGATGATTTCTGCAAAGAAAAAGGTATTCAGAGAGAATTTAGTGTTGCTAGAACACCACAACAGAATGGTGTAGCTGAAAGAAAGAATAGAACACTAATTGAAGCTGCTAGAACAATGTTAGCTGATTCTAAGCTACCAATAAACTTTTGGGCAGAGGCAGTCAACACTGCTTGTTATGTTCAAAATAGAGTTTTAGTTGTGCAGCCTCACAATAAGACATCATATGAACTTTTTAATGGTAGAACTCCTGCAATAGGATTTCTTAGACCTTTTGGATGTCATGTGACAATTCTCAATACCTTAGACCATTTAGGAAAATTCGATGGTAAGGCAGATGAAGGTTTCTTTGTTGGTTATTCTCTTAATAGCAAAGCTTTTAGAGTTTACAACACAAGAAAAGAAATAGTAGAAGAAAATCTACATGTGGAGTTTTTAGAAAACAAATCCAATGTAGAAGGTCAAGGACCAAAATGGCTATTTGATCTGGAATATCTAACAAATTCAATGAATTATGTGCCTTTTGTTGCAGAAACTAATGATTTTGCAGGTTCAAATACAACAAATGAGGCAGAGTTAGAGAAAGATCAAGATTATGTGATAATGCCAATATGGTCAAGTAAAATTGTGGAATCAACTTCGACAACTGATGAACCTTCTTCTAGCAAAGCTAAAGAAAGTGTTGAAGATGAAAGTAAAGAGTATGGAACTCAGGAACAACAAAGTGTTTCTGCTGGTAGTATTTCTGTTGCTGCTGGTAGTGTATCTGTTTCTGCTGATGACTCTGCTGATAAGCTTACTGATTCTGCTGTTTGGCCAAATGACTCTGCTGCTGGCCCTTCAGAAACAAAAGAGGCAGAATTCTCAGATAATGAGGTGGATTACAACAATCTTCCATCAAATTATCAATTTCCTACTACACCACAATCAAGAATTCACAAAGTTCATTCCCTGGATCATGTGATTCGAGATATACAGTCAGGTGTGAAGACAAGACAACAATTGAAGTCTTCAGACCAACAAGGGCTTCTTGATGCCCTTTATGCTTCAAAACAACATGAGCTTTTAAACTCTTGTTTGTTTGTATGTTTTCTCTCACAAGCTGAACCAAAGAATATTCTTACAGCCCTAGATGATTCAAGCTGGTTAGAGGCTATGCAAGAAGAGCTTCTTCAGTTCAAGATTCAAAAGGTTTGGGTGCTAGTTGATTTACCTACAGGTGTGAAGGTAATTGGCACTAGATGGGTTTTTAAGAACAAAAGGGATGAAAGAGGAATTGTGATCAAGAATAAGGCTAGATTAGTAGCACAAGGGTACACACAAGAAGAAGGGATAGATTATGATGAAGTTTATGCTCCAGTAGCAAGGATTGAGGCAATTAGGCTGTTTCTAGCTTATGCTTCATTTTTAGGCTTCACAGTCTACCAAATGGATGTCAAGAGTGCATTTTTATATGGTGAAATTGGAGAAGAGGTATATGTTTCACAAACTCCTGGCTTCATTGATCCATTACATCCAAACAAAGTGTACAGATTAGTGAAAGCTCTCTATGGCCTTCATCAGGCACCAAGAGCTTGGTATGCAACACTAGCTTCCTACTTATTAGAAAATGGATTTCAAAGAGGAAAGATTGATCAGACACTTTTCATCAAACAGCACAAGAAGGATCTTCTGTTAGTGCAGGTGTATGTGGATGACATTATCTTTGGATCTACTAGGAAAGAAATGTGTTTAGAGTTTGAGAAGCTTATGAAAGATAAGTTTCAGATGAGTTCTATGGGAGAACTTACATTCTTTTTGGGTTTGCAAGTTAAGCAATCATCTGAAGGCATATTTATTAGTCAAGACAAATATGTTGCAGAGATACTTAGAAAATTTCAATTTGCTGATTCAAAAAATAGCAAGCACACCAATGGATTCTGAGAAGCACCTTCTGAAAGATGAAGATGGAGAGAATGTAGATGTACACAATTACAGATCTATGATAGGCTCTTTGATGTATCTTACATCATCTAGACCTGATATCATGTTTCCTGTTTGTGTTTGTGCAAGATTTCAAGTTACTCCAAAGGTTTCTCATTTAACTGCAGTCAAGAGAATTTTTAGATATCTCAAGGGTCAACCAAGGTTGGGTCTATGGTATTCAAAGGAATCTCCTTTTGACTTGGTAGCATATTCGGATAGTGATTATGCTGGTGCTAGCTTGGACAGAAAGTCAACAACTGGAGGATGTCAATTCCTTGGGTGTAGACTTGTCTCATGGCAGTGTAAGAAGCAAACAAGTGTGGCAAATTCAACAACTGAAGCTGAATACATAGCTGCTGCAAGTTGCTCTAGTCAAGTTCTATGGCTTCAAAACCAACTCCTTGATTATGGGTACAATTTCTTAAACACTGTTATTCATATTGATAATAGTAGTACAATTTGTATTATTAAAAATCCAGTGCAACATTCTAAAACAAAACACATTGAAATTAGACATCACTTTATAAGAGACTGCAATGAGAAAAGATTAATTCAAGTTCTTAAAATTGCTTCAGAACATAATTTTGCAGATCTGATAACAAAAGCTTTTGATGTTTCAAGGTTTCAGTACTTGGTAGCAAGTATTGGAATGCTTAATCTTTAAATTTTTCAAATAATGTGTTTATTTAAATAAATTTTTGTTGTTGCTACTGATTCATAAGGTACTGCTAATATATCATAAGGTACTGCTAAAGCACACAAGGTGCTGCTAGTACAAAATTAAAATTGTGTTATTCATATAGTTGGTTTTATGATTATACTAATGCAAGACAAGTACTTTGTACATTGTTCTTTTGGTTTTAGTCTAACAATTTCAGGTATGAATATATAAACACAAAGGATGTTTCAAGTGAAATGGAAACAGCAGGATTGAGATATTAGCTGCTGACTATAATAGGTTTATGATGGACTGAGTTTGGGACTTTAAAGCTCCTTAAAACTTCTTTCTTGAAATCTAGTTATGATATTTCACATTGAATTGATGACTTAGTTGATCAGATAGTAACTGATACAACTCGGACCACAAATAATCAACCATCCTATTATATAACTTTTTAGGACACCGCCTAAGTAGCAAATATTTAAAAAGGACCCTAAACGCTCATATGTCCTATTAAACAGTTTTTTAGGACTCTATTATCATACCGTCCCACACAAAGGGTCCTAAAAAGCCACTTTTGTTGTAGTGGACCTTTACATTATTCATTCTTAAGGTCTACTAACTCAAATAGCCAATTTGTAAAAATGTTTTGTGAAGTGTTTAAGTGAAACCAATTATCAAAGAGAGAAGAGTAGAAGGGATAATTGGATAAGGGTAATTAGGGTATTCCTCACATGGCAGAGAAAAGAGAGAAAGAATATCCCATGGAATATTCCTTTGCTTGGAAAGGAAGTGTGGATGTTAGAGATAGAGAGAGGGAAGAATTTGAATTTGAAATTCAAATTGTGTGAGATTGAAGTGAGAGAGTGATGCTGGGTTAAGGTGAACCATGGTGAGTTAGAAGAGTAACCATGGTTGAGTGAAGAGAGAATATCCAAGGGAATATCATATCCTTGGAGAGAAATGATTGATCCATTATAGTCCAAGGGATTACAAAGGAAATATGTAAAACCCGAGTCGTTATCCCCAACGAAGGTGTGAATGGAATTTTGTGATTTTGGTTCGTGAATCGTGTCGTGAATAGTGAAATAAGAGGAATTTTAGATTTTTAAGCTAAGATATATGAACATAAACTAAAAACAATATAAAAAACAAGGAAAATCAATTATCTAAAGCACACGCAACTAAAAACATAAGGGAAAACTAGAAACGCGCACGCTCGGGCTAATCCTGAGCTTTAAAAGTGAAATCTAAGTAATACTAACCCTAGACACTTAAAACTGTTTTTCCTAAGTCCTAATAAGCTAATGAAGAACAGCTCAGTGAAGAAAAGCAAATAGGCTAAGGCTACTGTGGATTGTTCTAATAAGCTAAAAGAGGATCAAAATAAGCTAAATGAGATTAAGTTTAATCTAAATGAGCCATGGGAATCAGAATAAGCTACGAACATAAGCAGAAAAGTACTAGAATTCAATAAGCAATAAGTGCTACTGTTGTGCAGGCCTAATTAGTCTACTGACCTATTTTGCAGCTAAGAAAAAGCTGTCTATAAGCTAACAGAAAAAAATATCAAAAATATGGATCAAGTGTATAAGCAACCAAAGAGCTTAAGTACCAAATTTCAGCTTAATTGAGCTTATAATGAACAAATGAAAAATCAAAAACTCAAGCTGATCTGAGCAAAATTAATGCAGTCAACAGCTTAAGGGCCTACTTGCAGCTATGAAAAAGCTATCCAAAAGCTAATATAAAAAATCAAAAAAAAATAAACAAGTATATTAGCAACCAAATAGTAATTATACCAAATTAGAGATCAATTGAGCTAATAATGAACTTATGAAAATTCAAAAACACATGCTGATTTGACAAAATTTATAAAAATATGCAGGGTCCAAAAGTTGCTACAGAGGTGATTTTTAAGCTTAACTTTAAGCTATAATAAGCTAAAGGGAGACTCTGAAAATGAGAATAAGCAAAGGCCAAGTAGCAAATTAACTAGAAAACAAGCACTATTAACATCAAATAAGACACTTGAGAAGATTTGGAAAACTATTGTAGATCAAATAGCACTAATGGCTACTGATGCAGCAGTTAAACAAAAAATGGACTAAAGCTATTCAAACCAAATTGAAACACAACCAACTCATGAATATCCACTTAATGCTCTATAGTGAACCTAAATTTAGCAAAAGCAAACTCTAGATTTATAAGCTCCTATGAAAAGCAGTTCCTATGAAAAGCAGTTAAGAACTTAAAATGACCCAAATCCTATACTATAAGATTTACTCCTATCTAATCCTTCAAAACAGATCCAATGTACCTAAGATCAAATTATTTAAACTAAAGTGAGCTAAATCAAACTTAACCTAGTGTAAATGAACAGCACTAACCTCAGTTTTCACCTATTTTAGTACCTATTCCAAAACACTCCTATTGATGACTAATTTTGTAATTTTAACTAGTTAAGTCCTATTTAAGCAAGGATACTGAGTTACTAATGACTATTTAACTAAATTAAACCTAAATGAAAACTTCAAAACCAGAAATAAGTACTTAAATAAGCTAAACTAGATTAAGCTATTTTTTGGTATTTTAGGTTTTTAAGCAAAAATAGAAAATAGTTGAATACTAACTAATATTAAACTCCGAAGGAAATGATAAGCTACTAAAAAGCAGTTTAAAGCACTGAGTAACTCTAATAAGCACTTAAAATAAGGAAATAAGCAGTTTGACTATCTTTGACTTTTTTTGCTTTTTAAACTTAAAATGATTTAAATACTATTAAAACTCACAATAAGCTGTGAATAAGCTTCAGGGAGCTACTGAGACAGAAAAGAGATCTTAAAACATTTCAGAAACAATAATTGAAGGCTTAAAGTAATTTGAGACATGGTAATTTAAAAGTGCAAACTGAAATTACATTAATACTTGAAATTTGATTACAATACCTTAAAGACAGAGTTGAAAAAGCTAGAAATAAGCTAACATAAGCTACACTACTCCTATTCTATATTAAGCTACTCCTAAATTACTCACTACTCCTAACACCCTTTCTGCGTGTGAGAAGAGGGCTATTTATAGCCAGCTGAGGTAGGGTTTGGAAGCCTCTGGATCTCTTATCTTGGCCCTTAATTCAACCTTGATCATATATCTTTGATTCTCAGCCCTAGGATCAATGTGATGACATGCATATATCTTTGCTTCATCCAATAAAATCACTCAATTCGTCCAGCGTGACATTCCTTGTGTCACATCACTTCTAGAAGTACTTAGTGTACGGGTAAAATTAGGGGAAGCAGGGTTAACTGGGGTTGGGGATAATGAACAATAAAAAGGGAAGAAAAGGGCGCTTTTAGTTTACTTTATTTTTGTTTGACCCGGGTGTGGGGATTGACCGGGTCATGGTTGGGTTATGAATAGATGGGATCCGGGTTTATGGTGTGGGCTGGGATTGGGCTTGTGATTTTGTTGGGTTTATTTTTTATTAAAGGATTTAGTTTAGGTTTATGTTAAAAGGGCCAATTTTTGCCAAATGATATAATTCAAGGACTAATGTTGCCATTTTCACAAAGTACTTCCAAGGGCCAATCTTGACAAATAATGATTTTCCAAGGTTGATTTTTGTCATTTTGAGCTCAAGTATGATCCACTTTTGAAAATTTCTTCCCCGGCCTCGGCTTTTAATCCTTTTTCCAAATCCCGTGCTCGTGTTGCCGGTTTTGACTTGATTTTGTCCATTTTTCTATATATCCATACCTGCATATTCACAAACACAAAAACACATATATTTGGCATTTTTAGATCAGTTTTTGGTCGTTTTGGTCTGATTTTGGTCAAATAAAGGTATGTGAATAAGCACATACCAAAATCCCCCAGACTAAGGTATTGCCGTGTCCTCACGCAATGTCATCAACTCACATTTTCAAAATAAAAAATTTCCAACCTCTATTTACTAACTTTGAAAAGTAGCAAAATATTCAAAAGAGATTAAGAAATCAAAAGTTCTAAAAACGCCCCGTTTTTCCAATTTATTCTTACTTATTCTATTTTTGTATTTTTCTCTTTTTCATATGACGGTTTGTTGACATTCATTATTTCACAATAATTTTTAGGATCACGGAGTACGAAACACAACTCATAAAGGAGTGACCATACGGATAAAATTCATCGTCCTTGATTTTTTCACAAGCCCCCAAACTAAGCTTAAAAACGAAATCATTGTTATATACAAGTTAGATTGCTATCACTAACCATAGAAGCTAATTGTGTATTACTTCTTGCTCCCATATTCTTATTTTTCTCTATTTATTTTATTTTTGTTGAGAGATGAATTTCTTCATGTTCTCGTTTTGATAATTTTTAGTCCGATAAAGGCACCAAGTTTAGACGCTAAGTAGTTTCCAAACCTTCCCTCGAAAACCGTTGCATACAAAAATGAGGTCCACATCAAGGTCTCTGATTTAACATGATTTTGAGGATATCCCTTTTATATACGACCGAAACAACTCATCTACGAGTCTAGAGACAGAAGCTTTTATTAGGATATCCCCGGAATCAAAATTTAGCATTTTTAACATTATTTAGCACATATTATTAATCCTTGGCCTTTTAAGCAACCTAGACAATGGGAGCGAACCGTTAAGAATCGGGAGCCTTATTTTGACCTTGGATATTTTTCCTCTGCCTTTTTGAAGTCTGAGTCAACGGGAGCGAACCGTCAGGAAACAGAAAACTTTTATCGACTTTGGATTATTACTATTATTTATTATATATTTTTGCCAAATTCCGAGTCCTACGGCTTTTATAGCAATAGAGACAATAGCACGTACTATCAGAAATCAGTTTCCTATGACACCGTAACACTGACAGTACCTTGATGTGTACCCAACTCTTATAAGTAATGATTCACTAAAGAAGGAGTAAAAACTAATTATCGCCAAAACCGTGCACCTTTAATTATTCCTTGGGTACTATTTTTAGGTGAAACAAGCTTATGGGAACAAAAAGCCACAAATAACTTCGAAGAGCTCTAAAGAGATCCAACTACTCTACGTTTAGCAATCTAACTTATAAATAACTCTATCATTTCTCGTTCTTCGCAAATTTAAAATCTTAAGTAATAAGATCCGCGAATGCTTAGCCAAATAATCAAGCCATGCATATATAAAGTCAATTATGGGAACTTGCAAACTCTTAGAAAGAATTCGCGTTTTATAGCTCCTTGTATAAAAGACTAGCAAAAGCTTATTGATTATGTAAGTTAAGGAGACAAGCTAGGGCTCAACACGCCTAGTCAAGTAAAAGTTATATTCCTACTCTTCCCAGCGAAAAAGTCAACAAAGTGTCAAAACACTTATGATATTTTTGCAAAAAATTTTAAATTTTCTCGTTTTTTGGATTTTTGTGGAAAAACGGGGTTGCAAGAGTAAATGGCAAAAATTGCAAGGCAAAATCAAATCGAAAGATGACCCCCCCCCCCCAAGACTAAAACGAGACATTTTCCTCAATGTCTTAAAGGTAAGGGTTCTCCTACATAAATCTAGGGCCGTTTAGTAATTATGCCAAAAGATAAATGTTAGTCGATAAGATTTAGGATATCGGATGAGCAAAGAATGATGAAACTCGGGTGGAGCAAAGACAAAACCACGAGCACGAGAGTCTTCATAATTGGGGCAAATCCTGGACACAGCACAAACAACCATGAAACACGAGAAATGGAAGAGGCAGACCTCCTCACGTCACTTATTAGAAAGAAAATAGAAAGAAGATAGAGGGATAAGCATGGGGTGTCTCCCACGAAGAGCTTGTTTATTAACGAGTCGTATAGCTTGACTCGCCTTGAATTTAATTGTTCTTGGGGGAGCATGTGGAAAAGATAGTCTCCATCAGACTTTCGTTCAAGAGGTTTCGATAAACATTGAAACATATGAAAGTTCCACACCGACGAGATACCCACGGTTTTAAGAAAGAGTAACCATAAATGGTGATACCAGTGTCAAAGATGGTATCCTCACTCCTGATGGAGTGAAGGAGAGGAGAGATCACATCAAATGTGATGAATGGAAGAAAGATTTTGATAACAATTAAGATCAAATCTTCATCATCAAAATCATATTTTTCATTAAAGCCATTTGCAACAAGAGTCTCGGAAGGGAGGGTTGGGATGATGTTATCAACAAACACATTCTTATGATCAAGAACACCTCCCCCCCAGACTAGAATCTTTCTCAAGATCGAAATAAAAATGATCATATTCTGGATAAGAGAGTTCACCGGAGAACTCTTCAAAGGTAACCGGATCATTTTTATCCAAGAGAAACGAGTCGTACTTGGGAAGAGAGATAAAAGCATGAGAAGTGGTACTGCCACTACTCGTCTCTTCCGAAAGATCGATATCAAAGCAAAAAGCTTCATAAGCCAGGAGAGAATAATCGGGATAAGAAGTGGGATTGCCAATATTCTCTTCTTCGGTAGCAAAGATAAAACTCTCATATTCAGGAAAAGAATCCTCGAGCTCGAGCTCCGGAGGATCTGACGGCTTTTCTTCAAGAATAACTTCTTTAATAACTTCCTTCGGGTAAACCTCGAGCTCTTCCATAATGACGTCACTTCCCTCAAACGGTATGAGAGAATGGGAAGAGTCGGAAATGACGAGTTCTGAAGACGGAGGGTGATTGCCACTCGGAGGAAGAATCGACGTCTGATCTTTCAATACTTCTGAAGGTTCATCCTCATCACTCTCGTTAGAGTCTGAATAGTAAAAGGTGTGTGGATGACCTGGTCCTTGTTGACAATTTTGAATTGTGTATCTAGTGTTCTTGTCAAGGACCTCGACTCGTACACTCGCTACGGAATTGTAATAGGAATAATGATCACTCAAAATAGTGGTAGAGTCATGCTGAACTTCAGCATCCCACTGATAATGATGAAGTCTCATATTCTCGATCAAATCATAAGCTTCTTTTGGAGTTTTCCGCATGAGATTGCCTCCGGCAACCAACATGATTTTGGTTCGATCAATCATATTTATGCCATGATAAAAGGTTAGGATTTGATCAAGAAGCAAAATTCTATGATCAGGACATTTCTGCAGCAATGATTTGAATCTCTCCCAAGCTTCAAATAGTGATTCCTTGGATAATTGCCGAAAATTCAGAATGTCTTTCCTAAACTGCAACTTTTTAGAATATGGAAAGTATTTTGAAAGAAACTTGAGGACCATCTCTTCCCAAGTATGAATTGAATGGGTTTTAAGAGTGTAAAACCAAGATTCAGCTTCGTGGGTTAAAGAGAATGGGAAGAGATTCAAACGGATGCTATCTTGAGAAACTCCATTTTGCTTGAAAAATTGAGTGATTGATAGAAATTTGTTTAAGTGTTCGTTTGCATCCTCATCTCGAAATCCGTGAAATTGGCTATTTTCCGGATCAGTCGAACCATATTATTTTTTAATTTGAAATCGGTTCCCGGAATTGGTGTAGGAGTGATCGGTCCTCCTCTACCGATCAGTGTTGAATGATAGAAATACTCCATGGTCCGAGGATCATGGGGATGATATGGTGGAAAATCGATCATTGTCGCGAATTAAACAATGAGAGGGTAAAGAGATAAGAATTTAACATAAAAGAGGATAACGAAGAATTTTTAGGGTTTTTATAATTTAGAAACATTGAAAAACACAAAAGAAAAAGGAAAATAAATTTGAAAATAAAATCTTTTTGGGTTTTCATATTTAAGAAAATCTTGAAAAACAATATTTTTGGTAATCGATTCGTCAACCGATATTCGTTTCTTTTTAGACTACTCGCAGAGTGGCGGAAGAGAAGAATGAATCTCTTTTCGGTTTGCAATTTAATGTCAAAACCTCCTTAAACCCCTTTTATAGGTTGTAATCTAAAAGTAATCCGAACACAATTTGATTTCTCGATTTGTTTTGTTGTTTTTTAATTTTTTTTTTGGTATTGTAAACACTTTAGGAAAAGTGTTTGTGATTTTTTAATTTTTATGATTTTTTTTTGGGTTTCAGAAAAATATTCCCAAAGAAAACGATAACTTCTCGGGAGAAGGGTCTTCAAAACACGAATCAACGAAACGGGAATCAAAAAATTCACTTCAACCTTCCCCGGCAGCGGCGCCAAAAATTGATTGATCAATTATAGTCCAAGGGATTACAAAGGAAATATGTAAAACCCAAGTCGTTATCCCCAACGAAGGTGTGAATGAAATTTTGTGATTTTGTGTCGTGAATAGTGAAATAAGAGGAATTTTGGATTTTTAAGCTAAGATATATAAACATAAACTAAAAACAATATAAAAAGCAAGGAAAATCAATTATCTAAACACACGTAACTAAAAACATAAGGGAAAACTAGAAACGCGCACGCTCGGGCTAATCCCGAGCTTTAAAAGTGAAATCTAAGTAATACTAACCCTAGACACTTAAAACTATTTTTATTAAGTCCCAATAAGCTAATGAAGAACAGCTCAGTGAAGAAAAGCAAATAGGCTAAGGCTACTGTAGATTGTTCTAATAAGCTAACTTTAAGCTAAAAGAGGATCAAAATAAGCTAAATGAGACTAAGTTTAATCTAAATGAGACATGGAAATCAGAATAAGCTATGAACATAAGCAGAAAAAGTACTAGAATTCAATAAGCAATAAGTGCTACTATTGTGCAGGCCTAATTAGTCTACTGACCTATTTTGCAGCTAAGAAAAAGCTGTCTATAAGCTAACAGAAAAAAATCTCAAAAATATGGATCAAGTGTATAAGCAACCAAAGAACATAAGTACCAAATTTCAGCTTAATTAAGATTATAATGAACAAATGAAAAATCAAAAACTCAAGCTGATCTGAGCAAAATTAATGTAGTCAACAGCTTAAGGGTCTACTTGCAGCTATGAAAAAGCTATCCAAAAGCTAATATAAAAAATCAGGAAAAATATTAAACAAGTATATTAGCAATCAAAAAGTAATTGTACCAA
The DNA here is from genome assembly GCA_021014915.2 of Artemisia tridentata subsp. tridentata. Taxonomy (NCBI): domain Eukaryota; kingdom Viridiplantae; phylum Streptophyta; class Magnoliopsida; order Asterales; family Asteraceae; genus Artemisia; species Artemisia tridentata. The sequence continues at coordinate 99,701,653 of CP139505.1, forward strand.
ATTAGAGATCAATTGAGCTAATAATGAACTTATGAAAATTCAAAAACACAGGCTGATTTGACAAAATTTATAAAAATATGCAGGGTCCAAAAGTTGCTACTGAGGTGATTTTTAAGCTTAACTTTAAGCTATAATAAGCTAAAGGGAGACTCTGAAAATGAGAATAAGTAAAGGCCAAGTAGCAAATTAACTAGAAAACAAGCACTATTAACATCAAATAATACATTTGAGAAGATTTGGAAAACTGTTGCAGATCAAATAGGACTAATGGCTACTGATGCAGCAGTTAAACAAAAAATGGACTAAAGCTATTCAAACCAAATTGAAACACAATCAACTCATGAATATTCACTTAATGCTCTATAGTGAACCTATATTTAGCAAAAGCAAACTCAAGATTTATAAGCTCCTATGAAAAGCAGTTAAGAACTTAAAATGACCCAAATCCTATACTATAAGATTTACTCCTATCCAATCCTTCAAAACAGATCCAATGTACCTAAGATCAAATTATTTAAACTAAAGTGAGCTAAATCAAACTTAACCTAGTGCAAATGAACAGTACTAACCTCAGTTTTGACCCATTTTAGTACCTATTCCAAACACTCCTATTGATGACTGATTTTGTAATTTTAACTAGTTAAGTCCTATTTAAGCAAGGATACTGAGTTACTAATGACTATTTAACTAAATTAAACCTAAATGAAAACTTCAAAACCAGAAATAAGTACTTAAATAAGCTAAACTAGATTAAGCTATTTTTTTGGTATTTTAGGTTTTGAAACAAAAACAGAAAATAGTGGAATACTAACTAAGATTAAACTCCTAAGGCAATGATAAGCTACTAAAAAGCAGTTTAAAGCACTGAGTAACTCTAATAAGCACTTAAAATAAGGAAATAAGCAGTTTGACTATCTTTGACTTTTTTTGCTTTTTGAACTTAAAATGATTTAAATACTATTAAAACTCACAATAAGCTGTGAATAAGCTTCAGGGAGCTACTGAGACAGAAAAGAGAGCTTAAAACATTTCAGAAACAATAATTGAAGGCTTAAAGTAATTTGAGACATGGTAATTTAAAAGAGCAAACTGAAATTACATTAATACTTGAAATTTGATTACAATACCTTAAAGACAGAGTTGAAAAAGCTGGAAATAAGCTAACATAAGGTACACTACTCCTATTCTATATTAAGCTACTCCTAAATTACTCACTACTCCTAACACCCTTTCTGTGTGTGAGAAGAGGGCTATTTATAGCCAGCTGAGGTAGGGTTTGGAAGCCTCTGGATCTCTCATCTTGGCCCTTGATTCAACCTTGATCATATATCTTTGATTCTCAGCCCTTGGATCAATGTGATGACATGCTTCATCCAATAAAATCACTCAATTCGTCCAGCGTGGCATTCCTTGTGTCACATCACTTCTAGAAGTACTTAGTGTACGGGTAAAATTAGGGGAAGCAGGGTTAACTGGGGTTGGGGATAATAAACAATAAAAAGGGAAGAAAAGGGCGCTTTTGGTTTATTTTATTTTTGTTTGACCCGGGTGTGGGGATTGATCGGGTCATGGTTGGGTTATGAATAGATGGGATCCGGGTTTATGGTGTGGGCTGGGATTGGGCTTGTGATTTTGTTGGGTTTATTTTTGAATAAAGGGTTTAGTTTAGGTTTATGTTAAAAGGGCCAATTTTTGCCAAATGATATAATTCAAGAACCAATGTTGCCATTTTCACAAAGTACTTCCAAGGGCCAATCTTGACAAATAATGATTTTCCATGGTTGATTTTTGTCATTTTGAGCTCAATTATGATCCACTTTTGAAAATTTCTTCCCCGGCCTCGGCTTTTGATCCTTTTTCCAAATCCCGTGCTCGAGTTGCCGGTTTTGACTTGATTTTGTCCATTTATCTAGATATCCATACCTGCATATTCACAACACACAAAAACACATATATTTGGCATTTTTAGATCAGTTTTTGGTCGTTTTGTTCTGATTTTGGTCAAATAAAGGTATGTGATAAGCACATACCAAGAAACATGAGATGAAGGGTTGAGATAAGTTTGGGTGAGTTAGAAATGATGTTTTGGAAGGGAGCCTAAAGTTTGAAATTCAAATTTGAATTTGAATGTTGGAGGGTGAGAGATAATTCCCCATGTGTTAAAATGAGAGTGTGAGAGAGCGAAGAGATAAGGTGGTGAGTTGGATTGTGTAAGAAGGATGTGATGGCGAGCCTAAGGAGTGAATTCAAATTTGAATTGGGCATGTGATGAAATGAGTTGGCTAGTGTATGTGGGAAGGAAAGGGTTGTGAGTGGAGTGTGTGTAATTTGAATTTGAAGTGAGGAAGAGAGTATAAGAGAGTTAGTTAGAAGGATGGGATGTTGAAGTGATGGGGAGCCTATGTGTTGGGATTCAAATTTGAAATTTGAATGTTGGAGATGAGAAAGAAGGTGGTTTGTGAGGAAGGTTATTTGTTTTGAAATGAAGGGTTGGATGAAGAAGATGATGAGGTGGTGAATTCTAAGTGGTTGGATTGGAATGTTGAGAAGGGAATGTTTGGAAGATATGGTGTGGGAATGTAGTTGACAAAAAGTACATGAAAGTACAAGGAATATTAGGGAATGTTGGGGATAACATTTGAGAGGATTTTGAAATGGTTGTAGGATTAGTTTGGTGTAGAGAATAATCTAAGGATTGATTATGGCTTAATCACAATGTCATTAAGAAAGAAAAGAATTTACAAAGATGATTATGGGTTGAGAAAATCAAAGATTACTCATAATCTCAAGTAACTCAACGTCGAGTATTCATAATCTCATAATACGTGAATTTCCACAAATCGACGTAATCAATAATCATCTTGATGCAAACAAGCTAAGTGCTTTGCATCATTGTAAAGCATATCCCATATCGGGAAAGGATGCGTTTACGCAAAGGGACCTTTGACTTATTTTGACCAATAAGGAAGTAAACCCGTTACGTGATTAGAGAAGACGTAAACACGGATTATTTCCATATGAATACTTTCACTTGATGTCACGTGGAATATATTAGCTCCCTAGGTTTATATAATCCTTGGCTAGGGGCGTTTATCAAAATATTTGAGTTGGCGTTTTGCCAAAAATGGGAGGTTGTAAATTTGGATCCCTCTAATTCTAAAACTCGTTTTGAGTGTTCCCAATGAAGAACATAACATATTCATACCTATATTGAAAGATTCACATTTGTCGGGTAAGGGGAAAGCCGACTTTCAAAATCCATCCCGATCAATACAGTAGGCTGGCACGTCGTAGTGCCGGCAGCGCGCCAGGCCCAGTTATTGAGTCGGGAGAATTTTGGCTAACGTTTTTGATTTTATGTGTTTCGAAGGTTTATTTGTCATCATTAAAATATAAGAAGACCTAACTAATGTTGTCCCAACATAATTGTTGCCACCGAAGATTACGGCGTAACTATCCATCAAAGTTACGCTGTAACTATCACTAATGGATAAGATTGTTTGAAGAATACACTAGTTATGGCGTAACCACAAGACAAGTTTATGTCGTAGCTTTGTCGAGCCTATAAATACCAGCCCTATTTCCTGCATTTTACACATCTTACACACTACCAAAAGTCAGAGAATGAAGTAGGGTTCCAGAAGGATGATCTCCAGCAGCATACGGAGCATTTTCCAGGGGAGAGATCACAACATAACATCAATAAGTTTTAACGATTTATTTTCAATTTACATTTTCGATTCCATGTCTCTCATTTACATACAAAACATTGAATCCGCTGTACTTTTTAATATGATCGGCTAAGCACCTTTGGTGCTAGCCTAGTTATGATTTCTTCATTGTTTTGATTATGTTTTCATGCTTTTATTATTGCTTCTAGTGTGTGCATGCTTAGTTATTCGATAGATCCTCTAGTTTCGGTAGTTTTGAAGACCGGTTGTATGTATTACACTAGGAGAATTGAACAAAGGACCCTAGAGTAGTAGGTTGCGAGGGTTGGTAAGAATTGAAAAAAGAACTACCAAATCCCTTGTGTGCGAATTGACCAAAGGATCAGCCTCCGGGTTGGATGAACTTAAGAAGTTAGATGTGTGGTCTAAGATCCGTGTTGGGTATGCTTCTCGCACGAAAATGTGAAAACATATTTAGGATTACATTATATATCTTGTTAGGCTCAAACACAAGGACTAGAAGCGTCAATATTGTAAAGTCTTGTGTTTGGCCCTTTATATACCCTCCTAGACTTTACTAGGAGGGTGGAGCTTTGTGTGTGTTTTTACCTTTCCCTTTCATTAATAATAAAACAAAGTTCCATCTTTATCTCTCTAGAATTTCTCTCTCTAAACTCTTAAACATGAAGATGATCTTCTTCCATTGTACCCGACCTCCCGATTCACAATAAACAACCAAAACGCGATCCATCAATTGGTATCAAGAGCCTTGGTTTTAGTTTTGGTTGATTTTTGTTGTATTTATCTTGTCAAAATCGTATTTTTTTTAGATCTGAACTGGTTTTTGAATCTGTTGTGGTACTGCATTGACTGGTCTGTATTTTTCTTGTCTAAGAGTATTATCAACAATTTCTAACAGTTTGGATGTATCTGGTCCATATTCTGTCCTGTATTCAACTTTATCATCTTTTTACTTTTGAATGTATCTGGTCCATTTTTCATTCTATATTCATCTTTATCATTCTTTTTTGTGCGACTGATTTGATCATTCCGTGAAGATTTATGGTTTTTATGTGGCCAGAAAAGGGGTCCGATAGGTAGTCTGATGAAACTGGTCTGAATCTGGTCGGAAAACTGGTAAAAAATGAGATGGCCGGAAAAGTTACCGGAAAACTCATCAGAAAACTCATCTGCAGACGATTATCGAAATTACTTGTATAAGCAATTTCGACAAACCCTAAGTTATCGCAAATGCTTTATCACAAATGCGTTATCGCAAATGCTTTATCGCAAATGCGTTATCGCAAATGCTTTATCGCAAATGACCACTTATCGCAAATGGTTATCGGGTCAACGGTCAATAGTCAATGGTCAACGGTCAATGGCCATTTATCGAAAATTAAAAACAAAAGAAAGAAGGAGATGACGAACTGTTGACCTCAACCATCAACAACATATTGAAATTAAATGTAAAAGAATGAATCAAGATGAAGTAACAGACCAATGACTACTACCAAACTGCCAAAACAAATCGATAAGATCATGAATGTATACGTGATGAAATAATACAACTTATTCAACACCCAACAAACAAATCCAACATAAGTCTATCCTATACCCATTCTCACAAATCCTACTCAGCACCACTTCTACTTTCACACCATTCAAACCAAAAAAGAAAAATAAAACAATTTGATCTCAGTCACGTTTTTTTCGTGTATCACGAATTATTATCGGCCCTCAACGATTAATAACCACGAAAAAAAAACATACAATCATCGATCTATTTTTTTGTTGAAGCTAAGCCTCGTTCATTTCATATCCGAACCAAAAAGAAATGAAATCAAACATGTGTGTTAGTTTCTTTCTTTAGTTCGTTTCAACTAAACACAAGAACAATACCATAAAAACCTTACCCGAGACCCATAGGATCTTGAAGCCGAAAACGCTTTCTTGATTTGGATAGAACAGAAATCTTAATTACTACAAGGTGAAGGTTCGGTGGAGATTGTTGTTGTGGTTATGCTGTGTTGATTTGCTTGGATGAGATAAGGTTTTGATAATGGATTTGATTGGTGTTGTGACTGCGTTTTTTGGAGAAATGATAAGAGTGGGGCGGATAAAAAATGTGATTAGGGTTAAAGATTAGTGCCTTATGACGCTTTATACCCACATATTCAGGGTTGTTATGGATTTGGATGGGCTTGGTCTTAGTGTTGATTTGAATGAGCTGTTGAATTCATTTTTGGGCCTACGTTTCATTTCCTGCGTCAAAATGAGCTGAATTTTTTTTTAATAATGGGTTGAAATTGTTGTGGCTAATGGTTATTTTTTCTTGGGGTTAGGTGCGACAAAATGAATAATTTTCACGGGGATACGTTTTTGACAAGATCGGGATAAAACCATTATCATAGTTCACTTAAACTGTCAAAAGGCTAGTGTTGGGTATTGAACCGCAAGATGTGACTACGGGGTTAATTCTTTATTATTTACTTGAGGTTGAAGTGGGATATCACGGGTGCGTGTACTTAGTATCTTGAAGATATCGGGGTTGGTTGGATGCATGATTCTTCGAGATCCTTGTTCGAGCTTATAACCTTCAAAATGATTAAGACTTGAGTTATCTAGTTATACCTGATGTAAGGAGTTACGTTGTTGTGCTCACAGAGTATAGCTATCACTTTAAAGGAGTTACGTTGTAGTGCTCAAGTGTCACACAAAGATGTGGATTATTCAAGATGAATTCATATACAGTAAAGGATGGTTGGATGGGTATTTGAACCGACCTATGCTTTAAGGAGTTACGTTGTAGTGCTCAGTATAGGTACTTAGTCAGACAATAGTGCAAGTTTAAGTCACAAGCTTGGGTTATTTTACTTCAGTCTCAAGTTCGTAATATTGGGTTTTCTCCATCAGTGGTCACTACAAAAAGCCGTCAGAATGATAATGGGGTCGGTAAAGAGTTAGATGAGAAGAGTATAGAAGAGTAGAGATTTTATCAGCAGTTGATTCTCACGGGCTATTTTTGGTACTTCACACATCTTTGACAAATTGGACATACAGGGTGTACGCTGCCTCCGTTTCCATCGTAACCATAGTGTGTATGCTTCCGATTCCGCGAAGACATCGTGGGGGAAGAGAGAGTAGATGTACTTTGACTTTTCTTGCATTTTTTGCAAAAACACTCTTTTTCCAGATGTATCTGCATTCAGGGGGAAGAAATGTGCACATCGGGGACGCATAACAGACTCACGTGATCGAGCTTACAATTTTAATACTACCGGAAGACGTCCGCAGAGATGATCAGTGGTTCAGTTTTGTGATTTTGGTGTAATCGTTTCAACTTTCGCAGGTTGTGAAGTGTGAAGTAGCCTACTTATGTGAGAAGATCTTGCTGATTTCTTGCATGTTACCCCCGAACGGATTTTCCGCATTGAGCATAACCGTTACTGAGTACTAGTCAGATTTGATTAGTGTGGTTTACGATGTCATCTACAAATTCTACTGCGTACTTACAACCTTCAAAAGATAGAAGACATGTTAACTACATAGAAGTTTTGAATCTGCTGAAGATTGTTGTCAGTTTGGGGGGAAGCTGATTCAGAAACTTCACCAAAAAGAAGTAGTTGAAGAAGCCGTTAAAGACATGCAGCATGAATTGGGGGGAAGTTAATCCAGTTCATGTATATTACATCATCTGACGACAAGTGAAGAAAAGTTCTCAAGCCGAGGTACAAGATGAAGACAAAGAGCGTCAACTGTCATCATCCTCAGCACTTGAAGAGCTGATGAAGACCTTTCTTTAGTTATATTTGTACTTGTAGGAAATGATGTAAGTAATCCCATATGTTGCCACATTGGGGGAAGATTGTTGGGTATGCTTCTCGCACGAAAATGTGACAACATATTTGGGATTACATTATCTATCTTGTTAGGCTCAAACACAAGGACTAGAAGCGTCAATATTGTAAAGTCTTGTGTTTGGCCCTTTATATACCCTCCTAGACTTCACTAAGAGGGTGGAGCTTTGTGTGTGTTTTTACCTTTCCCTTTCATTAATAATAAAACAAAGTTCCATCTTTATCTCTCTAGACTTTCTCTCTCTAAACTCTTAAACATGAAGATGATCTTCTTCCATTGTACCCAACCTCCCGATTCACAATAAACAACCCAAACATGATCCATCAATCCGTGAGGCCGGATCACACAAAAAATTAATCTAGCATGTAGTGGCACTTAATGACTCAAACTAGTCTACCTATAAGCTTTGACAGCCATAAGGATCCATACCTTTGGCGTCCTAGTAGGATTCTAGGGAGATAGGCTAGATGAATTGACCAAAGGAGTCTAGTGAATCTTATGCCGCACTTGAAGCGATAGAAAGCTTAATTAGAAAACATAGTCGTAGAAATATAGGATGAACAACTAGGCTAGTACACTTTCTCCCTACTGCATTCAAATCTATTTAATTTCAGCATTATTTCTGTTTATTAGTTTAATTAATCAAACAAATCATAAACCCCTTTAAAACGTTACATAGACTTAAGTTATAATCCAGATAAACATAGCTCTTGGGACGACCTCGGCTTTACCGAATACTACACTCCACACGACCGGGTACACTGCCCGTGAGTGCATAAGGTAGACCATAGGTAGACGAGATAACTATAAATATTAAAACCTGGTCAGAAATCCTGCATCAAATGACATTAAGTACAATAGTGGATGTTACAAAACTAATCATAAAGATGGATGTTATTAGTTAGGGGATATAAATGTGTACAATCCTTATAATAAATATTCATAACATTCCCCCTTGATTGTACATCATTCAAAATATAATGAATACACTTTGGATACTGCCTCATTAAAAACCTTGCTAAGGAAAAACCCGATGGGAGAAAAATCATAGCTTAGGGAAAAAGAGTGCAGTGCGTATTATCCCCCTCATGATCACTTCACTTGAGCTCACTGAATCGCCGCATTCCGATTTCATGTACCAATTTCTTTAATGTTGAGGTAGGGAGTGCCTTGGTAAATAAATCTGCTAGATTGACGCTTGAACGAATCTTTTGAACAATAATATCGCCACTCTTTTGCAAGTAATGGGTGAAAAGGAACTTCGGTAGAGTATGTTTGGTTCTGTCACCTTTGATATATCTGTCCTTATGTTGAGTAATGCATGCTGCATTATTTTCATGTATGACTGTTGGGAGCTTCCTGGCATGAAGAAATACCACGTGATTCACGTATATGTTGTATCACACTTCTCAACCATACACATTCTCAACTCGCTTCATGGATGGCCAAGATCTCTGCATGATTCGATGACGTGGCACTCATTGGTTTCATTATGGAATGCCATGAAATGTCAGTACTATAAAAAAGAGTACATAGCTTCTTCATACGCTTAAGGATTTTGCCTCATTAAAAACTTCGCCGAAAAACCCTATGAGAAAAAACCAAGGCCTAGAGAAAAAAAAGTGCAACACATATATTCTCTCGCCCCTGATAATCACATCACTTGAATTCCTTGAGTTGGCACAACCGAAAATCATCAACCAATATCCTACTTATTGTCATATCCAGTGTCTTTTATAGATAAATTTGGTCGAGTCTCGCATGAATGAATTTGTTAAATACTATTTTTACCAATTGTTGTGATTCGTACCTCCAATATGAGGACTTAACATTTAGAGTAATTTACATAAATGGTCCCTGTGGTTTGTCGAAAATTTCACATATCGTCCCTCAGACTTAAAAGTTGCATATATCGTCCCTATCGCCTCCAAAGAATAACACTCGTGGTCCTTTTGAGGGACGATAGGTGAAAATTTAAAAGTTGCATATATTGTCCCTATCGCCTCCAAAAAGGACCACGAGTGTTATTCTTTGGAGGCGATAGGGACGATATATGCAACTTTTAAGTTTGAGGGACGATATATGAAATTTTCGACAAACCACATGAACCATTTATTTAATTTACTCTAACATTTATTGTACATTCTTGTACTTTGAAACAAATTCAAACTGAATGATAAATCATATCATATATGACGAGCAAGAACCATCATTATTTCTTAGATGCTTAAATTTGACACTTTCAAACCAATATTGTGATCATCAACTTTGTATATAAAAGGGGCCTTGCAACATGTGACCTCATATACATGAGTATCATTTATCCACATAAAATATATCTATCAACTTAAGGATTTAATCCTTATGACGTTCAATTCATATCTTTAAATGAACTATGTGTGTGAAGTCAAATTCATTTTATAAGTACTCAATTGCCTTTGTAAAACACCCTTAGAGTTCCATCAATATTCAAATAATCAAACTATATAAAACTTATAGCATATTAAAATCCGGATACTTTATAAAGTTTTATAAGCAAACTTATTCATTTTCATGGCACATTTTCAGCAAGCATACATTAATGCGATCGTAACACGTATGCCCATATTTGTTTTAACCCATAGAATCCAATTTTAATCAACTTGTATTCTCGAAAACTTTTCTTATGGAAATTCAAATTCGATGAGCTCTATTCATGTATCCTTTTAGACGCATATCAATTATTTCTCTCAATGCCAGACTTCTATAATACATTATTTGATCCACCACATTAGAACATGTCTCCTCAAGACAATTTCCTAGTCTTCATGAAAAATATATGTGTGCCATCAGTTGTGCCTTGAATATCATGATTTCAATAATTTAATTTTACTTTCACACAATGACCGATGCATATCCAATAAATATTACACATTCCAAAATGGAGCATTAGCAGCGTATATATTATCTAGTCATTTTTAGGTTACTAACATGCTAGCAATTACTAGATCCGGAAAATTAAGTGCCCCGTGAACTTCAAGTTCATATTCTTTAGTGTGAGGATCAACATTTATATCATAATTCTTTCCATATTTCTAGCTACTTGTTCCTTCCCCCTGAATGAATTGTCAATTTCAACATCCCATTTTTGTGCGTTGTGGTGGATTTTACAAGAAACAAATACCGCACATTTACAAAGTTCTTATATGGGAAACATATGGTTCGTGACCGAAAACCATTCTAATAGGGAGTATTCATTATTGCTTGTTGGCATGATGCGAATTTATGTTTTATCTTTTAAAATCAAATGCCCCATAAAACTTATAGATTTGTAATTGTTACTTTTTCAATCTACCGAAGACGTTTTATAAACGTTTCAACAAAAGCAATCACGTATATGAACATGGGCAACATATCTAAAGTTCTACACTTATCCCAATAAACGCCCCAATACTTGGAAGTATTCACCACCATTTCCAAAAATATAATTTGGAAAACAATGTTCGCATTCTATTAGTCGAGCCATTAATCACTCTAACTTTAAGTTGCGTCTTTGATAATCATTTTGACGATGCATCGATTTTAAGACTCAAAATGATCCACTCTACGGATGTATAGGCCTACATACATCCCCTTTATATGCTTTAGAAAAAAAATTAAGGAACAAAGTCCTTAATTTAATTTAGTGGTGCTAAGTGAACAATGCACTCTATCGAGAACAATAAAAATAATGAAATCTCTTTGAAGAACCCATGCTTCGTGTATATGGTTCGCATCATCATTGACCGGGATGGTCTAACTTTTTTTTTAAAACGGCAGAAAATATATTAATAAAAAACGGAACCACTAGCAAGGAACTAGAGATCACCGAAAAACAACAAGTCTAAAAGAGAAATACAACGAAACACAAAGCTACAATGCTACAAAACAAATGATAGCTAGTAACAACGATATCTAATACACGTAATGAAATGACTCAGAACTTTAACTGCGAGGATAGCAAGAGAGGTTAGAAAAAAACTCGTGCCAATTACAGTTACCCAAGACACGAGAAAAAACCTCCATCCACGAAGGCCGCGCCACCGGTTTTCACTTCGCGATGTTTTTATTGCTAGTCCCATACAAGTTCTGAAATGTCGATACTCCACATCAGTCAACATTAAGTACCAAACGGCTTCACTATCCACCTTTCCCAAGCAATATCCGATTTCCTGTCTCTACTCTGAATCCATAAGAAAGCAGTCGCCATAATGGTATTGAAAATTTCATCGTTGTCTATCATAATGTTATTGTGAACACAATTATTTCGGACCTTCCAAATATACCACCACCAAATAAATAAAATACCTTCAATAACCTTACTCGATTTGAAAGGTAGCCGCATTCCATCTAGCCAAGAAAGGACGGTTTTTGGATCATCATTTGGTATATCCAAACCAAGCCAATTGCTTATCTTTGCGCGCGTGACAGTGACAACCCGGCAATCTTGAAAGATATGCGTAGAGATGTCAATTCCGGTCTGACATTGAAGACAACGGATAGTGTTAACATCTATACCCCGATACCATAAATTAGCAAAAGTCGGAATGCTATCACGCAACAATCTCCACACAAACACGTTAACTTTTTTCGGGACAAGAGCATTCCATCGGGACTTAGAATGCCGCTGCTGCTGGTCCGATTTATGATCAATAAGACTTCGAAGTTGAGCAACAATAAAAACCGAATTATGGTTGAGATGCCATCTTCATTTATCATTACTATCTTGTAGACTTTTAGGAAGAATATTGCACATGTTATTTAATTGTTGAAGTTCACTCCCTGTACGTATTTGCCTGCGCCACACCCAATGATAATTATGGTCTACAATTCTATCTTTAATCATGCAATTCTTTTCCTTTTCAAGAGCAAACAGCCGTGGGAATAACAGAGCAAGAGGTTTGTCTCCAATCCAATCATCTAGCCAAAAATGAGTTGCAAAACCGTTTCCCACATCTCTTTTAATCAACTCACCATTAATAGATGGAATAGCATGGACATATCTAATAGCAGTAGCAATCTTGTTCCACATCCCGTTGATAGTAGCTGAGCACTTAATGAAACAATCCACGCCATGAATAGCCTTAATTACCCGAGTCCAAAAAGAGTCCGGAGAAGATAAAGCTCTCCATCTCCATTTATACAACAATGCAAGGTTCATCGCCTCAAGACTTCCAATTCCCACTCCCCCATCCTCTTTAGCAGCCAAGACATCAGCCCACTTGACCCAAGCAATTTCGCGTTTGTTTCCCGGACCACCCGCAATTCCCCAAAAGAAGGCGGACCTGAAAGCTTCTAATTTCGTATTCACCTGTTTAGGAAGACGAAAAAGAGAAAGAAAAAACACCCCTAAAGAACCGAGAACAGAAGAAACCAACGTCGATCTACCTCCAATGGATAACAAATTTGCTTTCCAAGTCAACAATGTTTTCTGAAATTTTGCCACAATCGGATCCCAAGTAAACACACTCCCCACTCTCGTACCAATGGGGATACCAAGATATTTAAATGGAAGAGTTTCCAGTTTGCACCCATGTCTTTTAGTAGTTCGCTCCACCTCATCTTTTTTAATACCAACGCCCAAAATTGAAGACTTATCCAGATTAATTTTTAGACCGGGATGGTCTAACTGTTCATGCCAATAAGTAATCTTAGCTCATAAACTATGGTTTATGACAACATATGCTTCGATTCCACTTGACTATATGAAGAACTTAATACATCATCACATTTATACTTTTGTTTCTCCAATGTAATTTATATAAGCAATTTCATGGCTTTCACATAGTTTAGCATAATATACAACATTAGTGTATATCATTATCGATGAATTAAACATCTTTTATACTAGCCAAGTTGCCACATAAGCAAATAAAATCACATGATATCACACGTATATGACGAATTCAACGGCACATTCAGAGGCAACCTTATCTCCACATGATGATGCTGAGAAGTAATAGGCATCTAGTACATTCATCAATTTCAAATATTACAATCATGGGTGAATTTATACATAACGAGCTTAAAGAATATTACTACCTCCGTCCCAAAATAAATGTCACATTTGACTTTTTAGAGTCTTTGTTGTTCAACTTTGACTGTAAATATTTATATTTTTATTATATAATACTTGATGCAAGATATATGAATGGATTGGGTTTCAAATGTATTTTCATTGGTATACTTTTCATAAAGTATTATATAACGCAAATAAAAAAATTTAAGGTCAAAGTTTAACAAAAAAGACCCCAAAAAGTCAAACATGACATTTGTTTTGGGACAGAGGGAGTACAAAGTAAACGCATCATATCTTGACCATTTAATATGGAGAAAATTCTGAAATTAGACCAGTCGCTCAACTTTTATACGTTTTTTAGACCAAAAAGAGTGCTCTTCTCAAATTAGACCGAGCGACTTGCGATTTTTTTACTTTTGATAAGAAGTCGCCAAGTGGCACAAAAAAGTTCGCGCCGTGTCATTTTTTATTCTCCATGTGTAAGCTATAAAGACATGTATTCTTCGAGCAACCTACGTTAAGCGACTTGTTTGTACTTTGAGCGACATTTTTTTTTTTTTTTGTTATTTTCGAGTACAAAAGTCAAACTTCATATAATATTTTTTTATTCTTTTTTCCCCACACATCAGTCAAGCGACTTAAGCGGACTTACGGATATGCACTTTAAGCGACTTCTTATTTTTCCCATTTTCACCATTACCTATGTACAATTTTCATATAATATTTACAAAACACATTTCAAAACACATTCACTAATTCAAAACCCCAAAAAAACACACGCCCAAGTTCTAACTCACCAAACTCCAAATCAAAACCACTCAAACCATAACCCGAATCAAAACCACACAAACCCTAACCAAAACCCCAAAAAAACCACACAAATCTGTATGTTTACTTTAAGGTCAAATAAAGATATGTGAATTTGATTTGGTTTTTGAGTTATGATCAATTTACTTTATCTATGAATCAACTTCAAAGATGCAAACTTTTTCATCTTGTTTTTCTAATTTATTTATTTTATATAGGATTAAATCCAAATATGCAAGCTTTTTTGTTTTTTATTTAATTTCTTTAAAGACTTAAAAAGCTTATTTGTCTGATATTTGTGTCTTCTAGGGTCAAGATCTGTGAAATCTAATGATCAAGCTGATGAGAGATCCGATTCTTCTAGGAAAAGGAAGAACCAATACCGAGGGATCTGTCAGCATCCGTGGGGAAACTGGGCTGCTGAGATTCATGATCCTCGAAAAGTGGTTCGTGTTTGGCTAGGAACATTCAACACAGCTGAAGAAGCAGCAAGAGCTTTTGATGCTGAAGCTATAAGGATTCGTGGCGACAAGGCGAAAGTCAACTTTCCAGCTAAAGCTACTCCGGCTAAGCCAAAACAACAAAAACAAGCTCCTAAGGTTAACCATACCAACAATAGCGAGTATCCTGGTTCATTTGAATTCGTTGAAGAAAAGCCGCAACATGGTAATGGTATTCCATCAGAAAGTGGTGCCTTTTATTTTAGTCCTAACGAGGGTAGCAACTCTTTTGATTCTTCTGAGTTTCCATGGGGTGAAACTTGTCCCAAAACACCCGAGATCACATCTTTGCTATCTGAGGTTGACCAGGTTACCTTTATGGAAGAGGCGAATCCTGCTAAGAAGCCCAAGATCGAGTCTGTAAATTTGGTGTCAGATTGTGAGATAAGTGCACTACAAGAAAAGGAAGAACGGGCGACAAACTAAATGCCGATGACACAATGTCGTCGGCATTAACCACTAAACGACAAAAACCAGTCTTGACCAAGCCAAGGCTGCGTTAAATTTTTGTGATTATAAAACACCGACGACATGTCGACGGTATAATAATGAACATGTTTGACTTTTCAAAACCTGGTGAAAACTTGGGCGGGAGTTTGACCCGCCAATATTATGCCGACGACATGTCGTCGGCACAATATAAACCCAAAACATAATTGTGATTAGCGATTGATTATGATTTATTTTTCCGTTACTGTTATTTTACCGACGACATGTCGTCGGTACGTATTTAAGTCAATATTTTGGCTTTCCCCGCGTGTGAATAATAGCGAATAATTGGGCGGGGTTTTTTCCCGCCTTTATTACGCTGACGACATGTCGACGGTATTTTATTACATAACATATTATATTCACCTATCTCAGGTTATATATCTTATATTCACAACATTTTATCTTCACAACATTTTATCTTCACACCAATTTCAAAACCTGAGATGCAGCGATATAATCCTTTTATGTGTAATTGTGGAGCAGGAAATATAAAAAAAAAAAAGAACATCACATAAACCAGATACATTTGGAAGGGAATATATGCATGTCCTCTTTCGAAGGTGAACAATTATACATTTCTTATTTATGTAAATATACAAACAATCATATAATTACATTATTTATGTGACAGCCAAGAGAAAAAGATCATGGATGTGGTTATTTTATGTGGAAGAGTGATTTTGATGAGCAGTTACGAGTAACCTCTTCTGCTTCAACATCTCACGGTTCTGGATCTGCACCAACAGGGTGCTCAAACTGTAACGGAAAATCATGTGGGTCCCACATTGTCGTCGGCGTAGTTTATCGGGATCATAAGTCCCGACGAAGCATTCTCGACAAGATTATGCCGAAGACATGACGTCGACACCTCATTATGCCGACGTCATGACGTCGGCAGTAGGCAAAAAAATTCGCCTGCGATGCTTCTGTTTGTGCTAGTGGTGACGATGATCTGTTCTTCGAGATGCCATATCTTCAAGGCGCTTGGGATGCTTCTTCAGTCGATGCTTTTCTCAATGGAGATTCAAACCAAGAAGGTGGAAACGTGATGGATCTTTGGAGCTTTGACGATCTTTCAGCCATGTTGAATGGAGCTTTTTAAGCGATGCTTCGTCTGTGATTGTAAATAAGGCTTTACATGTCAGTAAATTTCCCTTTTGTTAGAGCTTATATAATATGCATTGACTAGTTTCTCATATGAGGATGTTCTTTCAGTTGTGTAATCGTTTGTATGTTTAATAACCGTGACATGTTATCTTTGTCAAAAACTCGAGCTCCATTTATATCTTAATGACACATGCAATCTTGATCTTCAAACGAAAAAATAGGTGAAACTGTTTTGTGTGTGTTTTCAAAAAAAAATTCAAGTTATTCCTATTAAAATATGTGTTAAAAATAAATTAAAAACTTATACATTTTTCAAAAAAATATGCAAAAGGTAACATTGGAAAGGCAAAACAAAAGTCGCTTAAAGGACATAGCCGTAAGTCGCTTAGCTCGCTTGATTGTTATTGGGGTACATAAAGAATAAAAAAAAATAATATTTGATGTTTGACTTTTGTACTCGAAAATGACAAAATAAAAAGTCGCTTAAAGTACAAAAAAAACGTTTAACTTATGACGCTCGAAAAGGACATGCCTTTATAGCTTACACATGCAGAAAAGGTACATGCCACTTGGCGACTTCTTATTAAAAGTTAAAAAAAGTCGCAAGTCGGTCGGTCTAGTTTGGGAAGAGCACTTTTTTGGTATATAAAAGGTATAAAAGTTGATCAACTGGTCTAATCTCGGAATTTTCTCTTTAATATATACTCCCTCTGTCCCAAAATTATTGTCCGCCGACAAAAAACAAACCATTTAAGAAAACATAATCATTACTGCATTCTCTTTTACTTTTTTGTAAAATGTCATTTTTACCCTTTTGCAATTAATTAAATCTTTGAATGATATTTGTAATTTTTAGCATCATTAGATGCAATATAGTAAACTTATTACATTATTTATAACTATATTTTGAAGGGGAAAATAATATTGAAACAACCTAAAATGAAAAGAGAGATTATAAATTTGGGACGGATAGAGTATAAGTTTAGCATATAAAGGCAAAACATTGTAGTTTGATTCTTGATCAAAGTCGTGAAGTGAGATAAAATGATCACACATATATTCTTTAGCTATAGTTTGTAAATTGCCAAGTTAGTTGACATAAAGGCTATGTTTGGCGCACGAGCTTATCAGAGCTTATCGTAGCATGAACTTATTTTTTTAGAAAAATAAGCTACCATTGAAAATAAGTCTCGTTTGGCTGACACGGCTTGAAGGAGCTTGTTAAAAAAATATGCTACTAAATGAAATGCTAGTTGTACTAGCATGTAAAAAAAAGCTCCAGCCACCTGCTCCAGCAACCAGCTCCAGCAACCCGCTCCAGCGATCCGCTCCGGCTCCTACTTGTGCCAAACATACCCAAAATGAAACTATAAATCATATGCCGGCATTCAAATCAATTAAAACCTAGATGATGAAAAAAAAATTAAAAAAAATAGCCAAATTGCTTAAAACACATTGATGTGCACAAACATCAATAATCTCAAACTTACAGACCATGTTATTAACCATTACCAATTTGCACAACTTTGATCAATCAATTTATTCAAAATCAATGCTTCCAATTGAACAAAATAGTATTCCTTTCTTGTTAAGGAACATTACTGGTTTAAGGCTTATTATCAAAGAAGATCATGTAAGAAGAATAAAATTGGTCTTATACCATAAGATGAATTATCACAAAGTTGATAACGTTTTCTGCAAATTTTATAAGCACAAACAACATTTACAAGTTGACAATTAAGTATAGATGTCACATAAACTTTGCTAAAGTAACCTAAATAAAAATTATTGACTACAATAGCAAGAAACGAAACTCACCAATTTGCCACGAAATCATAATTCTAACTTATGTATTATACATGTTAAGCCATATATAAACAAGTAAACCATAATAGCAGTTCAAAAATCAAAAGTAAATAGCAACCAATAAGTTAGAAGAGAATCTCAAGTATAATAAACACTAAAAAAAACCATATTCTCAACAAATAATATGCAAGAATTAATACATAAATAATACCTTTTGATGTATAACATAAAGATCGTATATATAAAAGGGTTTTGCTAATCTCAGCCCACTGGGCAGTTGTTTAAGTATACATATAAGGAATGTTGGAGTTCATTAATATCAAAATGATGATCAATTACGGTAATTCACTACTAGAAATCATGCCAGCACCAACCGAATTTTACCAACAATCATTGATTCATTGGTAAATTATTACTTTACCAACGAAGAAAAGAAAACACATTTGTAACACCCCGAAATCGGATAAGCGGAAGCATACAAATTTTAAGGTGTTATTCGATAGTTGTCACAATCACAAGGTACAAAGAACGGTTTTACTTAAACCGTTTTAAAAGAATTTCATAATTGGAAAGCATTAAAATTTACATCATTCAAAAATAGTGCGGAAAATAAAGTTTCATAAAAGGGTTTAGAGTGGTCCCAATTAGTTTTCTGAGTCTTCTATGACCATGTCATGCCCTTCGCCAAGCTCCTCCAAAAGTAAAATATGCAGCGGAAAAGATTTAACACCTGAGAATAACATGCTAAAAGTCAACACAAAGGTTGAGTGAATTCATAGGTTTAAAGTAAAGCAGTTGATCACAATATTTCAAGTTTCCAATAAAGTGGGCTATGCTGTTAAATGCCCGAAAGTTCAGATAATACCACTGCACTAAGCTCATGACACACAATGCGTTAACCGGCACCAGTAATTCTGGCGTAAGTCGACAATAACCGCGGAATTTCATAATCATAACATTTGCCCCCAAAGCCAAGGTATCTTGCCAAATACCTAGTTAACTCAATTATAGTACATCACATGTTGACCGTCCTTGATCAACATGGCGGGATGGTCAAATCCTATAGGCCTATAAACTATAATCGCGCTCACCCACTGGTGATTAATGGTTCATGATCCAGGGACTTGCTGTTGGTAAGGAAGGTACTTAGTGCTTATCAGGTGGTCAGCAAAGTTTTCATTTCAAATAACAGTTCGTAAACAATTGTGATCATAGTAAAAACAGTAGCATGTATCTCACCCCAAGTAGTTTATAAAACAGTTAAGCAAGTAAAAACTGGGGCTATGAACTCACCTCAGCATGTAGCAATGCAAGACATTCACAAAGATCACAACTGGCATCAAATAGTAATGGCACACTGACATTAAAGTAGCAGAGCATAACAGCATTCAGAAGGTACAAGCATAACAGTACTGGATCGGCACAACCTAACAAGTAACATGTTTCAGAAATAATACTCAAGTAACTTATGAAGTAATGTTTGTTGAATACTTGTGTCATTATAAAAAGGTTTAGTTTTCAATGGCGTTTGCAGACTCGTGTGGATATTTCAGAAAGAAAGATAGTAAAAGTCGGCGAATACGAACGAATACTCAAGAAAATGAGAGAAGAAAGAAAGGAAATACGAAGAGAAAACAGAATTACTAACGAGAAAAAGAGGACATAAAACAAATAAACAACAAGCAACAACGATAGGTTGTTTCGGTATTTACCCATTTTCCCAAAATAGATGTCATAATCGTTAAAACGTATGAGTTTCAAAAAGGTTTTAAGACATTTAATAAATGATTATGATTTAAGTTTTATAAAGGTATTATAAAATTTTGGCATGAAGTGCCCGTTTATAAGATGTTTCCAAGTCATATGACTCATTTGAATAACCAATTATCGTCAAGTTTTACATGTTATAATATACAATTGAACATATTATTCGCATATATATTAGTTGTTTAGTTTCATCGACCATTTCATATAGTTCGGGTCCAGATACGTTAAATTCTTACGAGTCTAACGTACCCTTCCGTCTCGTGTACCAAAGGGTCCATAATAGTCCAATCAACTAATACCATAAATCCAATACGTCCAATCCTAGTCCAACAATATATAACATCACAATATCCAAGTCCGAGTAAAAAAAATATATCAAGTATATCCCATATGTTGCAATTTATATTCCATCCGTTATATTTATTATTATCATCCCATGTTATATTTAAAGTTTACCGAAACTCCATATCATCAAATAAATAACTAACGACTAACCACGACTTGACAAAAATAAATAAACAAACGACAAGTAAATAAACTTTGCCGTGACTCGTGGACTCAACCCTAGCAGATGAGGCTCTCGGTCTCACTAAACCCGAGACCAAAATACAACTGAAACCAAATCAAATCTCACATTCAAATCCATAAGGACACATACACAACACAACCAATTCCACACCAAACTAATCCTAACCCGCAATCCAAATCCAACCGACACCAACACAAACGCAACTCATCCGAATCAAACTCCAGCTTGTAAACCAAAATCAAACAAAAATCCTATCTAAACTCTAGCCTTGCTGTGACTCGCCGTGAGTCACGGCTCGGCCTAACCATGGCTTCCGAGACCAAGACAAACCAAACGGAACCCAAAACAAACCCAAATCCAACAAATAACAACAACAATACCATTAACCAATCTCATAAATAACAAAATATACCAAACCCTCACCGAGTCATCGAGTTGACTCGGTGAGTTGACCGAGTCCGTAACGAGTCGCGACCATGAACAAATCCACACCAGTTTTTACAAGGTTTTAAACTATTTTTATTAAGAAAACACTAATGTTAATAGGATTAAATAGAAATAAAAATTAGGGTTTTGTAAAAGTTTATTAAAAATAGAAATAGAGTAGCACGTGGTAGCTCTCGGTGGTGTTAACAGGCGGCGGTGGCGGCGCATGGCGGTGATATGAGGCGCGTCACGGCCTCAAAATCTACAGAAATTAGATAGGTAGGCCGATCTATTGAATCGGCTAAGAAATGAGCTCGCCGGAAAATTTTTCCGGTGACGGTGGTGGGCGGTGGAGGAGCGTGAGTGGTTGAATCGGGGTCGGGATAGCCCGATCTATCGATTGGGAGTATAAAAAGATATGGCCGGAAAAGTTGGCCGGAGTATTTTCCGGTGGCCGGACGGTGAAGTCGCCGGCGGTATAGAGAGAGAAAGGGGAGGGGGTAGTGACAGAGTGAGTGAGTATAAAATGATTTGTTTTATTATTTTTAGGGAATTTAAATTTTTAATGAGGGACTTTAAATGTAAATTGAAAAATGAGGGGTGTGTTATGTAAATATGGGCGGAGGGACTATTATTGCCACTTTGGTTAAACTTTTACAATAAACACTGCGGGTCCCATTTGACATCAAACGGACTCGAAAATTAATGAAACTTGCGCCATTATTCACGAAATAATGTTTCCAACGAAAACGAGTATAAATATGCAATACTTTCAAAAATTGATATTTTTGGCAATACGGTACGTTTTGTGCTTTCTAGGTTGTGTCGGCTCGATAAGGGGATAAAGCTTGCGTTAAACAAGATTTTCATAGTTTTTCAAACCCAAACCAGTTCAAAGAAGTTCAAAAGCTAAAGAGAATGAGAAGCAAGTGTTTTGGTTCGTAAAATAGGTTTAGGAAATTTACCGGATGTTACAGTACATACATCATATCTGGAAATCCGTCCCGGATTTCAGTTTAACTTATCAGTTCCGGTTTCGAAGAGGTTTAAAAGCTAAGGAAAGTCAAATTGATTGTTTTGGCTCGTAAAAAAGTTTAAGAACTTTGTCGGTTGTTACATCACATAATCCTAAAAAGGAGTCGCGTCCTCGCGATTTAATTCAACTTACCTGGTGAAACGGTGTTGGTGAAAAGGTGGTGGTACTAGTAACATATTCGGGTCTCTTCGGACTGTTCTAAGGGTCTCTCCTTGCCTATCGATTAATACTTAAGTGGTCTGCCATAAGTTATCTCCTTCTAGCATTTTGGCGGGGTACAATAATCCCTGGAGTAAGGTTAATAGGGGGAAACAGTTTAAATCTTAACTACACGGTGTTTCAAAATTTTGCCAGCGCGGTCTCTTCTCAAACCCTCACGGTCTAATTCCAATGTAAGGTTTATACTCTAGTGACACAAAATCCTAGCTCGTTACATGTAAAGTTCAAAAATGGTGGGGCAACTGAACTTCAGGATTTGTTTTCAAAATTTTGCGTTTTTCCTCTTCAGAGTAATGGATGAAATTTTTGTTTGAAAATCTTATTTAGGTAAGTTTTTTCACGGTTTTGACCAAAATATCCTTCCAGGCATTTCAATTTTTCTTTGTTGGGAATTTACAGTTGCGTAAGATGACACATCTTCACAAGATTCTATAAGCTTGCAAAATCGGGTTTTCAATTGTGGTAGGGGTAATAAATTTTTGTAAAAATTTGCGCTTGACATTTCACAACAAAAGCTTGCTAAGGGTTGAACACGAGAACTTAATCTTCAACATATGTATTTCAGAAAATGTATATACGGTTTTCAAAGTTGACATAAGAGCCTTTTGAGAAAGATTCTTAAAAGTAAGAATATCAGAGAGGAATGACAGTTGGGCATGTACGTCCACCTATGTTTCTAAATATCCGTAGAAAATATCTAGTTGCCAATGTTGAGCGGGGTTCAATGTTTAATATCAGGTGACGCTCAAAGGTGCAAGTATTCCAACTTGTTATATGGTACTAAAAGGTGCACTGACCGAATTTGTTGTACTGGTGGCCTAAAAGAAATAACTTGGTGCTAAGGGGTATCTTGACTTAAACGGTTGCATTAGTGACTTGAGAGGTCTGAATTAGCTCGATGCTATGTTGAGAAAAGTCCTTCTTATTTACAAGGTGAGTTCGGGTATCACTGGTTGTTAGGTAGACTAAGATCTTTCGGCATCTTGGTGCAGAAGTCGCGTCACATAAAAGGAAGTCAGAGCTTTGCAATGAAGCGGTTTACATAAAAGAAAGGGTTTCGAGTCTGTGTCGTCTAGAACTCCTAGAGAGTAAAATGTCTTGGGAGTAATGGTATATTGACGATCTAGTTCAGCGCATGCACCACTAGTGAGGGGATCTATTTGCATGGAACAAATGCAGCGACTTATTCAGGGATGAAACAGTATCAAAGTTTGGTAGGTTGTTATCTATAGTCTCAGGCGAAGGTGTGAGGTCCACTTCTAAGGTATTGATCTATTTTCAGAATGAAATGTTGGTTATTCGGTTTATGCAGTAATAGGATGAAAACACTGTTGATATAAATAATTCCTAAACACGTTATTAATATTTTTCGATATCTTTACGTTTTGATAATCACAAAATGTAAAATCATTAAATGAAAGATTATGACGTAAACAAGTATTTAGTTGTAAATATCTATTTTAAGAACTTAATCACTTAAGGTATGAATAAACAAATGCTTAATGCATTATATGATCAAAGGAACTTTATCTTAATCACTAGATTTTTTATAAAATGACACAAACATTTTATATCTTTTACAAAATCATTTTTGGAAATTAAAGGAAAATGTTTAATCCATCATAAATTTATGAATGCAAATTTTCAACCAAAAATGGCAAAAATGTTCCAGAAAAACCTTCCCCACAAAAAGACAAAGCTGGGCAACGGATATAAGGGGCAGCCCTCTTAATTATCAAGGCGGCCCCCATAATTATTAAGGGGACTGACTCCCTAATTAAGGGGACCGCCCCCGCTCCTCAGCTCCCCAGCTTTGCCTATAAATACAGGTTCATTCCTGGACTTTTTTCTCACCTTTTGTAACCCAAACCTTCTGTTCTAAATCTCTTCCTATATCTTTCTAAATCCTTTGATCATATATTCTTAAGCATTGGTTTCTAAGTGATTCAAGCTTCTACCATCCAAGTGCAAAAGAAGAATACTCCTTCAACAACTAGAGAAGAAGTATTGTAGTTTAACTCAGTTATGTATATTAGTTAGATAGGTGTCAACATAATTGTTTAGGCTAGATTAGTGTGTAAGTAGTGAAGTTGTGAAGAAGTTAAGGTGTGAAGGTGTGAAGAAGTAGAAGAGTACATAAGTAGTGCTAGGTCGTGAAGTAGTTGATAACGCTCATTTTGTACATGTTTTTATCGCGTTATTTGTATGTTTTTATATGAAATTTAGTTATGTTAATGATTGTTTTATGCTTAAAAGTTGTTAAAGATGTGTTCAAGCCTAGGTACAAGGAAATATCAAGAAAGACGAAGAAAAGCTATAAAATTCAAGTAAATATTGAAGAAAAGGTCGTCAACAAAGATATTGATTCATGATATGATTATTTCCGTTGTACATGAGAAGGATGAAAGGATGAAGTCAAGATTAAGTGCTAAAAAGTGTATTGAAAGTTGGAGTTTCATGTGCAAAAGTTGGTTTCAAACCCAAGGTCCACATTCCAGACCCAAGGCCGAAGTTGGGATCCCAGACCCAAGGTTCAGGAACTCGACCCAAGGTTCAGCCAATGTCCAGACCCAAGGTCCACACTTCAGACCCAAGGTCGAGAGAATTCTGAGTTGAAGAGTTGCATTAACTCTTAACTTTAACTACCATAATGGCTTGAGTCCGATCATTACCCTCTCCTTTATGATAATTGAAGTAATATGTCAGTTTTTGGGGTGTTTTACAAGCTTAAATAAGACCCCTAATCACCCATTTGAGATACAACACTTACAATCAAACCTTACACCATAAGGATTTGATTACATTACTTATCTAACCCAAAAGAGCTCAAAAATCTCTGCCATTCTCAAGAAAGATCATTAGTAGAAGAGGTGGAAGATTCCCTTGTTCAATTGGAGGCCCCAAGGAGTGCTATAACTCTTTCATTACTCATTGTAATCTTACTTTTGGGTAATTTTCTTTATTATTAATTAATCGTGTTGAACTTGTTTAAGTTGAATGCAATGTTATGTTTTATGATGATGCTTGTTATGGAATGATTCGTGATACTTGTTTGGGAATGATGTGACTTTCGTATGAATGTTGGACGTTTAGTTGGTTAGAGAAAGTGGTTATTTTTATGAGTTTGTTTAAATATAATTCGTGTCCTAAAACTTGTTGGTTAAATATTATTTGATTTAAAGGTTGAAAAGATTTCTAATAATTGTTTAATTCCAAGAGTTGGTGACAAACGAATTGGTATTTGATAAGTGACGAATATCAAGTATGCAAGTTTTTTAAATGGATTCGGAAATATTTAATCACGAGATTGGGTTGAAAAGACTCGTAAGAACTAATTTAACTAATCGACTTTTTCATACATTTGATCACAAATGAGCTAGCATAGTGGGATGAGATTTGGCCGAAAGGACTCACACATAAAATTAGTAGAAACATGGATTTTCTTGATATGACCCATTGACTAGATGTCCTTGTGAAAATTGATATGTGCCTTCTAAGTTTCACCCAAACATGTTCTACATTCTATCACGATTAGTCATGGTTCCTAAACAAGTATTTCTTTATTTAATTGTTTGTTTGATTGAGTTGAATTGAAACCATTGTTTGAATCGCTTCTAGTACTTTTGATCGTGACAATTTTAAGTACTATTCTTTTGCTACTATTAAAAATTACTAAAACCAAAACTATTAGTCCCTTGGGAAGAACCTTATTTACCATCAACAATACTACAATTGAACGAGTATACTTGCTCGTATGTGTTTCTTAGAAAAACGGTAATAAGGCAATTAAATTTTTTTTAAATTGAGTGAAATTGGGATATAATATAAACACCCTCTAGGAACGCATATCAAGTTTTTGGCGCCGCTGCCGGGGACTATTACTTTTTTTTTTAGTTAGTTTTAGTTGTACATAATAGTGTAAGTTTGTTTTTGTGTTTTGCATAACTTTAGTTTGTTTCATGTTTGTTAATGTGATTGTTTGGTATGTTTGGTTAATGGTTGTTAAGTGTTTGTTTGTCCTATTCTAGATGAGTTTTCTTGATTTTATTTTTATTAAGTTGAGTTAAAAATATTAAAAATATAAAAAATATAAAAACTATATAAGAAAATAAGAAGAAAAAGAAATTTTGAACAATTTTTTTCTGCAAACCCTTGGTCCTAGACCCGGACCGCCGGTCAAAGCAATCGAAAAAAAAAAAAAGAAAAAAAAAATCTGGACCGCCGGCCTACAGCCCGACCGGGCGGCCCAGAACCTTCTGTGATTTTTCCCAACACTCTTGGCCGCCGGCCTAGAGTCCGACCAAAGGGCCCAAAGCCTTCTGTTAACATTTTCACACCCAGACCTTTGTTCTGGGGTGTCGACCGCCGGCCACACAAAAAAAAAAAAAAAAAAAAAAAAAAAAAAAAAAAAAAAAAATCATTTTCTTTTTGTTTTTCATTGTATCTTTTGTATTTCAATTGTATTTAGCTTTGTTCTAGATTTTTGTATGATTTCTTTTTCAAAGTTGCTTTTTTTTTTAGTAACCCCTAACGTTTGTTTTGGATATGTTGTTTATGATTGTTTAGCTTATTCTTAGTTATGGATTCACCCAGCGAAGTTTCAGCTTACTTGGAAAAATTGGAAATGGAATTGATGGATAATAGAGATGCTATGTCTAGAATGGAAAAAATGGTTGATTTTAAAAAGGTGAAGTTGCAAGAAAAAAAAAGGAAGTTGAATGTATGAAATATGAGCATGAAAAGCCTCGGGTAGTTACTTTTACCCGTGCTAAGTTAAGAGAATATGACGAGCCTGGTATGAGGTATTCCACACCTTGTGGAATAGAAGGATTAGGAGCTTGGGATGCGGAATGTAAACTTGGACAAAATGATAGTTATGTGACTTTTGCTTTCTATGAAAAATTTGGAAATGGGAAATATGAAGTTGACAAGTATAATAGGAGAATTGCACAGGATGTGAAAATTGATACTCATGGTTATACATTTGCCATGGATTTGATTATTGATGAGTATGAGGATACGACGGATCCTTTCGTGGTGTTTGGACGAAATTTCTTGTTGGCAACGAAATGTGTTATTGATTTTGATTTAGGTGAAATGCAAGTTAAGGTTGGAGAGTTGTAAGATGATAAAGATGTTAATTGGTTAATCGAATAAATGGAGGAAGCTTGTGAAAATGAAGATGGTATTAGTGGGAGTATGGAAATGGTTAAAATGGGAAAGGCCACTCGTTTGAAACAAAAATACCCACCTTTTAAAGGTCTTATACCTTCACCGTCATCATTACCACAACCCACCACACTAATTAAAGGAGAAAGTTCTTCTAACAAAACATCCTCACCAAAAGAAAAATCAACCAAAGAACCCATTGATGAAGCAAAATGTTTTGAGGAGATTACTATGAAGTTCAAAGAATTGTTGAATGAAAAGCCAATACTTCATGTGCTAGAACACTATGCTCACTATAGGAAGTTATTGGATGAAATTTCAGTGGAGAAAATGAAACTTGATAAGAAGAAGGAAATTGAAGAAGAAGAAGAGGAGAAAGTGATGGAGAAAGGATTACCAAAAAAGAAAGAAGATCCGGGTAACTACCTTATTCCACTTAAAGTGAATGGAACTATTGCAATCAATGCATTGGCCGATACAGGGGCGAGTGTTAGTATAATGCCTTATAAGCTTTACAAGATTATGGAATTGGGAAGAGCTTTTCCTTCCAATGATGTGTTATTGATGGCCGATAATACCATGGCAAAAGCTTATGGTAAAGTGAAGAATGTGATATTACAAATTGGATTTCAAACATATTTGTGTGACTTTTTGATTATGCATGTACCTATTAATAAAGAGACACCGATGTTGGTTGGACGCCCATTCTTGAGTACGATAGGAGCAATAATTGATAATGGAAAAGGAACTATGGAAATTGATGATGGAGTGGCAAGAAGGATTTACCACGCCAAGAAAAGAAACAAAGTTCTAGCAGATGAAGAATCGGATGAAGAAGATTGGTTGGATGTATTTGATATTAGCCATGACAATGAAGGCAATCCAAAATATGGGAAAACAGCCCCATCGTTTGATCATATTGAAGATGATATGGAGAGAGCATTGGCTATGGAGAATTACTTCAATCCCTTCAAGAACATTATAGTTTACAAGAAAATGGTTGATTTCCTTGGTTCCATGCCAATTAAGCTTAAAAATATTGAATGGACATCAGATGGGTATAGCAAATATCAAAAGGTTGAAGGAGATAATGATTGGCACACTAAGATAGAGATTACTAGTCTGGGTGGACGCCGTTTCACTGGTGAGTTCAAAACAAAGGAAACCGATAGAGTTCTTTCGGGGAAATTTCATTCGGAGGATATTCTAAGGTTTGGGAGTTATTTCGATTAAACGAAGCAAGGAATGTGGAAGAATAAAGAAGCTTATTACTAAGCTTTTGCTCATTTTGTTCTTATGAGTTTTATCTTGTTTGTTTATTTTGCATTTCTTTGTTAAGTTGAGTGTGTTTTAGCTCTTAAGTTTTATAAGCAATAAGTAATAAGAAATGTTTAAGTTTAAGTTTTTTTTTAGTTTATGTAGCTTGTTTAATGATAAGATTAAATGAATGATGGAAGTGTTTTGGAGTTGTGGAAATGTTTGTTAATGATCAGGAATGAAAATGTTTTGTTTTGAAACAAGTTTTCAAACCCACGGTTTTTGAACCAAACCCACAGTCTAAGTACCAAACCTTGGGTTTAGTATGAGTATAGTGCAGAAAAAAACCAAAAGAAAGAAAAGATAAGAAGAAGAAAAAAAACAACAATCCACCACAATCCTCATCAATTTAAAGATTGAAGTTAGTGATCAAATTAAGGTTCTAGCAATCCTATGGCATCAAAAAGAGTAAGTAACATCCATCCAATTACTTTGCATTGTTCTAAATTCGAATTTAATTTTTAGGGTTCTTAATTGGGCGAATTTGCTATAGTTCGAATTAAGTGAAATTACTTGATGGGTTTATTAGAGGATGGTTGTAAGGATTGATTAGAAGTGGAATTAGATAAAATGATTAAGAATTAGTGTTTGAATGCTACATGATTAGTTATATGGACCACTACTTTGTTTGAATTAATTTTGATTCTTAGATTCTTGAAAATGAGACATAGAGGAGATAAAGGAATAAGCAATAATGGAAGAAGGAGTTGGATGTAGATGAATTGGTGACTAAAAAAAAAGAAAGAAAAAAAAAAAGAAAAAAAGAAAAGAGAGAGAGCTGCTGCAGACCGACGGTCGAAAGGCCAGACCGCTGGCCAGAACCCCAGAAGCCAGCCAGGCCGCCGGCCTACAGCCTGACCAAGCGGTCCTGGGCGGTTGTTAAGAAAAAAAAAATCTTTTGCTAATTCACCTTACGTTCTAACCTTTAATTTAAATATTTCTCGTATGCTTGTTTTGTTGTTTTGTAGAAGCGTATTCGTCAAGATGGAGAAAATACATTAATTACTTTACATAAGCGACATAGTCAAGAAGGAGATGTTAATCTTATGCCGGTAACGAGTGAACATCTGAAGTGGAGCAAGTTGAGTAAAGAGGCAAAAGCGTGTTACAATAGTAGGTTGGCAAAGTTGCAAAAGAAGGAAATTGTGGTTCCAAAGTTAGTAAGTGGAAATTTGTTGAGAAAATATAACCTTATTGGTACTCTTAAGGAACTATGGGAGGCTAATACGGAATTTGGAAATCAATTCTATGAAGATTTTAGTTTTGAATATGCAGTTGTGATAGGGGAAAAACAAATCTTTAGAGAATGGTGTCTAGAGTTCTTTGCCACCATTTATTTCAACCAAAAGGTGAGTGATATCATGGAAGAGAAGTGTATTTGGTTTAGATTATGTGGAAATGATCATGCATGTACTTTGCCAGAATTTGGGCAATTGCTTGGGTTATATGACGAGAATGACCTTCAACATGTAGATTTTGAAGAACATCTTTCTAGGCTAGAGAAAGAACCAGAAAAGTATGTTGGTAGGGAGATATGGAACAAGATAGGAGATCCCAACAGTGGGAGATTCAAGGAAAAGGAGATTCATTCACCGATAGCTCGGCTTCTACATAAAGTGATTGTGAACTCATTTGTGCATAGAGGGCATAGTCAACACAAAGTTCATGGGTCAGATTTGTGGATAATTGAGATGCTTATGGATCCGAATAAGAAGATGAATGTCTTATGGACTTTTGCAGTGTATTTATCAAAGAGGGCGACTATCATGACTGAGCATGGTTTTATAAATGGTGGGCATTATGTTACTAAGATTGGAAAAAGCTTGGGTTATGCTATGGATATTGAGATGAAGAAGATAACGTTGATGAAGGAATGTGAGAAACTTGACAAAAAGTTTTTAAAAGATTTGCTTGATGATGAAAGGATGTGTTTGGTTGATCAACTTGAAAATGATTCGCAACTCACCACCACCACAACAAACTCAACAACAAAATGTTGGAGAATATTCGGGATTGAATGCTAGTTAGGGTGATTGGCATGCGAATTTGCCACAAGAGGATATGAGAGAAATGTGGAGAGATATGAGTTTGATGAGACTTGGGCACCAAATGGATTATTGTGCACCAATTCTCACTCATCTTGGACAAAATAGTGTACCACCTTATTCTTTCCCAATGGCGTATGAACCAATTGGTGTTCCACCTTACCCTTACCCATACACGCCTTATCCCTCGGGACATGTACCTTACCCGACATCTAGCACAAGTCAAAGTAATCAAGGTTACAATGTTAACAAGGAAGCTTTTGCGGGGTATTATTCTAATGTAGGAACACAAAGCTATGAAGTGGGAACGTCATCGGGTGGATTAGGATTTGGACCGTTGGTTAACTATGAAGAAGATGATACGGACGATGAATGATTTTTGATTATCATTGGTGACTATGATGTGTGTTGAACAATATTTATATTTTATTAGTACTTTATTATGTCAGATTATAACTATTAATATGTTTTAGACTATGATTATCTTTGGTTAGGATTTTTAATTTGGTTATTAGTATTGTTGCATTTTGTTTTGTGTTTTTGTGTGTTTGTTTATTTTTTCAGGTTTAAGATACCATGAGATCATTGCTCGTTCATATGGTTGGTATATTTTGGATCTTGGAGTTACCAACTCATGCGTTTAACACCAAATATGGATCTCGCTTGATTTCTCGGTGATATCATTTACTATTTTATTTTCCCTATTTCCTTTACTTTGAAGTTAATTTTTCACATTGAGGACAAAGCAAAACTTAAGTGTGGGGGAGGGAAGTAAATAGTGAAAATGATTCAATTTTAAATTTTTGTCATTATTTTGGAATTTGTTTTATTGCCCTTAAGGAAGTAGTTGTTTTTACACATAAAGAATTTATATAATTGAAACAACTTAAAATTTTCCAATATCATAAAATGGCAATTTGAAATTTTTTAACGAATCTCGGTTAAGTGAAATGATCTGTTTTTAGGATCGATAACACTACTTGAGCATTTTTAGCCTATTCTACCAAATATGTGAGGATTTGAGCCTATCTTTTGAAGCATATATTTTCTATGCTTAAATTCTATTTTTATTGCTAAGAGTGTGCCGGTGATTGAATTGATTCTAGAACTTGTACTTGTCATGCATTACGAATTCCAAAGTAAGGTCACATTCTTGTGATATAAATGAATTTAAATGATAAGAGGCAACTTAGGATTAAACCAAATGACCTTCCATTTTACATATATTGATATATTAGCTAGCCAAATTGGTTAGTTAATCACCTATTCTATGGACCCATTTGTTAGCACTCATTTTTAGTGCTAGATACCCTTAGTTCACCCCCTTTGAGCCTATCTTTTCATTTTTGTTACACCCAGAAAAAATACAAGAAGATTTTGCACCTTTAACCTTTAGCCTAACCTTTTTAGTCTAGTTGAATCGATGAATTACTTGTTGTTGATCAGAATAATTTTTGATGATTATGAGTTTACACTTTGTATTTCGGATATACCTTTCTGACGAAGACGAAGGTAGCTACTTCTTATTTGTATCTTTTTGAGGTATATGCTCATCCAAAGTGTGGGGGAAGTATTAAAAAAATTTTAAAAAAAATAATAAAAAAAATAAAATAAAAGAGAAGAGAAGGAGAAAGAGATATAAATAGCCAATGAGCTATAATTATGAAGATTAGCCAATGCGCTAAGACATGATACGAATAGTGATCGATGAATGAAATAAAGGAGGAAGGAAAGAATTGTTATGAAGGCTATAATCATTTGAGGATACATGGTTCGATTGTTTTTGCAACAAGTGATTCTGGTATTTGACTTGATTCTTGTAAATTATATTCACCAAAATAAGCCCATGTCTTATCCTAACCCTTTTTGCTTTGTGTAAATAGTGACTGTATGAATATTATAGTGACCATCCAGTTTTTGAAATGTTGGAAAACGTCGTTAGCGAACTAGAGCGTGTTTTGGTGACCATCCGTTATGTAAATAACGTTGTTAGCGAACCAAGGTATAAACTAGTGACCATCCGTTATTCAACTAATTAAGAATTCGTTGTTAGCGGTCTATTATATTTGTGCAATGGTTGTTTGAGCATAATTTGATATTAACCCTTAGCCTAACATTTCATTCCGAATAAAAGTCCTCTTTGATAAATTAATTTATTTCTTACATGATTTGGATTAGTTTTGATACTTGTACAAGCCTATGGTACGACATGAATCACGACTGAGCAATTGAGTGAAATATATCCCCTAAAAAAGAAATGAGTGTGAGTGAATTCTAAATTATCTTTTCTTTTCGAGAGGAGCTTAGTTGTGTTATCTAGCTTGATCAAGTAAGTCATTTAAATTTCCCAAATTAAAAGTAAAAATCATTTTTTTTTGACCTTTTGCCTTGGTATTAAGGAAGATTAGTGAAATTTTTAGAAAATCATGATTAGTGGCTATTGGAAAAATAAATTTCCCAAATGATCACTTTGCTTGAGGGCAAGCAAAACTTAAGTGTGGGAGATTTGATAACGCTCATTTTGTATATGTTTTTATCGCGTTATTTGTATGTTTTTATATGAAATTTAGTTATGTTTATAATTGTTTTATGCTTAAAAGTTGTTAAAGATGTGTTCAAGCCTAGGTACAAGGAAATATCAAGAAAGAAGAAGAAAAGCTATAAAATTCAAGTAAATATTGAAGAAAAGATCGTCAACAAAGATATTGATTCATGATATGATTATTTCCGTTGTACATGAGAAGGATGAAAGGATGAAGTCAAGATTAAGTGCTAAAAAGTGTATTGAAAGTTGGTGTTTCATGTGCAAAAGTTGGTTTCAAACCCAAGGTCCACATTCCAGACCCAAGGCTGAAGTTGGGATCCCAGACCCAAGGTTCAGGAACTCGACCCAAGGTTCAGCCAATGTCCAGACCCAAGGTCCACACTTCAGACCCAAGGTCGAGAGAATTCTGAGTTGAAGAGTTGCATTAACTCTTAACTTTAACTACCATAATGGCTTGAGTCCGATCATTACCCTCTCCTTTATGATAATTGAAGTAATAAGTCAGTTTTTGGGGTGTTTTACAAGATTAAATAAGACCCCTAATCACCCATTTGAGATACAACACTTATAATCAAACCTTACACCATAAGGATTTGATTACATTACTTATCTAACCCAAAAGAGCTCAAAAATCTCTGCCATTCTCAAGAAAGATCATTAGTAGAAGAGGTGGAAGATTTCCTTGTTCAATTGGAGGCCCCAAGGAGTGCTATAACTCTTTCATTACTCATTGTAATCTTACTTTTGGGTAATTTTCTTTATTATTAATTAATCGTGTTGAACTTGTTTAAGTTGAATGCAATGTTATGTTTTATGATGATGCTTGTTATGGACTGATTCATGATACTTGTTTGGGAATGATGTGATTTTCGTATGAATGTTGGACGTTTAGTTGGTTAGAGAAAGTGGTCATTTTTATGAGTTTGTTTAAATATAATTCGTGTCCTAAAACTTGTTGGTTAAATATTATTTGATTTAAAGGTTGAAAAGATTTCTAATAATTGTTTAATTCCAAGAGTTAGTGACAAACGAATTGGTATTTTATAAGTGACGAATATCAAGTATGCAAGTTTTTTAAATGGATTCGGAAATATTTAATCACGAGATTGGGTTGATGTTGGATCGATATACTCTGACCAAACTAACTTGTAGCTTGTCTACGGTTTAACAACTTTGAATAAATTCAAAACTGTTAATGATGAAACACTGATATACTTTGTTAAGTATGCGGAATCTACTTCAACAAAGTTAAGAAGAATTAATAAACAACTTTGAATATTATTAAAACCTTGAACCTGCTCTCTTACACAGATTCACTAACAAACTCTAATCACTAATACTCTAATAAGCTTCTAATATTTGTATGAACTTGTCTCTCTAAAATCGTATATCTCTAATGCCAACCTAGGGATCCTTTTATAGGCACAAGGAAAACCCTAGTCGGTTTACAATACTTGAACGACAAGTAATTCTAATTATAACTCTAATCTAATACGAACATTCTAGAATTACACATTAGTCCTTAAACAATTTGCATAACAGTCCTTCAACGAGCAGCAGTACTTTGACTTGATTAGCAGTACTTTGACTTCTAGCAGTACTTTGATATTCCAGCAGTACTTTAACTTTATAGCCCAACAATCCTCCCCTAACTTGAATTCTACTTGCTTGATTTCAAGTTCCTTTGTATTTCTTTAACTTCAACACTTTATCATCAAGGAAAGGTTGTATCTTTGAAATCTGTCTCGTTGTTGTTTTGTCATCATCAATGCAATCAGTATCTTCAATCTTCATCAGCAACAATTCTTTTCAGCAACTTATCTTTCCAGCAACTCAGCATCATATTGGCAATAGGTACATCAGATCTTAAAAGTTTCATACTATTCTCATCACTTCCAGGTGTGTTAACTCCTGTGAGAGGTGAATCATTGAAAACTTAATGGATTTTGATGTCTCTTTACCAAAGCCATTAACTCTAGAGTAGCCAATGTTTAGGTTTAGGAAACCATGGTACATTGATAACCATATGATTTTTAGCAAATCATCAGCTATCAACGGATTTGAGTAGTCTTTACCAAATAGCCGTTTGCTTTTGGACTAGCTAGTTCTTTTAGTACAATCACTACCATGGTGAACTAATTACCATATAATGGTTTTCCACAGCCTTTACCACAAAGCCATTATCTTGTGGGCTAGCCAACTCTTCACTAATATAGATATGGTGAGTTGAAAACCATACAATTTTTAGTAAATTGTCAACTAAAAACGGATTTGATAATCACATCAGAGCCGTACCCTCATGATGAGTCAAACTCTTTCTTGTTTATTAAACATGGTGAGTTGATTACCATGTTGTTGCTTTCAAAACCATTTGTTGTTGTTTAATCTTTGTGCTTCAAAATGTTTTTGCACTTATCAAAAATTACTGATTTTATCAAAAGACTTTACTGGTTTCATGCTGCAAGCAGTACTTTGAGAAAGTACTGTTTGACTAGCAGTACTTTGAAGAAAGTACTTATTTTTCAAAAGATTTATATAATAATTAAACCATACCAGTAATTATGCATTAATCTTCAGATTCAGTTGTCCACTTGATGAACAATTTTATGACCATCAATGCTACTTCATTCTCTTGTTCCACTTCCATGCCATGCTCTAGCATCCTGATCATCAGATCTCTTGTGAGTGGATATCTCTGTTCTGCTAGCATATGAATCATAGTGCCATCCTCTAACTCCAAAACATGTATTCCAACTGATTCAAAGAATCTCCATCTGTTAATCTCCCAGTTGTCTTGATTTTCTCACAAAGTACTATCCTTTGTTTCCTCTGTCTCCCAGATGGTTGTGAGATCTCCTAACAATATCAAACCTACTCCTTGTGGTGGAATATGCTCAAAATAAGTTTGCACTTGGAGATATAACTGAAGCATATCATCTCTGTCAATCGGATGTAGTATATCCCATAATGAATTGAATACTCTAAAACTTCCATCTTGTCTATGAAAGATCAGATAATCTCCTTCTTGTGATTCTACAACTGAAAAAGTAGATATCTTGAACTTCTTATCAGCATCTTCTTTCAATTTTGGATGTTCAAAGTCAACAACTCTAAGATAATTCCTTAGCTCATCAACTGTGTCTGTTCTTAATTCAAATGCATCCTTGAACTTCTTTGATGGCTGTTCATCAGTAGTTCTTTTCCTCTTTGAGCTCCTTGTAACAGCTCTTTCCTTTCTTCTATCTTCAAGCTCCTTATCTTCAAACGAAATAATGCTTGCAAGATCCTTTTCTATAGCTTCCCTAACAGCATCATACAGATCCTTCATCTCTGTATATGTCAATCTCACCAAACCTGTATATCCTTGACCTTTCAGATAAGCCATCATATCATTCCTTTCTCTAGCTTTACTAATTGGCCTTTGTGATTGAACAATAAGCTTCCTAGATTCTTCAGCATCTATCTTAGCTTGCAATAGTCTAGCTGCTTCCTCACCTTTGGCAATCTGAATTTCTCTTAACTGTGCCAATGTCAGCTTCTTCTTCTTCTTTTCTACCATGATCCCTTTACCTTTATCTTTTGGATCTATCTCCTGAGTAGGTTGAGAAGAAGTATGATGTTGTTGTTCAACCTCATGAATACTGATGCCTCTTTGACTTGACATATTAATCATAATGTCAGCAATTGTTTCATCATCACTGTTAGTATGAGCTATAACATCTTCTTCCTGAGCTGGTTTAGAAGGGCCAACTTCCTCTTGAACTTGACTTGAAGGACCAATATCTTCTTCAAAATCCAAAGTTCTAGGTGTAATTATAAATTGCCTCACAGTACTTTGAAGAGCAGTACTTTCAGCCTCAGCTCCTTCCAAATTTACTTCTTCAGTATCACCACTTCTTACTTCAACAGCAGCTTCTTCCAAATTGATTTGCTCTGTTTCATCACTCTTCCTCTCAGCAGTTTCTTGAGGAATATTTTCAGGTGGTGTCATCTGAGTATCATCCATAAATCCAGCATCTTGATTAAATCCAGCATCTTCATTCAAATTCTCTAAATTCCTCCCCAATTGGAATGAAGAATGCTTCTTTGACTTTTTCTTCTTTGACTGAGAAGACTTCTTAGGTATCTGACCACTCTTCTTCTGAGACTTTACCCATAATCGATGGTGTTGAACTAGTGGCCAAACAAACTTCTTCAATCTTTGAAACTTAGTCTTTAATTTGACTATCTGAGCAGCTTGAGCCTCACTCTCCTTTTTCAGCCTCCTTAACTCCCTTGTCAAAGCATAATTATCCATCTCTTCCTCATCTTCTCCAGATTGCTGAGACAAATTTGTGGAAGTATAATCATTAGGAGATGGTGGTTGATTCATACCTTGGTCTGACTCCTCATGGATAGGAATGGACATAGGAGCAGCATCTTCATTAGTAGCAGTATGTAGAGAAGCAGTATGTTGAGAAGCAGTAGGTTGAGGAACACTATCTTCTCTTGAAACTGGAGACTCTTGACTTGCTGATTCAGAGTTTGCTTCTTGCTCATGCTCTTGCTCTGCATCTCTAAAAACTTGTGCAACTCCCAATATATGAGCAGTCAAATGTGTGTTTGTTCCAGAAAACTTGATACTCTTTTTAGATAGAAAAGTAAACACCTTTGGTGGAAGTTTGACAGTGGGTAAAAAACTTTGAGGTTTAGGGACATCCTCAAGTTGATTGTTCAAGAATAACTGAACAAACCTAGGATACATTAAGAATGGTTGACCATTAGTAATGTGTGAAAGCATACCATCAAGAATTAGTCTTGAAAAGTTGAATCGTTGATCCGTAGCCAAACCCACTAAAGCAGATGCAATATTTTGACCAAATTGATCAAAAGAAGTACTCTTGGGACTTAAGCAGTGAAGTAAGACATGAATTAGGTACTTCCAATGAGAACAAAACAAAGGCTTCTGAAAAGTAAGTTTCGTAAGATCTCCCTCATAGCCTATATCGCATAAAGTGTCCCAAAGCACTTGTTTGTCAAAACGAACAACTCCTCCTTCATCATTAAACATCAAAGCATCCCTAACTGTGGCTTCAGAAATCCGAATAGTTCGTCCAGCAACCGTAGCCCTAATTAAAGAATCATCTTCAACCGTTGCAGTAGCCCAAAATTCTTGTATCCATGGACCAATAACATCAGGATCAACTAAAATAGAGTAGTTAATGGAAGACCCAGTCAAGAAATCAATAATCGCATGAAAATCAACATTATCCCTGGTCTTGTCTAAATTAGCAATCATGTTGTGTTTGCTAACTGTGAGTCGATTAGCCATGATGAGTCGTAGGGAAGGATTCGCTTTGAGTGTGTGTTTTGTTAAAAAGATTGTGGTGGAAGAGTGAATGAGGGATCTCGAATTAAGTTAAAAGGCGGGGAATAGGTGAGAGTTTCTTTAAATAGGATGGAAACAAATGAAACTCAAAATAATAAAGTTACCGTTTTGATGGACTTATTATCTCCTCCGTAAGGAATTAATTAACCGTAGCCCCACATTTTTTAACCGTTGGAACAGTACGTCCACGTAAGCACTACGTTGAAGCAGTACGTTGCTGAGTCAGTACTTTAAGCATCAAAGCAGTACGTTCCATCTTCTTATCCACAATCAACACTTCAAACTAAACCAAGAACTTGTAAATGGCTCATGCATAAGTTCTAACTAATAACTATGTTGCCTCCTGATGAAGCGAAAAGTATACCGCTTTTAGGGGGTCATTTAAGCCCTAAATCGTATTTATTTGATCAAATATTGCCCTAAATCGTTCCTTTTGTCATTTTAGGTACTTTGGAGAAGAAATCTGGAAAAGGAAGCATTTTGGACGTTTTTGGAGCATAAAAGTGAAGAAAACGACAAAGTCTCAAAATTACGCTGGAAAGTACCTTTGACGGCGTCAGGAATTGGTCCAGACGGCGTCATGGCTTGGCAAAAGTGGTGGATGTGAAAATTACTCATGATAAGCCAGAGAATTTTGCATGAAAAATCTGACGGTGTCACCCTTTAATGTGATCAAGGTCGTCACGGCTTAAGCTAAAGAGGGACGGCGTCAAGCTCAATTCTGACGGCGTCACCCCTTGATAGGCCAGAGCGGATTTTGGAGGTCTAAAGAGGGACGGCGTCAGGAAGGCCATCCGAGAACCCTAAAAGCGGCGAGGTGACGGCGTCAGGATCTACAACGTGACGCCGTCAGCCCTTAAACTCTATATATAGTTTTGCAATTTTTTGTCATTAGTGTGGAACTTTGTGTGTAACCTTTTGGGAGGAAACCCTAAGACGATTTTAGCAGCTTTTTCAAGGCTTTTTGCCTTGAGATCTTCCATGTTACATTGAAGATAAGTTATCAATTAATCATTCAATATGTCTATGTGTTGTTTGATTCTATCTTGTTCTTGTCTTTTGTTTAACATGCTAGGCTAGATTTATCTTGTGTTTGCTTAGATCTAATGAAACCTAGCTATTGATTGTTGGTTATTAGTGTGTTATTAATTGTATTGGATGATTGTTCATCTATGTTAGGCTTAAGAAAACTGGCTAACTTCCTATTCGGTAACTTGCTTGAACGTCTTAAGAAACATGAACCAATGCGTACTAAGGTTTTTATGGTTGTATTTAATGCATGAGCGAATTCTAGTGATCCCATGTTAGGAGCTTCTTAGACGGCTCGACATAGGAGTGAAGTAGGAGCTTGTAGAGTTGGGGAAGTACGTACGCCACCCCACGATTGGTATTAAGGAATACACCCGTCATCCACGCGATTAATACACACTAATCAACCGGTAAAAGATAGTTAGGGAGTAAGGAAATCTAAGTAAACACATTTCTCTCCACATAAGTTTTACCAACTTTTCATTTTCAGTTATTTTATTTTATTTGCATTCGTAGTTATTTGGGTTAGTTGATTAGCAACTAATTCCGCCCACTCTTTCAAACCCGAGATTTTACTTGCTTCCATAAAATATAAAAATACAAAAAGAATCTTCTCTCACCCCTAGACCTATTAGAGTAGTTTTTCAATCCTAACGACACTATTCCCTGTGGAGAACGATCAATCCCCCGTACTTACCACTACACTATACTACATCGGTCAGGTACACTGCTTGGTGGGGTTGTAAGCCTCTCGAGATCCCTCGAGAGGTAAAACCTGTTGTAAGGTCGCAAAACCACGCATCAAGTTTTTGGCGCCGCTGCCAGGGAAAAGTTATTGTTTAGGTTGAATTTTTATTTTATTAGGTCTACTCACTCGATTCCTATCGAGTGAGATATTTATTTTCTTTTTATTAGATTTCTTTAGTCTATCATTTTCTTTGTGCCCTTTGTTTGTAAAACCATTTTCATTTGTCACCATGGCGGATGAAATTCCATTTAGATCATTAACAATAGAGGAACAATTACTTTACACGGATAGATTTGCTTCCTGTTGTTCCAATGAATTTTTAAGTGATCTTAGATATATACAAGAGGAGATGGGTATAAAGTTTGATAGGTTTGATGAATTATGTGCATGTGTGGCTTCTATTAAACAATCATTGTTAGGATCAACTCCTTTTAATAAGACCCTTTGGAAAAATTTTGAGGAAAGCCTCCTAACCGTGAACCATAAGTTTAATGAATTAATGGGTTCGTATACATCACAACTTGAGGAAACAATTGAGGAGGATTTAGCCGAACATGAGCATATTGAGCAAAAAGACCTAGGTTTTATGATCAATGACTTTGAATCTCAAGGAACACATGATGAATCCTTTAGGCAAATTGAACATAGCAATCAAGTTACGGGGAAGATTCTTATGAATCGGACTTAGAACTTGAAATGGCTAGAGAAGGATTTGAGATACTTAGGAACATGTTTGGGTTAGATTCTACTAAAACACATTATGTGGATATAATTGATATAGAGACAAGGAAGGATGAGGTAAATAACACAAACCTACAATGTACCCCACAAGTCCTACCATCATTCGAGGCATACACACCGCCCGTGACTTACCCGGAAGAAGTAGAAGGGACTATAGGAACCCCAATTGAAGTAGAACCTTTGGAAGAAACACAACTAGAGGAAATAGGTTTGAATACTTGTAGTCATAACCTTTCTCTTAGTTCTAGGGAAGTTCCTAGTTTTGATGTACCGGAGCCTAAACCAAAACCGTTACCTAATCTTCCATCCTTAGATGTGAACTTAGGAATTGAATTAGGTCCCGATCCACCCATCAAACCATATAGTCCGGGTAGTTTTATGTTGAAGGTAGTAGACTCTAAGCCTTGTAGAGAGGAAGCTGACATAGGAGTGAACCATAACCTTTCATACTTACATCACCCATTCATGATTGATCACAAGAAACATTATGGGTTTAAACCGGGTTTATTAGGTCAAGATGGATTCCCAACTAGGAATCTCTCGAAGTTGATAGAAGATGATCCCTTTTTAGGAGAAAACTTTAATTCACCCACTGACCAATGTAAAGTAGGCAAGGTTATGATGAAAGGAGCACACCCCTTTAAGTATATAATTCATCCACCACTCTTTCCTCACGCGGCATACTTCCACCAAGATGGTGTGTATCGCTACTATCACCCGCACTTAACCCTAAGTGTAGGGAAAACCTCCCCTATTTCCGTTAAATAAGGGTAGAGTCAGGCTCGTGACTCGAACAAAAACAAACGCTCCTTGGGAGGCAACCCAAGATTTATTTGTTTTGTGTGTTTATTTATTTGTTTGTTTGATTTTATTTGTTTCCGTATGTGTGTTTAATTTTTATTATTATTGATTCATGTTAAAAACTAAATTGTGAAAATGCTTTATTTTGTTTTTAACTTCGTCTTAACTACATATAAAGGTATTTTGCAAAAGTTAAGTGTAAGGGAAATCCAAATCGGTTTATTAGAACAAATGAACATGAATCGTAATAATATTAAATTAACATACATATTAGTATTTGTTTGAGTCAAATGCTTGTATCGAGTCATGATGATGTTTTGCAGGATTTCTAGGAAGTAAGGTATAGGTTTTTCCAAAAATTTTCCGAAAACGTAACATGAGAATTCTGTCAGATTGTTTCTTACGGCGTCAGGATTTACAACCTGACGGCGTCAGGTTTAATTTTCTGAAAATTTTTGAAAGTTTTGTTTTCATAAAAAGTTTTTATTAAATCTATAACTTATAATCTCCAGGAATCTGCAAAATTATCATTCCAAAAGCATTATATCCTTATATATAGAATTTATCCCGCCGATGTTATGCAGGTTTTCGTGTTTGTTTTCTCAGGTTTAACAGGTTATTTTGGACAAGGAAATGTTTGTTGGATCAAGCTTATTGCGATGCATTAGTCATGGAGCTTCAACATTACTTTGGAAGAAGATCTAACCATGTTATTTCTTTATCCACCGAACGAATCAGGGGAGTATTTGATTTCATTCTTTTACTTTATACTTTTACATCTTGTTATTTGAACATTGGGGACAATGTTCATCTTAAGTGTAAGGGGGGGTAAAAGTACGATACTTTAGAGAATACAATTGCACTTGATTTTTGTTTGTTTAATAGTAAATGTGTAATAAAATTGAGAGAAATACCTGTTAGGGCAATTTTAGTGCCAAATTTAAAAAAATTTACAACATTTAGGAGTGAAACTTTGATCTTAATGAGCGTCTCATGGATAGGAGTTATATGACTAGCACAAAAAACCGTACCACTAAAAAAATTTCCACCCCCAAATATGTGAGGTTCACCCCTAGAATTGGTAGGAAAAGCATTTATGCTATGATGTGTGTACCGGTAGCACTTAGATTCTAGAACTTGCGTTAGGACCATTCCGAGGCCACAAGTGAGACTACATTCGTGTAGTTAGATTTACTACATGATAAGAGGCATTAGGATTAACCCATTGTTTTACACCTGTGTTTTTGTTATAATTACATTGGCTACATTGGTCAAGTAATTCTCCCACACCCTTTGCGTTGTACTCATTTTTAGTACACGATACCCCTAGTACACCCCTCAGAGCCTATCTTTTCGTTTCGACCTTTAAGCATTTTACTTAAAGGAAGAATTTGTTACACCCCACTTAAATGTACACCCAAATCGCCTTAGCCTACCTTGTATGCACTCATTTTTAGTGCATTATTGTGACAACATTTATTTAAACCCAACTTAATTATCTAATTGATTATATGGTTGCTAAGTCGAGTCATATCCTTGTACATAATGTTTTGGGACAATTGGGACTCATGGGTAAAGTACTAGTGTAATGGAGTAATGGGGAAGAACATCATTTATTTCCCCCATATGTGCTAAATATTTTAAAAGTACTCCAAGTTTTTCAATTATCTTAATTCGAGTAATTAGAATAGTTATTTGTAAAGTTATGTAAAAGTTCAAGTGTAAGGGGAATGCAACGCCCCTATGATGTATTATTTTGGATGGTAGGGCAAGAGTGTATGAAAAAAAAAAAAAAAAAAAAAAAAAAAAAAAAAAAAAAAAATCAAGAAAAATACAAAAATATGAGAAAAAGAAAAGTAGAAAAAACATACGGACTACCATCCCGTTTTATTTTATGTTTATTTTATGTTTTTGTTATTTTGTTTTTAGCTTAAGATTGAGTCGAGTCTTGGCTTAGCAACATTGTATAGTACATGTAATTGATCAAGATCTTTAACTCGCCACCAGTAAAATATCCCTTATCCAACAAAACCGTGTTTATCATATCCCTACACCTAACGTTATAACCCGTTTAAAAGCCCTCTTTGATAGTTTATCTTAGGTGCTTACGCCTAGTGGAGAAGGTTTTCGATCCTTGCCCAAGCCTATGGTAATCTATTTGCTATGACAGGTAGTGAGAGATATTATCCGTTTTCATTTATGAGATTTATTTTGATGACACTTGAGAGATGTGAGTATCTAAACACTACTTGTGAGGTGCTAGTTTGTACTCTCCGTGCTTTTTATGATTAAAGTGGAACGACTATTTGTTGTAATTACTTTTATATTAGCGTTAAATGACCCCTAACTTGTATTTTGATTAGAATAAAAGCGCATTTGCTTGAGGACAAGCAAATCTCAAGTGTAAGGGTATTTGATGAAGCGAAAAGTGTACCGCTTTTAGGGGGTCATTTAAGCCCTAAATCGTATTTATTTGATCAAATATTGCCCTAAATCGTTCCTTTTGTCATTTTAGGTACTTTGGAGAAGAAATCTGGAAAAGGAAGCATTTTGGACGTTTTTGGAGCATAAAAGTGAAGAAAACGACAAAGTCTCAAAATTACGCTGGAAAGTACCTTTGACGGCGTCAGGAATTGGTCCAGACGGCGTCATGGCTTGGCAAAAGTGGTGGATGTGAAAATTACTCATGATAAGCCAGAGAATTTTGCATGAAAAATCTGACGGCGTCACCCTTTAATGTGATCAAGGTCGTCACGGCTTAAGCTAAAGAGGGACGGCATCAAGCTCAATTCTGACGGCGTCACCCCTTGATAGGCCAGAGCGGATTTTGGAGGTCTAAAGAGGGACGGCGTCAGGAAGGCCATCCGGGAACCCTAAAAGCGGCGAGGTGACGGCGTCAGGATCTACAACGTGACGCCGTCAGCCCTTAAACTCTAT
Organism: Artemisia tridentata subsp. tridentata; assembly: GCA_021014915.2. NCBI lineage: Eukaryota > Viridiplantae > Streptophyta > Magnoliopsida > Asterales > Asteraceae > Artemisia > Artemisia tridentata. Next base: position 99,746,611 of record CP139505.1, read on the forward strand.
ATATAGTTTTGCAATTTTTTGTCATTAGTGTGGAACTTTGTGTGTAACCTTTTGGGAGGAAACCCTAAGACGATTTTAGCAGCTTTTTCAAGGCTTTTTGCCTTGAGATCTTCCATGTTACATTGAAGATAAGTTATCAATTAATCATTCAATATGTCTATGTGTTGTTTGATTCTATCTTGTTCTTGTCTTTTGTTTAACATGCTAGGCTAGATTTATCATGTGTTTGCTTAGATCTAATGAAACCTAGCTATTGATTATTGGTTATTAGTGTGTTATTAATTGTATTGGATGATTGTTCATCTATGTTAGGCTTAAGAAAACTGGCTAACTTCCTATTCGGTAACTTGCTTGAACGTCTTAAGAAACATGAACCAATGCGTACTAAGGTTTTTATGGTTGTATTTAATGCATGAGCGAATTCTAGTGATCCCATGTTAGGAGCTTCTTAGCCGGATCGACATAGGAGTGAAGTAGGAGCTTGTAGAGTTGGGGAAGTACGTACGCCACCCCACGATTGGTATTAAGGAATACACCCGTCATCCACGCGATTAATACACACTAATCAACCGGTAAAAGATAGTTAGGGAGTAAGGAAATCTAAGTAAACACATTTCTCTCCACATAAGTTTTACCACCTTTTCATTTTCAGTTATTTTATTTTATTTGCATTCGTAGTTATTTGGGTTAGTTGATTAGCAACTAATTCCGCCCACTCTTTCAAACCCGAGATTTTACTTGCTTCCATAAAATATAAAAATACAAAAAGAATCTTCTCTCACCCCTAGACCTATTAGAGTAGTTTTTCAATCCTAACGACACTATTCCCTGTGGAGAACGATCAATCCCCCGTACTTACCACTACACTATACTACATCGGTCAGGTACACTGCCTGGTGGGGTTGTAAGCCTCTCGAGATCCCTCGAGAGGTAAAACCTGTTGTAAGGTCGCAAAACCACGCATCACCTCCCCTCAAATACAACATATGGTTTAAACTAAACTACTAAAAACCAATACTTTCATTAAGAACTAAAAGAAAGTATACTAACTAATACTAAAGCCTCCCCTCAAATGTAGCCTAGTAGTTAATCATCCCAATGCTCACAACTAAGTGGTTGAATCTTGAAACATCAAATCCCTTTGTGAGGAGATCAGCTACATTATCATCTGTGTTAACCTTGACCACATTTATAAGCCTGTGCTCATAACAATCCCGAATGAAGTGATGCCTAATCTGAATATGCTTGGTCTTGGAGTGATAAACAGGATTCTTCACTATACAGATGGTACTCTCATTATCAATGTTGATAGGAGTGTTTTTGAAGTTGAATCCATAATCCAAGAGTTGATTTTGCATCCACAAAACTTGTCCACAACAGCTTGCAGCAGCAACATATTCTGCTTCAGTAGAGGAGGTTGCAGCAATTGTTTGCTTCTTACATTGCCAGGAGACTAATCTTCTTCCAAGATATTGACATCCTCCTGTGGTTGATCTTCTATCATAGTTATCTCCTGCATAATCACTATCTGAAAAAGCTTCCAAGTGAAAAGGTGACTCTTTAGGATACCATAATCCTAACTTTGGTTGATGCTTGAGATATCGAAAAATCCTCTTGACTGCATACATATGCGAAACCTTGGGTGTAACCTGATATCTTGCACACAAGCAAACAGCAAACATGATGTCAGGTCTTGATGCAGTTAAGTACATAAGACAACCAATCATAGATCTATAAAGCTTGACATCCACAACTTGTCCATCTTCATCCTTGCCCAATGGTTTATTGTTATCAATGGGTGTGGTGGCAGGCCTGAGAGTTGGAAGGTCAAATCTTTTAAGTATGTCTGCAACATACTTTTCTTGGTTAATGAAGATTCCATCTCTTGTTTGTCTAACTTGAAGCCCCAAAAAGAAAGTTAATTCTCCCATAGAACTCATTTGAAAATCCCTCTGCATAAGTTCTTCAAATTCTTTCACCATAGACTTCTTTGTGGCTCCAAAGATAATATCATCCACATAGACTTGGACTAACATAATGTCTTTCTTATCCCTTTTGATAAACAAAGTCTTATCAATTGCTCCTCTCCTATAACCATGTTGTAATAGAAAATTTGAGAGTCTCTCATACCAAGCTTTGGGAGCTTGATGAAGGCCATACAGTGCCTTGATCACCTTGTAGACTTTGTTTGGATGTGCAGGATCTTCAAAACCAGGAGGTTGTTTAACATAAACTTCCTCAGAAATTGTGCCATAAAGAAAAGCACTTTTGACATCCATTTGGTAGACAGGAAATCCCATATAGGATGCAAAGGCAAGAAATAACCTTATTGCCTCTATCCTTGCAACAGGAGCAAACACTTCATCATAATCCACTCCTTCTTCTTGGCGATATCCTTGTGCAACCAATCTAGCTTTATTTTTGATAACATTCCCTCTTTCATCTCTTTTGATTCTGAAAACCCATCTTGTACCAATGACTCTTTTGCCATCTGGTAGATCACATAATACCCAGACTTCTTGAAGCTTGAATTGTAAAAGCTCCTCTTGCATGGCTTCAACCCAACTTTCATCAGCTAAAGCTTGAGCTACCTTCTTGGGTTCTTCTTGAGATAGAAAACAAGCAAACAGGCATGTTTGTTGATCTTTGTGATTCATCCTGTTTTGTTTGTAAACAAAGCTAAGTAAAGCAGTATGTTGCTTAGAAAGACATTTAACTTTGTTTCTTATAATCACTCCTGAAGAGGGTGATCCAATAATGTTGCTTTGAGGATGAGCTTTATGAACTCTCAATGTAGGAGTTGGTGGAACTGGAAGATCAGATTCCAAATTAGTAAAATCAATCCCTTCACTGGTAGTTGAGAAAATACCTTCTTGATTAAGCTCATCATCAATTTCTTCTAATCCAGGAATGTTAGCATTATCCAAATCATCATCATCAAAATTGGAATCATCAGCATTGTTCCAATTTGATGGTTCTAACACACCAGAAGTACTGTCAAAAGGGTCATCAGTACTTTGATCAAAAGTACTGTGGGCAATATCTTGAAATTTACCCTTTTTCTTTGTAGCTTCATAAGCCCTCCTTTGTTCATCTTCATAGGATTGTGCTATAGTTTCTTGAAAAAGCATCCTATTAAGTTCATCTTGTATGGCTTGATCTTCATCAGATACTGTATTGGTTGGTTGAGCAGTACTTTGTTCCTTATCAGTAACTTCAGGTTCTTTGTCAGGAACATCTTCTGGTCTAACATTGACTCCATGAACAATGTACTGTGAATCATTTTCTTTGTGATTAGCCTAATTCTCTTCTCTAATAGGTACATAATTCATAGATGGAGTGAACTTGAGATCAAGATCAAACATCCAATCAGGACCTTTACCTTTCTGAGTTTCTTTATCTTCCAAAAATTCAACATGAAGACAATCTTGTACCTTTTTGGTACTCCTGTTATAGACTCTAAAACCTTTGCTATTTGTACAATAACCCAATAGATATCCTTCATCTGACTTACCATCAAATTTTCCCAGAGAATCAATGGTATTTAGAATAGTCAGAGAACAGCCAAAAGGTTTTAGAAAACGAATGTTTGGTTTCTTTCCCATTAGTAACTCATAAGGTGTCTTCATTTGAGGTTTAGTTACTGAAACTCTATTTAATACATAGCAAGCAGTACTTATGGCTTCAGCCCAAAAGAGAATAGGTAATTGGGAGTCTGCAAGCATTGTTCTAGCTGCTTCTATCAAAGTCCTGTTCTTTCTTTCTGCAACACCATTCTGCTGTGGTGTTCTAGCAATGCTAAACTCTCTCTTAATCCCTTTCTTGGCACAGAATTCATCCATATGCTTGTTCTTGAATTCTGTTCCATTATCACATCTAATACCTCTTACTTTGAGTCTCAATTGATTTTCAAGGGCTACTATCAGGTCATGGATAGCATCAAAGGTTTCATCTTTGAATCCCAAGAAAAAGACCCAACTAAATCTGCTACAATCATCTGTCACAACCAAGCAGTACTTCTTCTTGTTTAAACTCTCTACTGAAACTGGTCCAAACAGATCCATGTGTAGCAACTCCAAAGGTTCTCTAATATCTCTTTCCCCAAGCTTCTTACATGAAGCTTTATCTTGTTTACCCTTCTTGCAAGCCAAACATGAATGATCAGTCTTGAATGTTTTGGAAGGTAAACCTCTAACCAAATTTCCTTTGACTAGCTTGTTGATGTTCTTGAAATTTACATGACCTAGTTTTCTGTGCCATAGATGTGCTTCTTCCAATGATGCCTTGGCTACTAAACATGTTGCTCTTCCAGCAGAATTGAGACTCTTTATGTCTAAACTGTACACATCATTGGTTCTTGGTACTCTCAATGTTACCAAGTGATCATCAACAAACTTGAACTCAGGAGAGAGAATGAGACATTCTGTATCAGTAAACAGAATGGGATACTTCTTGTCACAAATCTGAGATACTGACAAAAGATTGAACTTGAGCTCCTTCACATATCTAACATTCTCAAAATCAATACATCCAGCCTTGATTGTTCCTTTGCCAGTGATTCTCCCTCCATCAGGATCATTACCAAATGCAACTCTTCCTCCATAATATGCCTTAAAATCTGACAGGATCTCCTTGTCCCCTGTCATGCTGCCAGAGCAACCACTATCAACAATAATATGATCTTTAAGCTCTTCCTCTGGGTTGCCCTGCACAGTAAAGAAAAGGGTTAGTTTCTTTTAGGAACCCAAGCCATTACTAACTTGTGTTCCCCTTGTGGAGTGACATACTTGAATTCCTTCAGTATGTAATCTCCACTGGTTTTAAAGGCATGGTCAATGATTATGTTAGGATCTCTGGGAAATAAGGGTTTCTCATTGCTGGGAGGATTGTTGGGATCTATGAGAAATAAGAATTTCTCATTGCTGCCGATAGTGAAGCTGGTTCCTGCCGATAGTGTTGCATTGCTGCTGCGGTTGGTTCCTGCCGATAGTATTGTTTTGTTTCTGCCGATAGTGCTTATTGCTGCGGATATTATTGTTTGTTATTCGTAGGTTTAGAAAGTTTGTTAGATTTATTTTTAGAAGAGATTGTTGTTTATCTCTTCACATGTTTTCTTGTAAGACGGTTTAAGGTTAGGGTTTCTTATCATTAAAAAAGAAACATCCCGTCCATGAGTTTAATGTACCTTTAACCTTTAACGATTACAATATTCAATAAAACAGTTCTTAGTTTATAGTCTGATCCATAGAGGATTATTGTCATTTATAGCTTTCTTCTTTATTATACTTGTTGTTTAGTTTCCGCATAAACACTTGTATACCATACAGAGGTTCTTGTTTAACCAAGCTCAATCAAGCTCGAAGTACTCGATCCTACAAGTGGTATCAAAGCCTGGTGAGGATCTCTGATAAAGAAGGATACATTGTTGAAATCGTGTCTCTTGAATCTTTTCTCAATGTCGCTATCAGGTGATAGATTTGAAATGTGTGCAAGGAAGATTAGGAGTTTGTTCCATAATAAGTCTATGGAAATTCTGACTGTTAAAGATGAATATTATGAAGCAAAAGAAAATTTGGAAGAATATGCTCTGTTGGGATTCCCATCTCAGGTACAAAGATGTAATCCTGCTTGTCAAGAATTATACTCAACTCTTAATAATGAATATGATGACATGAAATCTAAGTATAATGAATACTTTATTAAGGTACAAGCTTATGACAATGCAGTTAAAACATTAGAAAAACAAAAAGTTTGGTACCAAAATAATCAGTTAGCTTATGAGGAAAAGATAAGGGTGTTAGAGAGGGACTTGAAAAACACCACTAATGAACTTAAATATTCTGAGTCTCAAAAAGCTAAGGTGGTGTTAGAGAAACAAGATTTGCAGACTAAGCTAGACAATACCTTGGCTAGGTTTGATAAATGGAAAGATTCATCTAAAAACCTAAACAAGTTAGTTGATAGTTCTATGTCTACAAAAACTAAAAGAGGTTTAGGTTATGGTAACCTGATAGGGCCAAATCAATTTTATGACCCTAATGAGTATAGTGTTTTTAACCCTGAACCTGTAGACTACCAAATACCTGTTAAGTATGTGAAAGAGGGAGGAATGAATGTTGTTCCTCCACCTATCAGAGGAGTCTTTAAGCCTGTCCCTATTCATTCAGACTCTGACATTGACTCAAATGAGTCACAAATGGTTTATGGTAAAAAGTCAAAAGATTTACCTGAACCTAATGATTGTGTCTCTTGTTCCACAAGTGACAAGTCCTCAAAAGCAGAGTCTAAAGACTTTGTTTCATGTGACTCAAGTGAAAAGTCAACCACACCCAAATATCATAAGCCCTCAAGTTCAACTAATGATAAATCTGCTTCTAAATCAGCCTTCTCAGACAACAGCTCAATTAATTCATTTAAAAATATATGTGTCTCTAGTTCCACTAGTGATAATGGTGTCTATATTAAGAAAAGTTGTAGTAAAAACAAGGCTGTTAGGAAGAAGTCATGTTTTGTGTGTGGTAGTCAATATCATCTCATTAAAGATTGTGATTATCATGAGAAAAGAATGAAAGGTGGGCAACAACAGACCAGATCATTGTGGAAAAATGTTAAACAAATACCACCATATGTTCCACAAGCAGCAGGAATGAACTTTTATAGGGCTCCCTTTCCTGCTGGTAGACCTGTTCCTGCTGGTACCTCTGTTCCTGCTAATATTCAGGGAACCATTCCTGCTGGTTCCTCTTCATATATTCATAGGGATTTCAGGCCTGCCTACTATAATCAAATCTTTGGAGGGGGAATGGTTTATTCTCCATGGTATCCTTGGTAATTGTTCAGTTTGGCTAATCATGTTGTTGTAATCTTGTTTGCTGGTTTGAGGGGAGGCATTAGCCTAAGGGGAGGCTAATGCTTGTATTTTTGTCTTGTTTTTAATTCATTTATGTCTATGTTTTGTGTTTCTCTAATATTGTTTTGCAGGTTTTTCAGTGTCTTTTGTTAGTTAACTTTGTTTTGTAGCTCTATGCTTGGAATTTAAACTAAAGACAGTGATTTTCATTCATCATGAGAAAGATAAGAACATTCAGTTACAAGTTTCAAAAGCTACTTATCAACATCATTCAAAACATCATACCAACCTTCAAACATCAATCTACCTAAACCCTACCATCTATTCCATCTTCCCTTTACCCTTACCCATATTATCAGGGATGAACCTCCTTCCTCTCTGGCGACTGATTTCTTCATACACATGGGGGACTGGAAGTGCCAACACCACTGGGAGTGGCTGTCTTGGTTCAGGGGCTGGAGTTGAAGAGCTTGAGGTAGCTTGCCTCTGATGTGTTCTGGGGCGTAACCTTGCAGTTGTTTGACTTGGCTGTGGAGTAGAGTGGCTTGTTGGTGGAATTGGTTGGCTTGGCTTAGGAGTTGGTCTGATGGGATTCTTTTTTTGTCTTGGATCTTGGCTTTCACGTTGTTGATTGTGTCGACTTCGAGGGTCAGGTTTCTCACGGCTAGAGCCTTCTCGAAGATCTGCATTACCTTTTGGTATCGGTGCTTTATAGAAGGCTGCAGTTGTCTTTTCCATCTCTTCAGTAAGCAGAGCCACTGTTTTCTTCATCTCTTCTCTGAGTTTGTCCGTGATGGGAAAATTGGGAGGGTATGTCTCCCATTCACCCTAACAATAAGTCAAGGACTTCAGCTCTGAGGTTCTTTCATCATCAGAGCTAGAGTACTCAAATGACGAAGGTGTAGATGGAAGAGGATCAGATGAATATGAATCCTCCTCAACCTTTGCCTTACCTTCGTTTTTAGAGGATGATGTTGTTTTGGGAAAGTAGTTTTTCCACCCTTAGTCACTGGATGAGGAAGAATCTGATGAGATTTCTATTATTGGATGTTTAGATGAACTCATGATTTTGAAGATTTTTTATTTGGTTTGTGATAATAAAGTTATGTGATTTGAGGGTTATATAATGATATGGAGATTAGTGCGAATTTATTGGTGGTTGGTATTGAGATTTAATTCGGGTGAGTTATTCTTAATGACTAAGTTCGGAAGGTTGACTTTAGTCAAACCAACTCATTGCTGCCGATTGGTCAAACCTCTTATTACTGCCGATTGACCAAGTGTTGCTGCCGATTGGTCAAACCTCCTTAAATCAATTGGTCAATGTTACGTGCGCAGTATTGCAGCAATTTAAAGTGATATATTTGGCAACCCAACCTAAAATTGCACTTCTCTCATTTCAATTTCTCAAAATCCTATCAAACCCTAAATTTCTTATTTCAAACCCTAGATCATTTATCTACACAATGTCAACTCTTCGCTACAAGGATGATCATAACAAGGTTGCATATTTAGAGTCATCTTCAAAAAGTGTTGATTATGATCAAGTGTTAGCGTTTCTTCGTAGGTCTTCCATTTGCTATGCGCTCACCTATTGTCCAGTTACGGTGTATGATTCGCTGATTAAGCAGTTTTGGGCAACAGCTAAGGTTAAACACATTGTGGGAAGGGAGGACGAGATTGTTGCTACCATTGATAAGCGAGAAGTGATTATTACTGAGGAGTTGATTCAGGTACAGCTTTAATTTCCTGAGGAGCATGGGGAATATGATCTTTCAAGGCAAGATATTACTGATGGTATGGCTGCTATAGGTTATCCTGTCACTGGTAGTTGTACTTTCTTGAAAAGTAAGTTGTCTTCTCAATGGAGATTTCTGATTCATACTTTACTACAGTGTATGAGTGTTAAAACAGGTGGTTGGGATCAATGTCCAAGTCCTATTGCGTCTGGTCTTGTGTGTTTATCACAGGGTAGGATCTTTAATTGGGCCAAATATATCTTTGAGGGTATGATTGAGAATATCACTAATGGTAAAAACAGATTTTTGATGTACCCTAGGTTTCTTCAAATTATCTTAGGTGTACAGACCATTAACACATCCCCTAAGATAGTGAATCGGTTGACTCCCAAAATGTTTGCTCTGATGAAGATGAATTTTACAGGCTCACATTTGCCTTTATTACCTACAATGTTACACAATGTCAATCCTGCTGACAACCCTGATCCTGCTGATAATGTCAGTGTCCCACCATCACCCAATCCTGCTGGTGAAGGGACTTCAGTTGCTGCTGATGCATCTGCATCTGTTGCTGCTGATGACCCATTACCACCATCACCTAGACCAGTGACACCTACACCTGATACTTTTGACCCTGATGAGCCCAATGATCAGACCATCGCAGTTGAAACACCTGTTGTCCAGCCAACACCTTCTGTGGACTTACCTTCTTCTTCAAGGCTTTCAACTCCTAGTCCTTTTAGGCAGACTTCCAGTGAAGACACCCATATAAGGAGAGAATTTCATATATCTCCTCCTAGATCCAATGAAGCTCCTAACACCTCAGGTATTCCTGCTGGTGGAGTTGAGGATGCTGCTGATCTCACCTCTATGTCCCAGTTACTTGACAGATCTATGAAGAAAATTGAGGCATTAGAGTCAGAGCTTACAGAGACCAAAAGGAGTTTTAGTGAGAAGGTTGAGAATTTGGAAAAGGAGCTCAGGGATTCTAAGGAAACTTTCAGTAGAACTATCCAAGAACTAAATGAAAGGATCAGCTCATTGGAAGCTCTCCATTTGCAAAAGAAAAGAAGGGTTGTACTTTCTGAGTCTGAGGAAGATCAGGATGATGTGTCATTTGATGGATTAAATGTGCTGGCTTCTGTCTCTCTTGATAGTGCACATACTGAAGTGCCTGCCTCTTCTGAGCACACTATCACTACTCAACCTCAGGCCTTCACTGGAACAAGAATCATTGTTGCTGATGTCTCTGGTGTTCCTGTTGAAGTTGGTAGTATTTCTTCTGAGTCTAAGATTCCTGGTAATACTTTTGGTTGTTCATCCATTGCTGCTAATAGTGACACCATTCCTCCTGAAGCAACTAAAAATGATGCTGAGATAGCTGAAAAGGTGCATGAACAGGAAATTGCTGCTGAACAAGCTAGACTAGCTCAGGTTGCTCAAGATGAGGAGCTTGCAAGGAAAATATCTGAAGATGAGAGGAATGTAGCTGGGATTATGAATAACACAAGATCAGAAGATCGCACTTCAGAAGAGTTCTGTGAGCAAGTCAAATACTTGTTGGCTACTGATATGATTATTAGAGCTTATAGGTTTATGATTCTCCTAGATTCAGAGTTGGATTCGGATGAAAGGTCAGATAAGCTCAAGGCATTTATCTTAAAGAAACATAGAGCATCCACTTGGAATGACTTGATGCAAAGGATCAGTGCAAGACAACAGTCAGGATTTAAGATGCCTACAAATAAAGATAATGTCAATTTTATGAAGGTATATCTGAAGAATGAAGTTAACTACAAGCTCAGTGACTTCAAAGGTTGGAATGATGCTGCCATCCAAAAGTTGTTCCTTGATACCTTTGCAAGGCTAAATTCTTCAGTTCGGACAGATATTCCACAAAGCAAGAAAAGAGAGCCTTCCTCTTTAGAGTCTGATGTTGCAAAGAAAATGAAGTCTGGAGAGACATTATCTGGTGCATCTTCCTTTGTTCCTGCTGAAGGTTCTCAGACTGCCACATTCATTTCACCAAGTCCTAATGTAGATGCATCTGAGGCACCACAAGAAGTTCCTGTTTCTGCTGGTATTTCTGCTGATCATGTCTTTGTTTCTGCTGAGCCATCTTTATCTGTTCCTATCCTGCAATATGGTCTAAGAACAAGGCAGAAGAGTCACTCTTTCCACTCTTCTTCTATGGATATTTCTGAAGTGGATGATCATGATTTGATTAGGGTTGACTCAGATAGTGATTCAGAAGGTGATTCCATTCATTCTTGGGGTAATATTGCTCACTGGGAGATTAGGTCTACTTCTGATGGTGAAGTCAATGTTTGGTTTTCTCTTAATGGGAAAGTCAAGTTCTTTACTTTTCTGAGGGAGATCTTGAATAAAGTAGAGAGGAAGGATTTGGAGCATCTTTATAAGATAGTGGATAATCACTATCAAACTCATACTCCTACTGGGATTGGCCTACTGCTTTGGGGAGATTTACAAGTCTTGATGAATTCATTGGAAGGAGAAAAGGCTAAATTGGTATGGGGTAATCAATCATCCTAGAGAGTATTTTCTTGGAGACTATATCCTTCTTCCAATGTTCATGTAGTGGAGCTCATCTCTGGCAAGTTCTTGACTATGTTTGTGGATGTCACTTATCCTATATCTGAGGGAGTTTTGAAGAGAATGCTTACACAGAAGGTCAGAGTTCCCAAGCATACAATTGGAAATGATTTAACTACAGCTGAACAGTTGATCAAATTCATCAAGGATCAACTTGCAGCTAAAGGTTCATCAGCTTAAGGGGAGGATGAAGCTTAAGGGGAGGATTATTCTTGTTGTTGTTGTATTTTTATCTTTCTTTCTTTCTTTTGGTTACTTTTCTTATTTTCTTTCTTTTCTTTTGGTGTGTTTCTGATTTCTTTTTGTTAGTTTAAAAAAAAATTATTGTGTATATTTTGTGTGCTAATAAGTTGGTTTTGAGCAACACCTTGCAGGTACAGTGTTGGTGTTTACACCTGCACAATAAATGGTGCTCAACTTACCATGTCTTGCAGACAAGAAAGAGTTGGCTCACCATGAGGGTACGGCTCTGGTGTGATAATCAAATCCGTTGATAGCTGTAATAGCTTACTCAAAGCTATAGGGTATTTCAACTCACCCATGATTCAGTTCTGAGAGTTGAAAATGGTTCTCAATTCACCATGGATGTAACCCTTTATGGGATCCACAGAATTGGCTAGTCCACAAAAGTATGGTTTGTGGTAAAGACACTTGGTATCCATATTTGGTATTCAATTCACCAAGGTTTGCTGTAACCTAAGAATTGACTAGTCCTGAGCAAACGGCTACAGGTAAAGACATGTCAAATCCGTTTATAGTTGCTGATTTGCTAATAAATCAGATGGTTATCAATGTACCATGGTCTAACACACCTAAACATTGGCTACTCCAGTAGTGATGGCTATTGGTAAAGAGACATCAAATCCATTAATTTTCAATGATTCACCTCTCACAGGAGTTAACACACCTAGATGTGATGAGAATAGTATGAAACTTAAAGTGATTTGATGTACATATTGTCATAGTAGCAGCCAAGTTCAAGTGAATGTCATGGTGACCAGTATACATGTTTTGAAGAAGATTTCCTATTCCTGCTGAACTATTGAAGTTGCTGCTGGATGCTATAGAGGTTGGACTCTTGCAGGTTATGGATGTTGCTGCTGGTTACTAATTATTGTTGCTGCTAAGTCGCAGTCCTCAAGCCTGAGAAGTTAAAGCTCTATCACATTGGAATCTTGCAGGTTAACCTAGTCAACCTCAAGATTAGGGGAGGATTGTTAGGATCTCTGGGAAATAAGGGTTTCTCATTGCTGGGAGGATTGTTGGGATCTATGAGAAATAAGAATTTCTCATTGCTGTCGATAGTGGAGCTGGTTCCTGCCGATAGTGTTGCATTGCTGCTGCGGTTGGTTCCTGCCGATAGTATTGTTTTGTTTCTGCCGGTAGTGCTTATTGCTGCGGATATTATTGTTTGTTATTCGTAGGTTTAGAAAGTTTGTTAGATTTATTTTTAGAAGAGATTGTTGTTTATCTCTTCACACGTTTTCTTGTAAGATGGGTTAGGGTTAGGGTTTCTTATCATTATAAAAGAAACATCCCGTCCATGAGTTTAATGTACCTTTAACCTTTAACGATTACAATATTCAATAAAACAGTTCTTAGTTTATAGTCTGATCCATAGAGGATTATTGTCATTTATAGCTTTCTTCTTTATTATACTTGTTGTTTAGTTTCCGCATAAACACTTGTATACCATACAGAGGTTCTTGTTTAACCAAGCTCAATCAAGCTCGAAGTACTCGATCCTACAGATTATTTGCGTTGGTCCCATGTCCTGTGTTGTATTATCAACAACACTCCCTGTTTCACCCTTATCTGATGAAAGTACTGCTTGTTCCCCATCAGTACTTTCTTTCTTAACCCAATTTCGTTTGACTTTAGGTTTCTCTGATCTAGGTACTCTGCTTGAGTTGTAAGACCTTTTATATGAATTGAATCTCTTAGGTCTTCTATATGAAAAAGTGTTAACAGTACCATGATTGGGTGAAAACTTATCAGTCCTTTGAGAAGGTACTTCTTGAGACTTATCAGTATGTGAAGGTACTGGTGGTTTGGAAAACATTCTTTTCTGGTGAGGGTACCTATAGTCTTTAGAGAAATTACTATGGTTAACCCTATTTGAGTGATTCCAAACTGGTCTAGTCTCCCTTGGCTTATGGGTGGCAGGTCTATTCTTTGGGAACTGACTTAAATATTTTGAGTGTAAGTTACAGTGCTTAATCAAATGATCAGGACTATAGCATACATAACATAATTTTCTCTCCATATTCCCAAATCCTCTTCTATGATTAAAAGGTTTCCTATAGTTAGCAGTACGTTGAAAAGTTTCTCTTGGAGGTACTGCTGAATGTCTAGCAGTACTTCGAAAAGTTTTTGGAGGTACTGCTTGTGTTTGAAAGGCTGTAGGAAACTTTTGATCATTACCCCTTTGAAAATCATCCTTGGGTTTCTCAGAACTAGATTGACCAGTAAGCTTTTTCCTAAACTCTAGGTTGTCTACACCATAACGAGAAACATCTGTCCTAAGTGGTTGAAACTTACCAGTGGGTGGAGGAACTGAGTGGTACTACTTATCTTTCTTAAACTCAGGAGGTGTTTCACTAATTGGTTCCTCATTCCTAGATGTGTTTTCTTCTGAGCTTGTAAGGTCATCATCACTAGGTGGAATCTCTTCCTTATCACTAGGTGGGGTCTCTTCCTTATCACTAGGTGGGGTCTCATCTGAACTACTATCTTCACCATAACCTAGTCCAGCTCTACTGTTTATTACTCTTTGTTTTTCAACAAATTGAACATGTGATAGACCAGCCTGTTTAATACTACCAAGTTTTTCTAACAAAGCATCTCTTTCCTTAGTAATCTTTTCTAATTCAGACACCTTACATCCTAACTTCCATTCACTTAATTTTAATTGGTAATCTTGTTGCTCATATTTTTCTGCCCAAGCCATTTCATTATTTTCATGTGTTAATATCTTGGCTTCCATTGACTCTAAAGTTAATTGATAACCAGCTACCTCAGACCTAGCTGTTCTACAATTATCTCTTTCAGTCACATATTCTTTAAGCAACTTTTGATACACATCATTACACTTAGAGCATACCTCAGAGACATTGGATGAACTTGGTGAAGTAGCTACCATAGCAATCTGAACAGGTTCATCTTCATCATCCATGCTCCAGTCAAAGCTTCTAAGACCATCTCTTGATTCCAAAGCAGCATATCCTGGTTCCTCATCAAAAGCTGTGCTCCAATCAAACTCTTCCATTGCAACCATAGAATAGGTTACTGGTTCATCATCAAATTCAGCACTCTAGTCAATCTCTGCTAGATTTTCTTGAGCCACCAAAGCTTTTGGTTGTGATTCAGTAATAGGAACCTCCTTTCTTTCAACCTTGGGTTGTTCAATCATCCTGTTTGCCTGATATTTTGCAAACTTGCATTCCCTTGCAAAGTGTCCAAGCTTTTGACAATTGAAACATTCAATCTTGGATTTGTCAAAAGTTATACCTTGTTTGGCTTTGAAATCAATTCCCCTTCCTGTCTTGTTTATGAACTTCTTGATCCTTGCAGTGATCATAGCTACTTGCCATCTTATGTCAATCTCCTCTAAAGCATCTTCTTCAATCTGCAACAAGTCTTCTTGATAAGTAACAGGTAAAGTGGCTTGTTGTGCAAAGAAGGAACATACAACATCATCAGAATTGGTGTTGTTTGTTGGTGATGGGTTGAGGGTAGTTGTGGTTGTGCAAACATGCTGTGTATCACCAACAGTACTTTGAGAAGAATAAGCAGTACTTTTAGTAGAAGTACTGCTTCTGTTTTCAGAAGACACAAAAGCTATGTTGTGAGTTTTCTGAGAACTGTGACCATTCATCTCTTGCTCATATACTTTCAAATTGTTGTAGAGATCATCAAAGTCCATAGACTCCAATCCAGGTTGTCCTCTAATCATAGTAGCAACCACATGCCAGACAGATGGTAAACTCCTTAAGAACTTCAAATTTGCATCTTCAACAGATACCTCTGCTCCATACAGTTCTAGCATACTAAGTAGATTTTGAAATCTGTCATAGGCAGCATCAAGACCTTCTCTTTCACCAACAGTGAAAGTTTCAAACTGCTGCTTCAATAAGTTTCTATGCATCTTCTTAGAAGCATCATTACCTCCAAATCTTGTCTTGATTGCAGCCCATAATTGCTTTGCATCCTTAGCATCATGGAACTTTAGTAGGTGACCATCAGGAATTGCAGACAACAGTATGTTGAGAGCCTTATCTTGATTTCTCTTTGTAGCTGCTGGCAAGGTTGGTTGAGGTGGTTTGGGTTGTCCTTTAACATGTACAGGTTCATCAAGAACAACATTACCATTGACAATCACATCCCATAGAGCATGGTCTGTAATAGCAAGGTACTGCCTCATCTTCATGCTCCAGAGATCATATTCTCCCTTCTTGATGAAAGGAATTCTGAGTGAAGTGATGGATGGGATAGGTGCAGCTTCAGTCGACATCGTTTAGGGTTTGTTGATAAATCGGTTTTAAGGGTTTCTTCTTAATCAGAGTCTCCACACAAGCTCTGATACCACTTGTTGGATCGATATACTCTGACCAAACTAACTTGTAGCTTGTCTACGGTTTAACAACTTTGAATAAATTCAAAACTGTTAATGATGAAACACTGATATACTTTGTTAAGTATGCGGAATCTACTTCAACAAAGCTAAGAAGAATTAATAAACAACTTCGAATATTATTAAAACCTTGAACCTACTCTCTTACACAGATTCACTAACAAACTCTAATCACTAATACTCTAATAAGCTTCTAATATTCGTATGAACTTGTCTCTCTAAAATCGTATATCTCTAATGCCAACCTAGGGATCCTTTTATAGGCACAAGGAAAACCCTAGTCGGTTTACAATACTTGAACGACAAGTAATTCTAATTATAACTCTAATCTAATACGAACATTCTAGAATTACACATTACTCCTTAAACAATTTGCATAACAGTCCTTCAACGAGCAGCAGTACTTTGACTTGATTAGCAGTACTTTGACTTCCAGCAGTACTTTGATATTCCAGCAGTACTTTAACTTTATAGTCCAACAGTTGAAAAGACTCATAAGAACTAATTTAACTAATCGACTTTTTCATACATTTGATCACAAAAGAGCTAGCGTAGTGGGATGAGATTTGGCCGAAAGGACTCACCCATGAAATTAGTAGAAACATGGATTTTCTTGATATGACCCACTGACTAGAAGTCCTTGTGAAAATTGATATGTGCCTTCTAAGTTTCACCCAAACATGTTCTACATTCTATCACAATTAGTCATGGTTCCTAAACAAGTATTTCTTTATTTAATTTTTTGTTTGATTGAGTTGAATTGAAACCATTGTTTGAATCGCTTCTAGTACTTTTGATCGTGACAATTTTAAGTACTATTCTTTTGCTAGTATTAAAATTTACTAAAACCAAAACTATTAGTCCCTTGGGACGAACCTTATTTACCATCAACAATACTACAATCGAACGAGTATACTTGCTCTTATGTGTTTCTTGGAAAAACGGTAATAAGGCAATTAAAATTTTTAAAATTTGAGTGAAATTGGGATATAATATAAACACCCTCTAGGAATGCACATCAGTAGTTGTGAAGCCGTTGTGAAGTAGTTGTGAAGCCGTTGTGAAGAAGTCGTGAAGAAGTTCTGAGATTGGTTCTAGCTACGATTAGAACTCGACATTTAGCTTTGTGTCAAAAAATTGGTGTAAGCGAAAGTTGTGTAAGGTTTTCTCCGCCATAAGGGAGCTTGTTGACATAGTGAAGAAAACTCTCGAGTTAGGTGCTCGAGGAGTGGAGTAGGGAAAGGAAGGTGTCCTTGTAGCCGAACCACTATAAATCCTTTGTCTTGCGGTTCGATCTTTCCATCTCTATCTTTCATTTCATTTCATTACTTTACTTGCATTGTTAATTTAGATTTACTTGTATTTGTTCATATTGTTCAAGAGTTGAGTTCACATAAATTCGAATCTAAGTCTTTAAAAGTAAACAAAGTTTTTATAATAAAATTAAAAAGACGTAAAACTATTCAACCCTCCTTCTAGTTTTCCACAATTGGTACCAGAGCCACGTCAAACAAGATTTTTAAAATAAATTGTATTTTAAAACTAGAAACGATCTATGAAATCCGAAAAATGTTTAGAAGGACAATCTATGCAAAGACCACCACTATTCGAGAGTGATGGTTTTCTTTATTGGAAAAATAGATTCGAAACTTATGTGAAATCAAAAGATCTTGATATTTGGCATGTTATTACCTATGGTGATTTTCCCCCTATTCAAAATAATCCTTTAACTAAAATTGATGAAATTGTACCTTTTGAAAAACAAAATGATGATTTGAAAAACAAACTAGCAAAAAATAATAAGGCTAAAATGGTAATTTATAATGAATTACCACGCAAAGAATATGAACGAATTTTTATGTGTCAAACCGCAAAAGAAATTTGGGATTCTTTATTAATCACTCACCAAGGTAATAGTCAAGTCAAAGACAACAAAATAGATCTTCTTGTTCAAAAATATGAACAATTTACTATTCCTGAAGAGGAATCTATTGATAATGCATTTGCTAAATTTAACACTATTATCACAAGTTTAAAAGCACTTGATGAGACTTTTTCTAGCAAAAATTATGTAAGGAAATTTCTTAGGGCATTACATCTAAAATGGCGCACGAAGGTCACGACTATTGTAGAATCGAAGAACTTGATGACGTTATCGCTTGATGAACTTATCGGCAACTTGAAGGTCCATGAAGAAATTATAAAGAGGGACTCGGAAACGGTCAAGAGCAAGAAAGATCAAATCAAATCTCTTGCGCTAAAAGCCAAAAAGGAACTTAGTGATGATGACGATTCAAGTGACTATAGTGAAGACGAAGAATATGCAATGGCCGTAAGAGAGTTCAAGAAATTTTTCAAGAAACGAGGAAGATTCACAAGACAACCACGAGATGAAAGAAGATCGCTTCAAAGAAATAGGAATGATAACTACGGGAAAAGAAAGTGCTTTAGATGTGGAAGTCCAAACCATCTCATTGGCGAATGTCCAAAGCCACCGGGTTATGATTACCAAAGTGCCTTTGTTAGTGGAGCATGGAGTGATAGCGACAAAGACGAAGCGGACAAAGCAAACGACGAAAAATGTCTTGTAGCTCAAGCTACCGATGAAATATGTCTAGGAATAAATTTGGAGCCCGACGAATGGATTAAGGATAGTGGATGCTCGAAGCACATGATGGGGAATCGCAAGCTATTTTCCTCCTACAAGGCATACAACGAAGGTAATGTTATTTTTGGTAGTGACTTGCGTGGAAAAATCATTGGCAAAGGTACGATTTCTCAAGACTCCCTAACTATTGAAAATGTTGAGCATGTAGATAATTTAACATACAACTTGCTTAGTATAGGACAAATATGCGATAATAAGTGTAGAGTTACCTTTACCAATAAAGATAGTGAAATAGTTAAGGACGGAAAGGTCATAGGTAGAGGAATTAGAAAAGGTGGCGTATATGTCATGAAACTAGGAAATAAATCGGAAGATAAAATATGTCTAGCAACCTTAGATGAAAACTCTACATTGTGGCATAGGAGATTAGGTCACGCAAATATGCAACAAATACAATCCCTAGCCTCTAAGGAATTAATTAGAAATTTGCCAAACCTAAGATATCATCAACATTTTTGCGATGCTTGTAAAATTGGAAAACATGCACATGTTAGTCACAAAGCTAAGAATATAGTCTCCACTACTAGATGCCTAGAATTATTACACATGGACCTTTTTGGTCCATCCGCTGTGCGGAGTTACGGAGGTAATCGTTATACCTTAGTAATTGTAGATGACTATTCACGATACACGTGGACTAGATTTTTAAGTGATAAAACCGAAGCCTTTAATAAGTTTGAAATATTTAGTAGAATGATTCAAAACAAATTAGGATGTTCTATAGTATCAATTAGGACGGACCATGGTCGGGAATTTGATAACGAAGTGCTGTTCGGAAAATATTGTGATTTAAATGGAATATCTTACAATTTCTCCGCTCCTCGCACTCAACAATCAAATGGAGTAGTAGAAAGAAAGAATCATTCCTTACAAGAAATGAGTAGAACAATGCTAAATGAACAATCTATCCCACAAAAATTTTGGTGTCACGCTGTAGATACATCAACATATATAATAAATAGGGTCTCAATTAGGCGAATTTTAGGAAAAAATCCATATGAGTTATTAAGAGGTAGAAAACCTAATCTAAATTACTTTAGGGTATTCGGGAGCAAATGTTTTGTTCTCAATACAAAGGATTACCTTACTAAGTTTGATCCTAATTCGTACGAAGGAATCTTTCTAGGTAGTCGCAAAATAGTAAAGCTTATATAATACTTAATAAACACACTATGAAAGTAGAAGAGTCATTGAATGTAACATTTGATGAAACTCCACCACCACCTAAAACATTGCCTCTAGAAAACGATGACCTAGTTGAAGAAGAAGCTATTGAGGTTAGTAAAATTAAACCCTTATGTGATGATAATGAAAATATAACACTAGGAGAAAATGAAATAGTAAATGTTAAGGAATCTAAATCACACCCACTAGATAATATAATAGGAAGCCTAAATCAAAGAACTCTTAGATCACAAGCTCAGGATAAAAATAACTTCTTTTGTTTTCTATCAACAATAGAACCAAAAAATATAAATGAGGCTTTAAAAGATGAAAGTTGGGTTATTGCTATGCAAGAAGAACTAAATCAATTTAAGACAAATGACGTTTGGGAACTAGTCCCAAATCCCATGAACATGACCATCATAGGAACTAAATGGGTATATAGAAATAAGTTGGATGAAAATGGAATAGTTACTAGGAACAAAGCTAGGTTAGTTGCCCAAGGTTATAATAAACAAGAAGGAATTGATTATGACGAAACTTATGCCCCCGTAGCTAGATTAGAATCTATAAGAATACTCCTTGCCTATGCATGCACCCTAGACTATAAGTTATTTCAAATGGATGTGAAAAGTGCATTCCTTAACGGTTTTATCAATGAGGAGGTATACATGGCACAACCTCCAGGATTCATTGACTTCGCAAAACCTAATTATGTTTATAAACTCAAGAAAGCTTTATATGGACTCAAACAAGCTCCTAAGGCTTGGTATGATCGATTAAAAGCTTTTCTTATTAAACATGATTATTCCATGAGAATGGTAGATAACACTCTTTTCACGAAAAAGAAAAGCCCAAATCTCATTGTTGTCCAAATATATGTCGACGACATCATATTTGGATTGACTTGTCAGGATATGTGTGATGAATTCGCCAAAATCATGCATGATGAGTTTGAGATGAGTATGATGGGTGAACTAAATTTCTTTCTAGGATTACAGATAAAACAATTAGAAGATGGAATATTTTTTAATCAATCTAAGTACATTAAGGAGATGCTTAAGAAATTTGGATTAGAAGACTCTAAGCCTATGAAAACACCGATGTCTACGGAAAAATCACAAGAGATGAAGAAGGTGAGTCCGTAGAAAACACTAAGTATAGAGGGATGATAGGTAGTTTACTATACTTAACAGCAAGTAGACCGGATATCATGTTTAGTGTCTGCCTTTGTGCTCGCTTTCAAGAGGATCCCAAAACCTCTCACCTGGAAGCGGTTAAGCGTATCTTCCGATACATTAAAGGCACTATACACTTAGGATTATGGTATCCTAAGGGATCCGGCATAGAAACCATCGTCTATGCGGATTCGGATCATGCGGGAGACTACGCGGATAGAAAGAGTACTTAGCGGTATTTGCACGTTCATGGGATGTTGCCTAACATCTTGGTTTTCAAAGAAGCAAACCGCTCTTGCTATTTCTACTACAGAAGCCGAATACGTACGCGCTGGAAAGGCATGTCAACAAGCACTATGGATGAAACAAGCTCTCGTAGATTATGGCATTAGGTTAGATAATGTCCCAATTATGTGTGATAACAAAGGTGCTATAGATTTAAGTAAGAATCTCGTTCAACACTCTAGGACTAAACAGATAGAAATACGTCACCACTTCCTTCGAGATAACGTTCAAAAAGGAAACATATCTATAGAAAAGGTTGTATCGGAAGATAACATAGCGAACATATTCACTAAACCCCTTAAGCGCGAACTCTTTAACCACTTACGTTTAGGCCTAGGAATGATGGAACAAATTGACTGAATTTTCTGCATGTTTGGTACATTGTTAATCGTCAGATGGGCGGCCCCCTTAATGTTATAAAGGCACCCTCCTTAATTATTAAGGGGACCGGGCTCTCATTAAGGGGACCGGCCATCTGTTTGACAAATTTTTTTATTCTCTTCTTCTTCCCTCCTCTCATCTGTGTCTAGGAATCTGTTTTGCACAAAATTAAAGATTGGGAAACATTTTTCTTTTGCATAAACATATTTATATAAAACCCAATCTGTTTTATCAAATCATTCTCACATCTAGGAAAACACATGAAAACCATTTTTCTTGCATTGTTGAATAATACTAAAAACATTTTTCTTTTATGCATAAAGTCTCACATGAATTGTCAAAATATATAACCTAATATATATCTTTGATATTCATAAATTGAGCAAAATCAAATCAAGGAGACTTTGGATTGTTTCTTAGGAAATTTTTGCATTTAGGAGTTGAAACAATCACATCTCCACATTTGTTACATATAGGCACACACTAGAACAAAATTGCTAATCACATATCTACATTTGTTCCATCACCAATTCCTTGTTAGTTTCTATTGCCTTTGTTCTATTATCCTTGCCTTATATGATTACTCGTTTTAATATTCTTGATTGCTAGATAGAATTTCTTGCTTTCTTATTTGTTTAATTAATATGTCTTGCATGCATAATTATTAATATATTACTTACTTTCTTGCCTCAAAGAGTTTGACTTGCCTAAAACCAAAAACTCAAAACATAGCCCTCCTTACCTATTCCTGTAGAAAAACCCATTTCTGGAACTCTGAATACCATCAGAGGGGCGGCCCCCTTAATTATTAAGGGGACGGCCCCTATTTAAGGGGACCGGCCATCTGATGGTCGGGGTTCACATAATCTTTTTCTGCTTTTTAGCCCATTTCATCCTACCTTCCCTAAATTCACAAACATATTTTTTCCTAATCACCCCAACAATTTTATCCATCCTTAATCACATCAATCCTCCACTATAAATAACCCCTTTCCTCACCATCTCCACTCATCTCATCATGTCTTCCACCATCAAACCAAAACCAAAAACCTCAAGGTTAGCAAGGATGACCGTAAAACCCGCGTGGAAAAGAAAAACTAACCCTCACAACAAGTCCATCTCAACAAATGGTGTGACTAGAAAACCAACACCTCCATCCTCATTTGTTCCCAACTACTCTCCAAGATTTCAAGCTCATTCCATTGAACCATTTTACAAACCCTATCATGTTGGCCAAACATCCACATTCATTCCAAACTACACTTCTAAACCTCAAACCAACTTCAATGAAACCTTCAAAAATCCTCATCATATTGGTCAAACATCAAACTTTACCTCAAACCACACACCCCAATTTCATCAATTTCCACAAAATGATCAAATCCACATTCCCACGGAAAAGTAAAAATTTCATGAAGAAATTAACCAAATCCACGACCTTAGTGATCTCCTTGCTATGCACCTTGCACAACGCAACAAGGGACAACCTCCATCCTCACCCTACTCAAATTGCTTACCCAACTCTCTCAACTTGAATCAAGTTACAAACCACACCCACTATTGTCCTTGTTGCATCTTCCTTCAAAAACAAATTCTCCACTTGAGTGAAGATATTTCCTGGATCGAATATCTACTCACTCGTCCTCATCCTATTCCTCCCCTAACCCGATATAACATTGTTAGATCCAATCCATCCGCTCCATTTCCCTCACCATCAAATAACTAAAGTCCTATTCACATGCTTTCCGCCCCAAAATAAAATCCCTCACCCTTTTGTGTCGCAATCAAGTCCAACCGCTCTCTTTGGCAATATTAGGACCATTAGTACCTTTTACTTATGTTGTAATCCTTATGTTTTAAGCATATTGTGTGATGTAATGATGATTCATGTGTTATACATGATCATCTTGAATGAATGAATAAATTAGTTGTTTATTCTAAATATTTTTGCTATGCATATATATGTCTTGTGTTCTTAACTTGTTTTTGCAGCCAAGATTTCCATAGCTCGTCTCCTTGATGCCCTCAAACGAGGGGGAGCACACATCAAGGGGGAGTTCTCGTTCCGACAAATTTCGTTTCTAAAACTTGTCGGCTTAACCTTTTTGATTCTACAAAAAGGGGGAGAAGTAGATATAAACTCACTAAATACTTGTCTGAAAATTAATCATTTTAATTTAATGAGTTTAGATTTGGTAATCATAAAAAAGGGGGAGATTGTTGATATAAATAATGCCTAAACACATTATTAATATTTTTCGATATCTCTACGTTTTGATAATCACAAAATGTAAATTCATTAAACGAAAGATTATGACGTAAACAAGTATTTAGTTATAAATATCTCATTTAACAACTTAATCACTTAAGGTATGAATAAACAAATGCTTAATGCATTATATGATCAAAGGAACTTTTTCTTAATCACTAGATTTTTTATAAAATGACACAAACATTTTATATCTTTTATAAAATCATTTTTGGAAATTAAAGGAAAATGTTTAATCCATAATAAATTTATGAATTCAAATTTTCAACCAAAAATGGCAAAAATGTTCTAGAAAAACCTTTTCCACAAAAAGACAAAGCTGGGCAACGGATATAAGGGGCGGCCCCCTTAATTATCTAGGCGGCCCCCTTAATTATTAAGGGGACCGGCTCCCTAATTAAGGGGACCGCCCCCGCTCCTCAGCTCCCCAGCTTTGCCTATAAATACTGGTTCATTCCTGGACTTTTTCCTCACCTTTTGCACCCCAAACCTTCTGTTCTAAATCTCTTACTATATCTTTCAAAATCCTTTGATCATATATTCTTAAGCATTGGTTTCTAAGTGATCCAAGCTTCTACCATCCAAGTGCAAAAGAATAATACTCCTTCAACAACTAGAGAAGAAGTATTGTAGTTTAACTCATTTGTATAAGTTGTGTATATTTGTTAGATAGGTGTGAACATAATTGTTTAGGCTAGATTAGTGTGTAAGTAGTGAAGTTGTGAAGAAGTTAAGGTGTGAAGGTGTGAAGAAGTAGAAGAGTACATAAGTAGTGCTAGGTCGTGAAGTAGTTGTGAAGCCATTGTGAAGCCATTGTGAAGTAGTTGTGAAGCCGTTGTAAAGAAGTTGTGAAGAAGTTCTGAGATTGGTTCTAGCTACGATTAGAACTCGACGTTTAGCTTTGTGTCATAAAATTGGTGTAAGCGAAAGTTGTGTAAGGTTTTCTCCACCATAAGGGAGCTTGTTGACATAGTGAAGAAAACTCTCGAGTTAGGTGCTCAAGGAGTGGAGTAGGGAAAGGAAGGTGTCCTTGTAGCCGAACCACTATAAATTCTTTGTCTCGTGGTTCGATCTTTCCATCTCTATCTTTCATTTCATTTCATTACTTTACTTGCATTGTTAATTTAGATTTACTTATATTTGTTCATATTGTTCAAGAGTTGAGTTCACATAAATTCGAATCTAAGTCTTTAAAAGTAAACAATGTTTTTATAATAAAATTAAAAAGACGTAAAACTATTCAACCCCCCTTCTAGTTTTCCATAAACACTTTTCATAGAGGTAACTGGTTCACTCGGTGGTTGTAAAATACTTTATAAAATAGTTTGTAGAATAGCTTATAGAGTGATAGAGAACGACTTATTATTTATGAAATGATAACCGAAATTATAGTTAAGGTTGTGAAATATTAGGATAAAGATTTGGTAAAAAAAAACTTATGAGATGATTTGTAAGACAATGCACAGGTTATTGAGAAAATTATTTGTTATCTGTAAAATGTTAGCAAATCTGTAGTTTACTTTGTGATTTAGCAGCAAAACAGTTCGTCGAGTGACAGTAAAATAGCTCTAGGAAGTAATGACGAATTCACTTGTAAAACAATAATAATAACACAGTTTTATTGTTTTAGGATCAAACAGTGGCTAAACTAGCTCTCAGAGGAGTAGAATGGTTTATAAGGAGGTAGTAAACTGGTAGAATATTTGTAACATAGTTTATAAAACTTTTGTGAAATTTACTCGTTGGTTTATGAAATAGTAATAAGGTAGTAAATCAGTTTATTACTTAATAATAGAATAGTTCGTACAAAGAGTTGTAAAACGATTTAAATAGCAGTAGTATAAACAATTCCTTGTTTATAAAATATTTACAAAATCGTAGTAAGACAATAAATCGGTTTTTTTTTTTTTTAAAGAATATAGTAGTAAAATATTTTTGTAAAATGACTCCAAAAGGGTCGGTAAAATATTTGAAGATGATTTGTGTGAATGTGTGCATAGTGGTAATAATAATGGAAAATGAAATAATGTAGTAAATGGGTTGGTTACTTATAGGAAAGCTTTATTAAATAGTTACGGAGATAACGAATTAAAAGTGAAATGATGTGATGATAAGTATGTTATAGCAGATAGTAATAGCATAGTTGCATTTGACACTTTGATTAAATATTAGTGAAAATATAGAGCGTAATTGAAATATAGTGGTTCGTAAAAGTTGAAATAAAACTGTACTGTTTAAGTGTGTAATTAGCCAAAATGAGGTGAGTTAGATTATGAGAGTAAAAATGTGGTAAGTTACGAATGTAGGTGAGAATGAGATAAGTATGTAAGGAGTTAAAGTAACGTTTTGAAATTATTCTTATCGTGACTAACATGCCCCCTTAGTGATGACTATTAAAACGGAAGTGTTTAAAAGGTAAAACATGTTTGAGATGTGCAAAAAGGATAACGGACGCTAACAGTGCTATAGTCGACGACTTGCGGTTTATGGTCCTATGGTCAAAGTGTAACGGTGTGAATGGTCAATTGTCGTTCGGGGTAAATGGTTTATGATCCATGGTGTGAAAATCTTAAATAACATACTTCGGGTTATCTAAACCAGTATCAATTCCAACATACGAATAATAGGCCGAACCGTTTTATCATGGTTATTACATGCAATTTTACTTACCACTTAGGGTTAATGTTTCCTCATGAGCGCTATTATTCCTTTACAATCTTCAATATCCAATTTGTTCAACTAAACTATTATGGTGTCCATCTTAACTGATAGGTTACTTCCTAATGCAGCTAATGATGTCGCCCAACTCATCGGTTTATATTGCGGTGTTCATGAGCTTTCTTACAAGTTGAGGGGCAGGGGAAAACGGGAAATGTGACCTAATGGTCTATGGTAATACTAGAGTGATAGTGTCTTCAAGAAAGGGCTCTCGGATAGTATCCCTGAGTAGTGTCCCCAAAATAATACTTTCAAAATGGCGTGCCTCAAAATGGTGTGTCCCAACTAGTGTATCCCCAAAACAGTTCTTATAATAGTATGCCAATAGTGTATCCAAAACAACTCCTAAAATAGTCTTTTCCGAAATAATGCCTTCCAAAATATCATATCAATTTAGGTATACGTTTTGTAAAGTACTTATCGCAGTTCATTGTTTCAGAAAGGGGTATTAAGGTAGACTACTAGTATCCTTGAAGTATAAGGGAAAGGTTAGGTATCTTTTCCAAGAGTAGAGGCTCAGGTTGCTACACAAGTTTCTAGAGCTTCTGTTGAGTTACAAATCGACCTATTGTCAGTTTCCTAGGTTTTTCCAAAGTTTACTTCGTTGTTTACTTCCATCAAGAGGTTCATCCTACACGTGCTATGGAAGTGTCATTCTTAGACAACCAGTTATCTAACTCGGTTTATCCATTGATTGTAAGGTTTTGGGGTAGCGATGACTGTAACATACCCAGAAATAAACAAGGCTAAAGAAACAAAAATCAAATCCACAACGATGTCCAGAAATCAAGAACTCACGCAATCCAAATTCAAGTAAATCCAAAACCAAGTAATAAACTCAAAATGTGCTTATCATGATATCGAACGAGTTAAAATAACCGATTCAAATTCAAAACAGCGACCAATCGGGTCTCACCTGACCCGGTGCGAACGTAGTCAAACGGCGATGAACAATTAGTCCATATAAACGGAGAAATTTAGCGGTGTCAAAAGTATTTCGGTTCATGAGGTGTTGTGATGCCAGTGTGTCGTGTGTGTGGGTAAAGCTTCGTGATATTCGGTGTTTGTGCACATATGCAAAATCTTTACCATTTCCAAAATCAAAGATAGGAAGTCAACCCGAAATATAATCCTATTATAACTACTCCCAGTATCGCAAAGTTCATTTCTGAGACATAGGTGATCAGGCCATGTCCCTACTATCCTTGGTTGATTATAGGTGATCAGTCTACTCTCAACCGAGAATCAATGAATTTCGGGATACTCAGTCTAGTTATACTAGTACTATGTTCCTTACTTAAGAATCATAACAGGTGTTCAAACTCAGAATCAAATAATGTGGTTACGCAAGGAAGTAGCGTAACTCCGCGACAGGTTCGGTGCATCGACGTAAGTATATGAAAATACTTACAATGAATTAGCGAAATGAGGTGAAATACAAACCATTAAATAGTGAGACATACATCTCATCAATTATGACATTTAACATTTCAACAAATATGCTAAGCAACAAAATTTCAAGCGAGGCATCGGCTTGGCAGGCAGGCACGTGTTGGTCATAGGGTTTAAGTTTTCGTGAAAATGGTTATAGTCTGGGTTTTTGAAAATACCAGTTCTCTATAACCTGTGGTTCTGATACCATCTGTAACACCCCAAAATCGGATCAGCAGAAGCATACAAATTAGGGGTGTTATTCAATAGTTGTCACAATCACAAGGTACAAAGAACGGTTTTACTTAAACCGTTTTAAAAGAATTTCATAATTGGAAAGCATTAAAATTTACATCATTCAAAAATAGTGCGAAAAATAAAGTTTCATAAATGGGTTTAGAGTGGTCCTAAATAGTTTTCTGAGTCTTCTATGACCATGCCATGCCCTTCGCCAAGCTCCTCCAAAAGTAAAATATGCAGCGGAAAAGATTTAACACCTGAGAATAAAATGTTAAAAGTCAACACAAAGGTTGAGTGAATTCATAGGTTTAAAGTAAAGTAGTTTATCACAATATTTCAAGTTTCCAATAAAGTGGGCTATGCTATTAAATGCCCGAAAGTTCAGATAATACCACTGCACTAAGCTCATGACACACAATGCGTTAACCGGCACCACTAATTCTGGCGTAAGTCGACAATAACCGCGGAATTTCATAATCATAACATTTGCCCCCAAAGCCAAGGTATCTTGCCAAATACCTGGTTAACTCAATTATAGTACATCACATGTTGACCGTCCTTGATCAACATGGCGGGATGGTCAAATCCTATAGGCCTAAAAACTATAATCGCGCTCACCCACAGGTGATTAATGGTTCATGATCGAAGGACTTGCTGTTGGCAAGGAAAGTACTTAGTGCTTATCAGGTGGTCAGCAAAGTTTCCATTTCAAATAACAGTTCGTAAACAATTGTGATCATAGTAAAAATAGTAGCATGTATCTCACCCCAAGTAGTTTATAAAACAGTTAAGCAAGTAAAAAGTGGGGCTATGAACTCACCTCAGCATGCAGCCATGCAAGACATTCACAAAGATCACAACTGGCATCAAATAGTAATGTCACACTGACATTCAAGTAGCAGAGCATAACAGCATTCAGAAGGTACAAGCATAACAGTACTGGATCGGCACAACCTAACAAGTAACATGTTTCAGAAATAATACTCAAGTAACTTATGAAGTAATGTTTGTTGAATACTTGTGTCATTATAAAAAGGTTTAGTTTTCAATGGCGTTTGAAAGAAGAGAAAAGTTTAAGACTCGTGTGGATATTTCAGAAAGAAATATAGTAAAAGTCAATACGAACGAATACTCGAGAAAATGAGAGAAGAAAGAAAGGAAATACGAAGAAAAAAAAGAATTACTGATGAGAAAAAGAGGACATAAAACAAATAAACAACAAGCAACAACGATAGGTTGTTTCGGTATTTACCCATTTTCCCAAAATAGATGTCATAATCGTTAAAACGTGTGAGTTTCAAAAAGGTTTTAGGACATTTAATAAATCATAATGATTTAAGTTTTATAAAGGTTTTACGAAATTTTGGCATGAAGTGCCCATTTATAAGATGTTTCCAAGTCATATGACTCAATTGAATAACCAATTATCGTCAAGTTTTACATGTTAAAATATACAATTGAACATATTATTCGCGTATATATTAGTTGTTTAGTTTCATCGACCATTTCATATAGTTCGGGTCCAGATACGTTAAATTCTTACGAGTCTAACGTACCCTTCCGTCTCGTGTACCAAAGGGTCCATAATAGTCCAATCAACTAATACCGTAAATCCAATACGTCCAATCCTTGTCCAACAATATATAACATCACAATATCCAAGTCCGAGTAACTACGACTTGACGAAAATAAATAAACAAACGACAAGTAAATAAACTTCGCCGTGACTCGCCACGAGTCACGGCTCGACTCAACCCGAGCCGATGAGGCTCTCGGTCTCACTAAACCCGAGACCAAAATACAACTGAAACCAAATCAAATCCCACATTCAAATCCATAAGGACACAAACACAACACAACCAATTCCACACCAAACTAATCCTAACCCGCAATCCAAATCCAACCGACACCAACACAAACGCAACTCATCCGAATCAAACTCCAGCTTGTAAACCAAAATCAAACACAAATCCTATCTAAACTCTAGCCTTGCCGTGACTCGCCGTGAGTCACGGCTCGGCCTAACCATGGCTGCCGAGACCAAGACAAACCAAACGAAACCCAAAACAAACCCAAATCCAACAAATAACAACAACAATAACATTAACCAATCTCATAAATAACAAAATATACCAAACCCTCACCAAGTCACCTAGTTGACTCGGTGAGTTGACCGAGTCCGTACCGAGTCGCGACCGTGAACAAATCCACACCAGTTTTTACAAGGTTTTAAACTATTTTTATTAAGAAAACACTAATGTTAATCGGATTGAATAGAAATAAAAATTAGGGTTTTGTAAAAGTTTATTAAAAATAAAAATAGGGTAGCGTGTAGTGGGTTTTACCGAAGGTGAATGATGGAGGAAGGTTGTGTTGGCTCTCGGTGGTGTTAACAGGCGGCGGTGGCGGCGCGTGGCGGTGATATGAGGCGCGTCACGGCCTCAAAATCTCCAGAAATTAGATAGGTAGGCCGATCTATCGAATCGGCTAAGAAATGAGCTCGCCGAAAAATTTTCCTGGTGACGATGGTGGGCGGTGGAGGCGCGTGGGTGGTTGAATCGGGGTCGGGATAGCCCGATCTATCGATTGGGAGTATAAAAAGATATGGCCGAAAAAGTTGGCCGGAGTATTTTCCGGTGGCCGGACGGTGAAGTCGCCGGCGGTACGGAGAGAGAAAGGGGAGGGGGTAGTGAGAGAGTGAGTGAGTATAAAATGATTTGTTTTATTATTTTTAGGGAATTTATATTTCTAATGAGGGACTTGAAGTGTAAATTGAAAAATGAGGGGTGTGTTATATAAATATGGGCGGAGGGACTATTATTGCCACTTTGGTTAAACTTTTACAATAAATACTGCGGGTCCCATTTGACATATCAAACGGACTCGAAAATTAATGAAACTTGCGCCATTGTTCACGAAATAATTTTTCCAATGAAAACGGTTATAAATATGCAATACTTTCACAAATCGATATTTTTGGCAATACAGTACATTTTGTGCTTTCTAGGTTGTGCCGGCTTGATAAGGGGATAACGCTCGCGTTAAACAAGATTTTCATAGTTTTTCAAACCCAAACCAGTTCAAAGAAGTTCAAAAGCTAAAGAGAATGAGAAACAAGTGTTTTGGTTTGTAAAATAGGTTTAGGAAATTTACCGGATGTTACAACATTTTATAGTTTACCAACGACATAATTGTTGCTAAATCCGTTGGAACTTAGTTGATATTTGGCGGGAAAGTTCCCGCTAATTTTACCGATAACTTTTTCTCGATAAATTGTTGGTAAAATCCAAAAACAATAATATCAACGACATGAACTCGTTGGTGAATAAATTTACTAACGATTTTTACCAACAATTAATTTCACGTTGGCGAAAAGTGCATTTACCAACGACTTTACCAACAATAAATTTTTTTAGAATTAAATTTACTTAACTAAAGAAAATTTTGTTGCAAAAGTTGTTGGAACTATTATTTACGCACGGAGGGAAAATTTCCGCTTAGTTTACCAATAAACTTTTGTATAATCAGCAACAGATTTGTTCGTTGGTAAATATTTTAGTGTAACTTTTATAAACAATATACCGTAGTGTAAAAATAGGGGTGGAAACGAGCCAAGTTACTTGTAAAAAGGTTGGTATCATATAGATAAAAACTCGAAACGAATCGAGCAAAATGAGCTTAAGCTTAAGTTGGAGGTCATTTAATAATCGAGCTCGAGCTTTATAAAATACAACAACAACCCAATCCTACCGGGGCAGGGTATGGGGGAGGTAGAATGTAGACAGATCCTACCCCTACCCCAAGGTAAACCCGGGAGTAGAGAGACTGCTTCCAAAGAGACCTCCGGCAAGTGCATGTGTGCTCGTGAGAGAGCAAAGGCATGAGGGCAACCGAGTCAGAGCACAACAGGCAACAAGCAAGCAAAAGAAAGCAGGAAAAACAAGCAATCACATAAACAGAGCAGAAACAAAACAAGTGACCCAAAGAAAGGCAAAGAGATAAGGGGGCACGGGCAGAAACACAGGCAAAAAGCACATAAGCAAAGAGCAAAGCACCAAGAAAAGCAGGCAAACCTAAGGGAGCAACACAAAGCAGGGCAACGCACGAGACCAAAAGCTAAGTCAAAGCAACCGAACACAGGGGCAAGGCAAAAAAAATGCCAAAACAACGTAGTCCCACGCACACCTAGCCTGAGCTACCCAAATATCCTAATTCTATCACTCCACGCCTTCCTATATGAGGTCATGTCCTCGGACAAGAGCAGCTCCTTCATGTCGAGATTAAGTCTATCATCCCATCTGAGTTTGGGTCTACCCCTCCTTCTCACACCATCCATTACGAGCTTAAGTCTATCATCCCAGCTAAGCATGTATGTAGCCGAATCAGGCCATATCACCATAAGATACATCGAGTCATAGATGCCGCTTACCAAGTTATGGCCTTCACTCAAACCGAGTTTAAGAGCATTATTCCTTTTTTGTATAGAAAGATCAATGACATCAAATTAAATGCTGATAGCGTATGGGAGCTAAAGCCCATACACTCGAAAAAGGCCTAAGACAAGCCCACCGAGGCTAAGGCTAATCACAACCTCCCTAAGAGCGGCTTCCCAGGCCAAGCACAAACACGATCAGACCTGATAAACATATTCGGGCCATGACCCGCCTGGCAATCTATGCTAGGGTTGTTACGATGGAAACTACGTGCCACTACCTCGTTTGAGCAGAGGTAATGTTGCGAACAATACGCTAATACATGATATCGTACATGGGTCATCACCTAAATCTGACATGACCGAGGATGACACAACACGTGTCATTCTTTTCCACCTCTGGATGTCCACCACATGGACTATTAGATAGTGTTTTTCCCTTTCAGTTAATTACAAAGTATAAACTAAGTTTATCTAATCAAGTCATGTCTAGATAATGCCTGTTTAACTTCACAAAGATAAATAAATGTATAAAGCATAAGGACTTTTCAATGTTTATGTATAACAGCATAAGGACTTTTCAATGTTTAAATTCTTATTAGAAGTAAAATGAGTTTACATCCGATTTTTTTGCGGAATAACAATTCGGGTTGAATGACAATGTATGGTTTTGATATCCTCACTAAACTTAAACACAAACCTTAATTTAAGTTAAGTAAGAACTATGACTACCAACTCAATAGCTATTATCTTTAAGAGACTTAGTTCTATTTGGAAAAGTAAAATACTCTTAAAGTGTCGTCACTTTTAATTCAAGGACACATTTTACTTCTTTACAACATCCTATTTATTGGTGAGTTACAAATGGATACACGTGAGGTAAATGCATCCCTATAAATATCAGGCTATTTTCTTGAAATGGACCAACTCGTGACTTCGGTCACATTATGGGGTCCTTACCAAACGTGGGAAACTAAAATGAGTGACCAATCTTAGGCATCATAGAAATACTTGAATAATCAAACAGACTACAAAGAGAACATGTCATTAACCCAACCAGCTAAAATCCATACATTCTCTGCCACCCTAACGCAAGCCCACTGAGGCTAAAATTTGGCAGTAGGCCTAGGAAACGCTTCCCCAGGCTACGATTGAATAAACCCTGCCTAGCAAACACGCCTAAGCAAACGACACACCTGGCGAACAAAACCAGGGTCGTTACAACAAACTCTACCGCTTTATATAAGTGACATTTTTGTAACATTAGCAGTGGATTTTGGTTGTTGGTAAAAGAATGAATACTCGAAACAAGAATTTTTATATTCAAAACGCACAAAACCAGCGATATTTCTCTTTGATTACGTGATTGCAGTGACTTTTTATAACAAAAATGTTAAAAAGAATTAGTTAGAATTTTAAAACTAATTTAAGAAAACTCTTAACAACCAATTTTAGACATTTAGATGTTTAAAAAAATAACATTTACATACCTACTTATTTCAGAAAAAGCATAACATTTATCTAGTATATTTATATTCTTAAATCAAAACTAATTTGAGAATTAGTAATCTTAAAATAAAAATTCAGTCAAAGTCAATACTATATTTCACTCCCTCCCTCCCAACCCCAAAGGCCCAAATAATTGATTTCCCTCCCATTTGAAAATTTCATACTCCAAAAGTTCCCCCCAATTTCACCGAAATCCCTTTTCCCCCTAAATTTATGAGATGCATTTTCTCATAGCCACTTAACCCTCTCCTCTAATTAGGCCATTCTCAACCTAACTCTTGACCTTATCCTGGTCATCACCTTCAATCCTCCAAATGAGATTTCGAGTGTACTGGTTCACAATACTTGTTGCCGAACCGATTCAACACTGTTCATGCTTCAAATGGGATTTCGAGTTGATTTTTAAGAAAATGTACTTTCTATGTCTTATCTTCTATTTCATTATCAACTATTGTTATTTTTTTTTACCTTTTTCTTGAGTAGAGGCTGGATACGGAATTATGGTGT
Organism: Artemisia tridentata subsp. tridentata; assembly: GCA_021014915.2. Taxonomy (NCBI): domain Eukaryota; kingdom Viridiplantae; phylum Streptophyta; class Magnoliopsida; order Asterales; family Asteraceae; genus Artemisia; species Artemisia tridentata. The sequence continues at coordinate 99,781,228 of CP139505.1, forward strand.
TACATTCAAGTGTAAGTGAAATTTTAATTTTCAATCTTGGTAAATTGTGGGACTAGTTAGATTTATGTTATGCTTTTAAAATTTGTGGGTATGCTTAGTTTTGCTCAAATTAGATTAGGAATAAGAGAAGGTTATCAGTTTTTAAAACCGATGGCTGGTCATGAATTGAACTCAGCTTCTGAGAAGCTTAGGTGGCTCATGTTTATTTGTTTTAAGTTACTTTAATGTGACGTATATACAGTAGAACATTTGGTTTCACAACATTACTGAAATTATTGTTTTGCTTATGTGATTTTGTTAATACTACTTGTGAGGAAGAAGCAAATTAAATGATTTCTAATGCTACTTGTGTTGGAATATTAGAATCATAGCCATAAACTAATAAACATATAGCATCAAGTACGCAGCAGAAAAACAAGATCTACAACATATGTAATTAATTGACTAAAATTAGAAGTTATGCGTACCTTTTTGGTTTCTAGCAAAACAAGAAACCGGATCTCCAAGAACAAGATAAACCCTAAGTTAGGGTTTGTATATGGATCGACTAGGGTTAGTCGAATAGGGAAAATCACACAAGCTAAAGTAAGCTTGTCCCTCGTTCTTGTACACACGTATTACTAGCGTCTCGATGCGAAAAGCTAGGTTCTAATTCATAAAACAATTCCAACACTTATGTTATAGCAAGATCAAAAATCCCAAAGTGTTTGGGATGTAGTACACGATCGGCCAAGACAAGAGGGAGAGAAGAAAGAAGTTGGATTGCTTGGAATTATGATTAAGGAATAACAAGCACAAGGGTTTTGTATTTATAGGCACCCAATAACTTGTTCCCTACTCCAAGCAACCAAACCCTAATCCCTTTAGGTAGGGTCGGCCGAATCTAGAACCAAGGGAGGGGTTCTAGATCCTTCTTTCCTTCTATTTCATATTTAGTCCTTTAACTTAGTATTTAACAACTGTTAACCAAACCCCGTTAAATACTAACGACCGTTAATTGTTTATTTGCGAAATGAATAATAAATAATTATTCAAACATTGAGACTCATACGTAATGTGTGCAATCCCGAAGTCTCGTGTTTGAAACTGGTCATACAAATATTAATTTATATCCATTAACTTTAACAGCTCCCACTTGGATATTCATTAATATAGTAATGACATGGGTTAGTCTAGCGTAACACCCCCAATGCCCCCAGATCAACCCGAGTATGGTTTCCTGGAAAAATCCATGTGATGATTTTATCATCATACTTATCCTTTTGTTTCTAATACCGCGTTAATATGGATATGGATCTAAGTCATTCCATAATTAACAATTTAGTATCTTGTTTATCAATAATTGATCAAGATTACCAAATCATCTGAACGTATTCCATATAGCCTTTGGGCATGCGCACGTAAACATCTTGTCAACCCTAGGAGTGGCCAAGCAGTATTAAACTTCAAAACAAATTTGAAGGAACAAATCCTTTCTTGACTACGAGCATAACCCTTAGATTTCACATCACCTCCGAAAATAGCCCTTATAACTACCAGTTATGGATAGCGTTAGACTTATCTTACAGAAAATGAGCTACATCCTCGGCAGTCACCTGGTATCTCAAGTCTAAGGATAAATATTCATGATTTACTTAATGACAAGGATCCATAAAGTACAATAATGTGGTTGGGATATGTCATATATTCAATTTATCCAATATTGAATATCATGTGCATTTGGCATGCCCACGCATCAATATACTTAAGTATATTCTACCAACACTCACATTTGCCTTAATTCAATAATATTCTCATATTATTAATCGACAACGGACTATTTAGAATAACAATAGTTATTCATGTATTTAAACATGCAAATATAGGATACAATATTATAAATGAGAATAAACATAACTCCACATTTTATTCCATTAAAATAATAATTATTTACACATCCTTTATCCAAATACTAACCACAGATTTACATGAAACAATCAGCTAAATAAAGACCAATGCCATCAGCATGTTGAGTAAGCTTATCCTTAGGTAAAGCCTTCGTAAATGGATCAGCCAGATTGTCATCTGTGTGAACTTTGAGTAAATTGATCTCACCTAGTTCGACTTGTTCTCGAACATAGTGATATCGCCTAGGATAGTGTCTGGCGCCCTTCATAACTCCAGGTTCATTGGCGAATGTGATTGCAGCAGAATTGACGCAATACACATTTATAGGTAATTCAATTGACGACATAATTCCAAGATCCGAAAGAATTTCCTTATCCAAACAGCTTCCATTGCAGCTTCTGATGCAGCAATATACTCAGCTTCTGTTGCAGACATAGCAGTCGTACTCTGCTTCTTGCTCTTCCAGTCTACAGCTCCTCCGTTGATGACAAAGACATAACCCGTTTGAGACTTTGTATCATCTTTATCAGTTTGAAAGGACGCATCGCAGAAACCTATAACACCAAGCTCTGCATCTGCAAACGCCACATCTGGCCTTGTACATCTCACTGCATACATTATAGATCCTACTGCCGAAGCATATGGAACTTTCTTCATGCGTGCTATCTCCGCAGGAGTGGAAGCACATAGTTTGCTACTTAATCCATGTTCTACTTGCATTGGCAAATATCCCTTCTTGGAATTTTTCATATTGAATCTCTTCAATATCTTGTCAATGTAAGCACTTTGGCTTAATCCAATTAACCGCTTAGATCTATCTCTGTAGATCTTGATTCCAAGGATGTAAGCTGCTTCTCCTAAATCCTTCATGTAAAAACATTTACCCAGATAAGACTTAACTGCATTAAGACTTGGTATATGGATTCCCATGATCAATATGTCATCAACATATAAGATAAGAAAAGTAGTGTTACTCCCACTAACTTTGTGGTATACACACGGCTCATCGAAATTTTGAGTAAATCCAAACTTCTTGATTTCCTCATCAAATTTCTTATTCCATTGCCTTGATGCTTGCTTCAATCCATAAATGGATCTTTGAAGATTGCATACACGCTCAGGAAATTGTGGATTCACAAGCCCCTCAGGTTGCGCCATGTATATGTCTTCATCTATGAGACCATTCAGAAAGGCGGTTTTCACATCCATCTGCCAAATCTCATAGTCATAGTAGGCAGCTATGGCTATAAGAATCCTAATAGCTCTAATGTCAGCTACAGGAGAAAAGGTCTCCTCATAGTCAACAACATATGTTTGGGTAAAGCCTTTAGCCACCAAACGAGCTTTGTAGGTGTGTACGTTGCTATCCATGTCCGTTTTCTTTTTGAAGAGCCACTTACTCCCAACTACCTTAGCATTGGGAGGAAGGTCTACTTCAATCCAGACTTTGTTGTCTTTCATGGATTGCATTTCCCCATCCATAGCAACCTGCCATTTATCCTTCTCAGGACTAGTAATGGCATCCCTATAACTAGTTGGTTCATTAAGATCCCCTAGTATAGTTTCCTCACACTCTACGTTTAGACATAGGCGTTCTAGAGCTTTTACAGATCTTGTGGATCTGCGGATGGGAACCACTTCAACTTCAAGTGGAGGACCTAAGCTTTCAGGTTCCACAGGAAGTGTGTTAGTGTTATCAGAAGGTGATGTATCTTCTTGATCATTTTCAAGATCATAAACTCTCCCACTAAATTCTTGAGATATTATATTATCCTCAAGGAATTCGCCATACCTAGCCACGATGACTTTATTTTCTGGTGGGAAGTAAAAGTAATAACCCTTTTGTTTCCTTAGGGTATCCTACGAAGATACACTTAACAGATCTTTGTTGGAGCTTATCCGGTGAGTCACGTTTAACAAACGCCTCACAACCCCAGACCTTTAAGTAAGAAAAGTTGGGAGCTTTTCTAGTCCATACTTCATATGGAGTCTTACCGACCTTCATAGTTGGAATCCTATTCAACACGTGAACAGCAGTTTCAAGAGCATAGTCCCAAAAGGATAAGGTAAAAGTTGTCATATTAAACATAGATCGTACCATGTCTAGCAATGTACGATTTCTCCTTTCAGATACACCATTTTGATGTGGAGTATATGGAGATGTGAGTTGTTGGACAATGCCACACTCAGCTAGATAATCTTTAAACTCTTGGCTTAAATATTCACCACCTCTATCGGATCGAAGTGCCTTAATCTTCTTACCGAGTTGCAATTCTACTTCATTTTTAAAAACCTTGAATGCCTCAAAGACTTCATGTTTATGTTTAAGTAAATAAACATAACCATAACGACTATAGTCATCCATGAAGGTCAGGAAGTAGCTAGCACCGCGTTTTGACACATGTCTAAGTGGACCACACACATCCGTGTGTATCAATCCAAGTAGATCTGTTGCCCTTTCCATTTGATATGAAAAAGGTTTCCTTGTCATCTTGCCAAATATGCAAGACTCGCATTTGTCAAATGAATCATCATTGACATTTTGCAAAACCCCATCATGTTGCAGCTTTTCCATGCGTTTCTTGCCTATATGTGCAAGACGACAGTGCCAAAGATAAGACGAATCCAAGTTCGACTTGATTCTCTTATTTCTAATGATATACATAGAATTATTTCCATTGGATACATGATTCTCCATGTCAATTTCAAACACACCATTTATTGGAATTGCATTAAAGTAAAAAACATTATTTAAAGAAACCGAAATTCCATTATTAGTAAATGTGTGATCAAAACCATTATCCAACAATAAAGAAACTGAAACAACACCCCTAATAATAGAGGGTGCAAAATGACAATTGTTCAATACTAGAATTAAACCCGAAGGTAAAACTAAATCAAATGTCCTTATGGCTTCTACTTCTGCACGTATTCCATTGCCCACGTACAAGTAGCATTCTTCATAGTTCAGCTTCTTTGCTCCTCTAAGCCCCTGCGATGTATTACAAATGTGAGTACCACATCCTGTATCATATATCCAGGCATTTTGCTTACGAGGAAAAGAAAATAATTCAATCATAAAAATACCTGAAGTGCTGGCGCCATTCCGAGCCTTGGCATTTTTATTCTTACGACACTCCTCAAGCAGTAATGGACAGTCCCTCTACCAATTTCCAGGAGTGTTGCAGTGGTGACAAGTAGCCATATCCTTCTTGGGATGATCCTTCTTGTTAGGAGGATTCTGCTTCTTGGGCTTCTGCTGATAGGTCACAATCTGCTTGCCCTTGTCAGCTTTAGCTTTCCCTTTCTTGTTCCCGTGTTGCGGTTTATTGGGCTTAGTGATCCTACCACCTTTTATTGCCATTACAGCAGGTGTAGGTGCCTTCTTTGAGATTCCTTTCTCATAGTCAATAAGCATTGCTTGTAAATCACATATTGTCTTCCCCGTGCAATGCATATTGAAGTTGCGCACAAACTCACCATACAACTCCTCATTGAGGGATCGATTGATGAGGCCAACTTGTACATCTTGCACGTAACCACATCCGAGTGCATCCAATTGGTCCAAATAACCTTTCATCTCAAATACATGGGCACTCACGGGTTTACTAGCATCCTGCTTACACTTTTGCAAAGAGTCCAATACATCATACAACTCTGCCATAGGTGGTTTTTCAAACATTCGTTTGAGCTCATTGATCATATCCATGGGACCATAGTTCTAAAATTGCTTTTGCAATTGAGTGTCCATCCTAGATAGCATGAGACAAGCCACATCATTGTGCTTTTCATAAGCAACTTGATACTCCTCATGTAGAGCATTAGTTGCATTTCCAGCAGGAGCAGTAGGAAGAGGCTCACTAAGATATTCAAATCTTTTGGCCATTCTAAGAACAATCCTCAAAGAACGGTACCAATCATTGAAATTATTTGTCCCAGTCAACTTTTCTCTTTCAATCATCATTTTGAAAGCAGAACTCATGTTACTCATGTTAGTGTTGTCGGGTTGGGCCATTTCTACAAAAAAAGTTCAAAAGTTAGTACTTTCGATAATTAAACTTTTTAAGAAAATTAAACACCCATGGTAAATAAACATTTAACCATTTAATTTTCACTGAAAACTAGGATCCAAATTGACGTCGTTTCATTACATCAGCTTTGGCTGCTAGCAATGAAAGTACTCAATAAGGTACGGGTCGTTCCCAATTGCCAATATCAAATTGCAATTCCTAAAATCATGGGACTTACATATTTTGCCAACCTCAGTTGCAAATGTAAGCATGTTTCATCCCCAAATCTTTATGCCTTGAAGCCGTTTCATTACATCAGCTTTGGCTGCTAGTAATGAAAGTGCTCAATTAAGTTAACCAACTTAATAAACTGCAAATTGACGTCGTTTCATCACATCAGCTTTGGCTGCTAGCAATGAAAGTACTCAATTTACCCTTTGATTACCATCCTTTTGACCATCACATCAGCTTTGGCTGCTAGTGATGAAAGAATCTAATCTCAGGTGTTTCCGTTTTATTGGGTGGCATATAACTTAAATTTTAAGGGTATTTTATTTGATGTGTGTAATCAAAATATGTACAAAGATGTATTGACCATCATGAATTAAAGTAAGACACACAAGATTAATTTTTTTTTTTTTTTTTTTTTTGTAATTTTTGATCAACGGTTCAATAAGATAATTTTGCTTTGTCTAAAATAACTACTGTTTTTACCACACAATTGATTTAGATATTACCAAATTTACCATGGTTAATGGTATTCACAAATTGAATATCATACGAAAATCAAAACTAATAGTAGAAGACAATCATAGGATGATATATTACTATAATTTATTCGTATAGCCATAGGTTACGAGTAGTTAATAAAATAAACTGTTTATGGGTGTAGCATAGCAACAAGATTTTAAAATCTATAAACACTAGAACTCCAAAAACCAATTTTGATGTAATAAAATAAAGAGTAAATTGCAAAAATCGTCCTTGTGGTTTGGCCAAATTGCACGTTTGGTCCGTACTGTTCATTAAGTGCAAAAATGGTCCTTATTTTCCACTGTTTCATTCAGTTTTGGTCCCCCACCCTTAACGCCGTGATTTTCCCGTCTATACCTTGTGCACGTGATTGGCACAAGGGGGCAATTTGGTCTTTATACATTATATCAATTAAATAACCCCTTACCCCACCCCACCCTTCCCTTGTGATCTGCTATCAAACATCAAACCCAGAAATTCAAAGATCAACTTCAAAGAACAACAAACCCAGAAATTCAAAGAACAACAAACCCAGAAATTCAATAGCTAATTAATCGATAACTTAGAAAAAAATTAGGCTAATTTGAGAACAAAGATATAAGCAAATAGCTCCAACCACTTGTAACACCATATGTTTTTATAATCTTGAAATTCAAAGAACAACTTCAAAGAACAACAAACCCAGAAATTCAATAGCTAATTAATCGATAACTTAGAAAAAAATTAGGCTAATTTGAGAACAAAGATATAAGCAAATAGCTCCAACCACTTGTAACACTATATGTTTTTATAATCTAGAAATTCAAAGAACATCAAACCCAGAAATTCAAAGAACAACTTCAAAGAACAACAAACCCAGCTTTTTGCTAAACTATTTTTCTTTTTGATTTTTCTGATAAAAACTAAATAAGCACATGTCAATAAGCTATTTTATCAACTACAACTATTTTTTAAAAGTACTAAAAAGCTCAGAAGTAAGCTAAAAACAAATCAGTAGGCACAACTAAGGAAAATAAGCTAACACTGAATATCCTAAGGACTGATAAGCTAAATTAAGCTAAGGTAAAACTGAAAAAAGCTAATGCAATATGGAACCATCCTAAATAAGCTAAGGAAAGGATAATAAGCAATGAACAAAACAGATAAGCACTGATTTACCTCAAATAAGCCAACTGAAGGTTGTTGAGTACCCTAAGGTGCAGGGCAAAAAGTCAGCTTTTCAAGCTGATGAAAAGCTGTCATAAGCTATCCCTAAAAATCTAAAAAAAAATAAAAATAACTAGGCAAGCAACTGAATGTTAATAGTGCAAAATTATGGCTAATTCTAACTTAACATGAGCAAATTAATCCATTTCAGCTAACAACCCTCTACAAACAGCTTATATAGGTGATTTAAGTCAAGATCAAACTTGGAAAAATGGCAATTGAACAGTAATGATCAAAAATTACCCGTTTAACCCATTAACCCAAACATCCCTTAACAAAAAAACCCAAATATCCTATCCTATCCTCTACTCAAACGACTTCAAAGAACAAAAAAAAACCCAACTATCCTATCATATCCTATCCTCTACTCACACGACTGTCAACAATAACAAAACTGCAACTCACAATCCTGATCCATCATACCCAGAAATTCATCAAACACAAACACAAACTTGAAAAAACCAAACACAAACTTGAAAAAACCCAACACAGTAAACATGATCCATCATACTATCTTTACCCAGAAATTCATATAATACTAACATCGTAGTGTACTCAAATCTGTATGCCATATCTTTACCCACAAAACATCATCTAACCAATTAAAGACACAGCCGCTAATACAAATTCATTAAACCCAATTCAATTAACCCAAAACTCAAACAAAAAAAATCTAATCCAAAATTTCACAACTTTATACTTAGCTACTTACAAGTTATGCTTATAGCTATGAACCCAATTTTTGATACACAAGTAACAAAACATCGTACCTTTTAATCCAACTCCAAATCTCTAAACAACTAACAATTAATTTAAAAAATATATATATAAGAACAAAGTTGACAACTTGGAGGGTAAAGCATTTACAGCTCAACCTTTTAATCAAGTGTGTGCAATTTTTACCCACTTATGTATAAACAAGTAATTATCGGTCCACAATCAAGAAACGAAAAAAAAATAACATCAAAGAGGAAGAACACATCCGATCCACAATCAAATCTACTAACAAACATCAAATCCAATCCTAATCACACAGCAGCCAACAACACTAAACCTACATCTACATCCCATCACAAATCCAAGAACGAAAAGAACAATTATACACAAGATCTCATATTGCTTCAAACTTTGTTGCCAATCTTTTTAAAGATTTTTTTTTAGTTTGAAGGCTATTCATCATTGATCGAGAACTTTGATATTATCCGAAGATATAGAAAGAAAAATAACAACTATGTCACTTTCTTTCTATTGTTCGTTCATTGACCAAACAAAAAACGAAAAGCACAACAATATTAACCTACCCGAGACCTCAAAATTAGATCTTGAAGTCGAATCCTTTAAAGCTGTGACGAATGAAATCGTGCAAGAAAGATACAAGGATATAGGTTGTGTTGTAATTATGTTTGATTGGGTAGATTAAAGATGATGATGAATCTGAGATAAGATGAAGATGTAATCAGTTGTGATTATGTGATTTTTGTTTCGATCTGAGTTTGATGTGTGGAGGAGATAAGGTTTGGTGAGAGGAGTGTATAGTGATTTTTGTTTCAAGTTATAGCAGATCAGTAAGGGTGGGGTTATTTAATTGATTTAATGTATAAAGACCAAATTACCCCCTTGTGCTAATCACGTGCACAAGGTATAGACGGGAAAATAATGGTGATACACGTGGGGGACCAAAACTGAATGAAACAGTGGAAAAGAAGGACCATTTTTGCACTTAATGAACAGTACGAACCAAACGTGCAATTTGGCCAAACCACAAGGACGATTTTTGCAATTTACTCTAAAATAAACTGTTTAGGCATCTCTAGTTTCAAGAGTCAAATTATTTAAATGACATAAAGAACATACGAGTAATAACATACTAGTATTTAACAAACAGAAGGTTTCCTATAATTTGTTAATATTCTTATCTATATTACGTAAATGGTCAAATGTTAAATGTTAAAAGTTGAAAATAGTCAAATGTGAGAGAAACTTAATACACTAATACACTATCTATGGCAACTATTGAACATATGGTAATTATACAATGCAACAATTGACATAACGACAAAGTAGTGGGTACTGGATAGTTTGAACGTATTCAAGTACTCCATATCTTTTGGTATTCTCTTACATTATCGAGCGTTAAGCAAATACAAAGACCGATCATTCAATACACACATAGCTTTACAGATTTAATTCGACAATGGATCCTAAGGAATGATATCATATATATTCAGATAAAAATGTTACTGATACATGTTGAAATACACAAAACATCTAAACTTTTAACAATATAAACGTATCTTGATAATGGTTTCAAGTTTCGAACGTCAAAACCAACTATAAATTTTTCGTTCCATGTATGCGTTAGAGACTCGTGTTGATAACGAGTTGTAAAACAACAGACCTAGTAGCACAATAAGAACAATTAGCAAGAAAATGTAAGAGAGTATGGAAGTGGAAGATATAACTTATTATCGGTGTATAATACATTACATTAAGTTCCTCTATTTATAGTGACCTCAACATGAATGACATTAAGTACAATGTGGATGTTATAAAACTAATCATAAAGCCGGATGTTATTAGGGGGTTGGCAACACCCACGTGAAAGCACCACACGGGACCGGTGTGGCACTAGAACACCGCTGCCTTCAAAAAAGATCACGGGACGGGATCAATTTGCGTGAGATGGTCACGCACGAGACGAAGCATATGTTAACTATTTTAGTTTTCTTTTTTAGTGGAATTTTTTGTGAGTGATGGATTTTGGTTGAGTGATGTGCTGCCAAAAAAAATATGGGTGAGAGATGGAAAAAGTAGTGAATGATGTGGCATAAAGGGATTGTTTGAGAGTGAGTGATGGGAGATTGGGTGAGGGATGCATTACCAACCCCTTAGTTAGGGAATATAAATGTGTACAATCATTGTAACAAACGAGTCGGGCAGCCGCGCATTGCGCCGGGGTGATTGGCATTAGTTTTTTGCAACTATGTTTTTGTTCATTATGTGAAAAAAAAAAAAAAAAAAAAAAAAAAAAAAAAAAAAAGAAAAAAAAACTTTTTTATTTTGTACGTAAGGACTCTTTTTGCAAAGAGTTGCCGACCTCAGGGGTACTTTGTGTCATTTTCCAAAACTTTCGAAATATACTTTTTGGGAAAAGGACTCCTTTTGCAAAGGGCGTCTACTTCAGGGGTATTTTCTGCCAATTTTCCAAACTATTTTTTTATGTTCATGGTGAACAGTGCTATGATAAACAGTAAATGGTAAATGTATATATCGTATAATATTCATAATATGTACTAGCTTGCATGACCCTTAGCTACTTCTCTCAAACTCCAAGTACTCTTATCAACTCCACAATTCAAATCATCATCATCATGGCTTTTGTTACTGCTACAGGTAATTCCAACCATCTTATAACATTTATTCAACATATACAATTAATAATTTTCTTAAAACACTCTCTCAGTCAAAAAAATAACAATTTTACCACATGGTACAATATCAATCGCCGTTTTGACGTTTATTGTGGTCGTTTGTTCCTTGGCGTTTGTGACGATGGACCAGTATCATTAGACCATGTGTAGTGGGGTGGTGTGGAGAGTGGGGGGTTGTTCGACACGTGGCATGTGGGGTAGGATGGGGCTTTGTTGAAAAAGTGGTGTAATGGAGAGTGGGGGGTTGTTTGACACGTGGCAGTACTTTTTTATTCTTTTTTATTTTTTTTTAATAATAAAAACTAATTAATAATAGTGAATAATATAAATCAAAATACAATTTTATTAAAATAAAGTCTAAAACATTACAATAAAAAAAAATGTCACACATAATTTAAAATAAAACCATTACAAATAAAACTAAAATTACAATTAAAAAAACGAAATCTACTAATCATCGGAATCGTCGTTAACGTCATCGTAATTGTTGTAGTTCTCCTCCTCCTCCTCCTCCTCCTCCTCATCGGACAACATTTTTCGGTTAACCCACGCTTCCTCAATCAAATCCGCCAATAGTGCGTGGTGACTCACGTGGCTTCGTACGTAGGCCGCGTGTTGAACGGCTTCTTCGGGGGTTAATCCCGGCAGTGGTTCGTTTTCTTCGCCCGGGTGATAATCTTGACAAAAGGCCCGTCCTTCGTCCTCTAATATCATGTTGTGTAGAATGAGGCACGCACGCATAACATCCTTAATCTTATCCTTCGTCCATAAACGACAAGGATTCGCCACAAACGCGAAACGTTTTTTGAGAACACCGAAACATCTTTCTATGTCCTTTCTTGCCGATTCTTGTACTTTTCTCCAGTTATCTTTTTTAGGATCGATCGGCTGTGACATCGTTTTCATGATGAACGAGTATTCCGGGTATATACCGTCACCCAAAAAGTAGCCACCTGGATGGAAGTTGTCATTAGCATAAAAACCAAGAGACGGCGCAGTACCTGAGATGATGTCCTCGAGGACGGGTGATTGCTCTAAAATGTTGATATCATTAAGAGAGCCGGGGACACCAAAGTAAGCACTCCATATCCATAGATCGTATGAGCAAACGGCTTGAAGAACCAGCGTTGGACCTTTGTGGCTTCCCCCATGGTATTGACCTCGCCAAGCAGTTGGACAGTTAGCCCATGCCCAATGCATGCAATCTATACTACCCATCATACCGGGTATGCCATGAACCTCTTGGTGCACATCGTATATTTTCATCAAATCACTTTTTGTCGGCTTTCTTAAATACCTCTTCTCGTACAAGGTTTTAATTCCTATTATATAAGAATAACAATAAATATATAACTACATAAATATATAAGAAAAAAATTAAATATATAAGAAAAACAACAAATATATAAAATATTTTTTTTTTACCTATTGTAAAATGCTCAAGTGTGTCCCGACACGTTTTGTCGGCCATCTTTAAATACTCGTCATTGATGTCGGTGGAGACACCGTAACCGATCACCCGCATAGCAGCTGTGCACTTTTGTATCGACGTGAACCCCGGGGTACCCAATCCGTCGGGTTTTTGTTTAAAGAAATCGAAATGCGCCTCCAAATCATTTGCGATACGCAAAAATAACCGTTTGCTCATTCTAAAACGGCGCCTAAATGCTCTGTCATCGTACGTTGGCTCCGTTGGGTGGAAATAATCTTTCATCAACCTTTCGTTGGCATCAAAACGGTCTCGATAAACTTTTGTTCTTCTTTGGATCGTTTTTGGTGGGTTTTGAGCGACGTACGTAGCTACAGCCCCAGCAACAAGAGACACCGTTTCTAGTTCTCGATCGGAGAAATCGTCATCCGAACTAGTATCAAAAATATTAAAAGACGACGAAGGAGAACCCATTGAATAAAAACGTGAAAGATTGTATAAAATTTGTTGAGAGTGGATTGTGTTTGAGATTATTGTGGTGTAAAATACATATGTTTTTGTGTGTATATATAGTGAAAAATGAAGGAAGGAGCGTTGCATTTATTTTGTTACCGTTGGTTTGCCTATTGCAACGTTCGAATTCAGAAACAAGACTAAATTTGGAGCGCTGTCAGAACAGCTTGGCACCGGATTTTTTAGCCAACAGCGCCCCTCCGTTTTGCGAAGGAGGGCGCTGTTGGGCAAAAAATTGGGTGCATCCGCGCCCACTACGGATGGTCTTAGATGGCTTCAAGAATTGCTAACACGCATGTGCTAGAAGAAGGGCACAAGGTATGTAATCTTGTAATGACTTTGCACCTTACATTTAAATTGACAAGCAAGCTATATTAGTCACACTCTAATAATCACTCGATTTGACAAGCAAGCTATATTAGTCACACTCTAATAATCACTCGATGCTTACAAAAATCATAAAGAGTAATGATAAATAGGCCTGCTAATTAGACATACAAATGAGCCTACCTTATTTACATATTCAATTTTTGAAATACATAATTTTTCTCTCTTCATATTCACCAATCATTTTTTAAATACATCAATCACATTTGCCATTATGTTTCTTCACACTTGATCTTGTAATCCTTAGAATAATCTCCCTAATTTCAGCTATAATTTTAATTTTGAGTGTGTTTGTTTCATTAAAATATTTTGGGTCTGAATTTGACTATCACATTTTGCTGGTAAGAGGTGGTTGTAAAGTATGAATATGAATGAAATAATTGTTTGCTTTTGTATAATTGTGTGAATGGTTTTAATTGTCCGCTTTTTAAGTATATTTATTAAACCATAACAATACGATGAATAAGTAGCTTGTGTAAACATGAAACAAAACATTTATATCATAAATTTAACACAATAATAAACCAACCTAATAAATTATCTTAATACATATCCTAAATTTAACATAGTAAAAAACTATTAAACGAATTGTCTAAAAAAAGACAAAAATTTACACGAAGCAACAATTAAGTAACTTATCTAAAACCAAATAATTCAAGACCTAGATTGCATTATTTGTTCCACGATTTGATCTCATAAGTTAATCATATAGTGTTGAGCAGCTTCACTCCCAATTGGTTGAACAACTTCAATGTCACCATCATTATCATCACTTACATTTTCATTACAATGTATGTCACCTTGGCCGTATTGAGAGAAACAATCATCGCTTAGACCCTTCTTCCTTACTACCTCCGTCCCATATTAAGTGTCCATAATGGAATCTTGGGATGTCCCAAATTAAGTGTCCAGGGAATATTTTCAACCAATGAGAAGAGACTTTAGTGGGTAATAGTGATATTTGATTGGTGGAGAGTGTAGTTAGTGGAATTTCCTAAAACTTTGTGCTTTTGGAAAGTGGACACTTAATATGAGACGGAGGGAGTATAAAATTATGAATATCAAAACATGCAATAGTGATATCTCTTGGTTTTACCAGAAGAAATTGGGCACACTCTTTAAGATTGAAAAACGTGTTTTTAAGACACCAAATGCATGCTCAATTATGTTTCGAAGTTTTACATGAGCGTGATTGAATTTTTTTTACTGGCCATTCCATGTTTGCGAAAAAAAGTATCCGAACCAATACCTGGCATTGTGATATGGAACCATAAACTCACGTGTGTTATACGCAGCGTCACATAGATAATATTTATCTTAAAAAAACAAACGAGTCAAAGTCATAACAAACCACATAAATTGAAAAGATTAGTGCACACGTATTAACATTCATTATTTAGTGACCTAAACATCTATGAAAGGAACACCTTGTAGGATGTCCAAATGTTGCAACCGAAAGGATCATAATTATCATATTTCACAGCATCTGATGTGTCAAATCTGATAGAAAGGATTTTTTAAGTATATTTAACGAGGTTATAGGCCAAAAATGTTCTTCCTTCCACGTTATTTATCCACACACTCATATTCAAGAATTTAGAATTTTATGACGTTTGCACATTAGGTTCAAAAGTCTATGGCGTCATCTGGTAAGGAGTGCTTTAAGACATTTGGCCAAATTTTACATATTTTTCTTGAGTTATATATGTGTTCAAACGTAACCACTTTTCATGAAACGGGTGAATTGACGAAGTAACTAATGCATTCGCATACAACCATAGTGATCTCGTTTCTATTATAGCATAGAGACAAACTACTATTTCATACAATACACCAAAAAAAGAAAGAAATGATAAATTTTGTACATTTGGTTTTCTGTTAGCTATACAATACGACTACTACATTAACAGTCTGAGACAAAAGGTCGGTTCTGGTTGCAGTAAAAAAACTAGGCAAACTTAAAACAACTAAAAAGTCGTACAGGATGCCTACAACATATCATGTATTCATTACTAGAAATAAGTGTGTGTAACGTACAAAGAGACCCATAAATTACGCAAGCAATGAGACCGCTTTGTAGCCATAAACATACACGAAATAAAACCATAAATTCAGCAAGCAAAGAGACCGTTTTGCAGCCATAAACTAAGACCAAAAAAAACAATGAATTCAGCACACAAAGAGACCGTTTTGCAGCAATAAGCATACATGAAAAAACCCATAAATTGAGCAAGCAAAGAACTCATATACTCATTGTCTTATTTAGGAATTTTACCCAAAATCCTTGTAACAAACAAACAACGACATAACAACAAAAGAAGCAAAACAACAAGAAAAACAACAAATCTGCTCCTACAATGAACAACAATATGCTCCTACAATGCAAGATCAAAAAAACAAAGCAAATCCAAGAAAATCAAGAAAAACCCATATACATAATCTTGAATCTTATACACATAGAGCTCATATACTTAAAAGAACTAACCAAAACAACATAAATTCAAATAAATCATTAAAAATAAAAAGATAAAGCATACCTTGTGACGGCAGTGGCTGGAGGTGGTTGTGACGATGACGGCTAGAGGTGAACGGCGGCGGACGAAGGTGGGTGAAGAGTTTTGTGGTTTTAAAAGGTTTGGAGGTGGGTGAAGGGTTAGGAGGTTTTGAAGGTTGTGGGAGGCGACTCATAATTTTTCAAGGTTAAAAGGGAGTAAAACCTAATCCCTAACTCTAATCCAGTAAGAGGTTTTACATCTAACCGTGTTTGAACCAAAAAAAACAAACAACCCCCATCTCTGACCTGGATAAGAGTGAGAGGCGGTTCAGACGTTTATTGAAAAAACAAATACAACGTTTATTTCAGCCAACGGCTCCATAAAATGGCAAGGCGGACTGAAGATAATGTATGTGACCAGTTTTTTTTTTTTTTTTTTTTTTTAATTGTTCAGACACGGTTAGATGTAAACCTCTTGTTGGACTAGAGTTAGGGATTTGGTTTTACTCCCTTTTAACCTTGCAAAATATTGAGTCGCTTCCCACACCCTTCAAACCCTCCAAACCCTTCACCCACCTCCAAACCTTTTAAACCCACAAAACTCCTCACCCACCTTCGCCCGCCGTCGTTCACCTCTAGCCGTCATCGTCACAACCACCTCCAGCCGCTGCCGTCACAAGGTATGCTTTATCTTTTTATTTTTCATGATTTATTTGAATTTATGTTGTTTTGGTTAGTTCTTTTAATAGTAGCAGGGTACCCGCGCGTTGCGGCGGCGGGTACCCTGAAATAAAAATTTCTGGTGAATCATGTATTTTAGTTTATTATGTTCTTTTGGACAATAAATTTACGGATACCAAGACATTCGTTTAGCCCGTGCCCGTTGGCCCGTGCCCGTTCGGGCTCGAGCCCATTTGGCCCGTTGCCCGTTCGGGATTGAATATTTGTATAATGTGCTTTATTATTTGTATTAATGATATTTAATGCATGATTTGTGTTTAAGTTGATTGTACAATATGCTTGATAATTTGTATTTCTTATGTAAGGGGTGTTTTAATAACTTCATTAATTGTATTTATTGACCAGTTAATTAATTGATTACATTAAATATCTTGACCACATTAATAGTGTTTTGCATTTTGTACATTAAGCTTTAAGACTTGTAAGTTATGTAATAGAGAAATTATGTGCAAGCTATTGAATTTTTATAAAAAACAAGCTGAATTTTTAAGTATTTCTATTTATAGAAGTCCTTCCTCCATTATAAGATAGTAAGATTCGTTCTATGTGTATAAGATTCAAGATTATGTATAGGGTTTTTTCTTGATTCTCTTGGATTTACTTTGTTTTTATGATCTTGCATTGTAGGAGCATATTTGTTTTTCATTGTTGGAGCAAATTTGTTGTTGTTTCTGCTGTTGTTGTTACAAGGATTTTTGATAAAATTCCAAAATAAGACAATGAGTATGTGAGTTCTTTGCTTGCTGAATTTATGAGTTTTTTCATGTATGCTTATGGATGCAAAACGGTGTATTTGCATGCTGAATTCATGGGCTTTTTCGTGTTAGTTTATGGCTGCAAAACGGTCTCTTTGCTTGCTGAAACCACAAGTAGAAGTGTTTGCTCTTTGATTAAACTAACTAGTCACCTAATAACCATGGGACAAGGAGTGGCTAAAAGAAAAACAAAAGGGGTGGCTAGCTTCTAACATTTGATAAAAGTTGTAAGGCCATAAAATATGGTAAAAGAGGGTATGGCATTGTGATTAAAATAATGTAAAAGAAAAAAAAAATGTGTATCCTTATGTTGTTTTTGTTTGATGTCGTGGAACCAAGAGGAAAAGCAAGAAAGTGAAAAAATTTTAAAGTGTATTTTGGTAAAGTATTAAGGGTATCGGGTAGATTCTGCATTCATGTAAATGTAAATATGCAAGTTTACGTAACTAATATAAAAGTTTTAAAACCGCAAGCATATAAATGAAAAAATGTGCTTGTAATGATGATAATATGCTAGAAATAAGTAGACTAAATTTAGCCCGAAGCCATTGTGCATTAAATATTGTTTTTCGGATTACGTGATTTAACTTAATAGTTATGCGTAAAAGTAAATATGTAAACTTCCAAAAATAAAATATTTTTAAGTTTATGAGTAAGTTTTGACCTGGAAAATAAGAGTTGTTACAACTATACTTACACCAAGCATTAAACAACTACATACACAATGAGTTGGTGACACACTTCATATCGTTTAAAGTTAACATGAGGGCACTTTGAGAATCTCCAACCGCCTAATGAGACACTCACCATGAACTCTTCTCTTTGTAATTAGTCTAACCTAGAAAACATCTTCAAGGCTACAAAGTGATAAACAAGCATTTTTCATAGCACAAACAAATTTTTTTACGGCATATATTATTAAAAAAATTAAAACTAGCAAGATGCTAGAAAAAACAAACACCAAAGGATATGTAACAATACAGTCCCGACTAGAACACCTACCAAAACATAAAACTAAAATCCTAAAAAGAAACTCTCGAAATAACCTAGAAAACCAAAACAACGCCAACAAGCAACGCCTGAAAACAAACGAGTAAGCCTAAAACAACACCCGAATAACCTAACTCCTAGGAAATCCAACATCCAATATCTATAAGTGTGTGAGGTGTAGAACGGAAAATAGGAAAGGGAAACCTTTTTCCTTGCGGGAACTAAGAAAAACTCATACCACTCACTGAGGTAAAGTATTTTTTTTTTCTTTCACGGGAGTTGAATCCCGCATCAACCTTCACACATCAGAAGGAGAGAGAAACATTATATTGTTTTTTGCGTGTGTATTGTGAGTGTTTATTTGTGTTTTCAGAGTGTTTTTAAATGATAAAAAATAGAAAAAAATTAATGGAAGAGCGAGAATGTGTTGCATTGATTAAGGGAAAGTCGAGGAAAAAAATTAATGAAGTATTTTTTGATGATGTGAAGCCGAAGGAAGACCCTCAACTGTAAATATAACATGGAACCTAAACTAATAGCACCCACAGGACACCTATAAATACACCAACTATCCATGACTTGACAAACTATTAAATAAGATTGCCAAATGACGAAGAAACTTGGAGAGACCATTTTCATTTCGTTGATGACATAACATGAATTTACTGATTTGTTGCTCAACTCAATAAGATTTAGAGTTCTAATCTTCTTTTTAATCAAACAATCACTTCTTTCCAATTTTTGAGTTTGTAATGATGATGGATTTGTGTTTATTAAGCCCAAATAATAAAGCCTATCAAGTATCAACATCCTTGCTCACTGAATTTGGAATAGAGGGCCCAACCATCGCAAACCATCCACAAACCCATTTTTGTAAAATGAAATGATTGGCATTACCAAATTTATGTCAAACCCTACGTGTCATTAAGATACACGGACCAAAATGTAAGTTATTTTTGGATAATTTTTAGAACGCGTTTTCATTAATTGAATACGCGAAACTGCCGATTTGAGTGAAGAAGGGTTTTGAAGAAGCGTATGCAAGAAGCTGTGGATGAATAATGAAGAAGCAGTGTTGTACTTTCCTACTTTACCAGCCAATAGTATTTGTTACATGTCAGACAATTAATTGCATCGGGTGCTTTATACACTGGTACAAAACTCTCGTTTATTATATTAGATGAGATTCAAAACATAACAAACACAATTCAAAACAACGGGTTTTCAAATAACCAAAACTATAGTAAAAGTTTAAAAACTATAGTAAAATTTATGTCTAAACAACGGGTTTTCAAATAACCAAAATATATGATATTCAGTCAAGGGTAGAGGATATAATTCTACATCTGTGTGATGCTATTAAGGATGATGTTATTGCTCAACCATCGATCAATACATCGACTCATCAGTCTCTTAACCCTGAACCTGTATTTGAAGGTGTTAACATCTCCATTCCCCGTAAAGTGGTTGAAAAGATTAGTTCTCGTTTGGAACATACTTTATATGGCTATTTTATTGGAAAAAGGATGGCGTTTCCTGTTGTTGAATACTATGCTAGGAGTAACTGGGCGAAACATGGTCTTAAAAGGATCATGATGAATTCCAAATGATTCTTTTTCTTCAAATTTGATTCATTGGTTGGTTTAAAAGCTGTTTTGGAAGAAGGTCCTTGGATGATACGCAAGTCCCCTATAATTCTCAAGAAATGGTCTATGGATACTTGTTTGCGTAAGGAAGAATTGACTAGCATACCGTTATGGGTTAAATTGCATGATGTCCCTCTTCAATTCTTTGAAGAGGATGGTATTAGTTTGATTGCTTCTTTTATTGGTAAGCTTGTAATGCTTGATTCTTACACTAGCTATATGTGTAAGGATTCGTGGGGTAGAAGTAGCTTTGCTAGATGTCTTATTGAGGTTAAGTCTGAATCTGATCTTGTGGAGGCTGTGACTATTGGTTTCCCCTCTCTCACTGGAGAGGGTTTTAATAAAGAGACTATACGTGTTGAGTATGAATGGAAGCCCCCCAGGTGCAATTTATGCAAAATAATTGGTCATTCCCATGATCAATGTCCTAAACAGGTGTTGAGGCCTCCTACACAGGTGGTTAGTCCTTTTACTGTTCCTACCTCTCATGTTGCTACTCCTACTGTGGAATTGGATACTGATGGTTTTCAAAAGATGGGTAAAAAAAAGAAGAAGAAGAAGGGTAAAGCCAAGGCTACTAATGGGAATCAATCTGTTGGTACTACGGTTAAAAAGTTCAAATTTGTTCCTAAGGCAGCTACTAGTACCTAAGAAGGGAGCTCCTACTATGGTTAACGCATCTACATCGTCGTCTCAGTTGAAGTCTACTGGTAATGCTTCTAAGGAAGTTAATATTACTACATCTAATCCGTATGCTGCATTGGTGATGGATGATGTAGATGGAGAAGATTTTGTGGAAAATGTGTTTGATGAATCGGCCAATCTCTTTGCTAATACTGGGGCAAGTTCATCTCGCACATTTTCTGCTGGCTAGTTTTTTTTCAGTTCTTTTTCTAGATGCATCTTTTGTTTCTAGTTTTGTAAGTGCTTTTGGCATGTCTTAAGCACTAGTGTTAGGTGGTTATCAAGCTTTTTTAGCTTGAGGTTAATATGGTACTTCGGCCATATTTCATTTGTACTTAAACATTTTTGGTTAATCTATTTACCAGGGTGAAGGATTACTCCCCTTTAACCAAAAAAAAAGGGTTATTACACAAAAAAGTTACTAATGTTTTCAAAAAATTTGTCTCAAGTTACTATAGATTTTTTTTTTCAACCAGGTTACGAATGTTCATGGGTTCTTTAATTAGGTTACTCAACGTTCAAATAAGTTACACTATGGTTACTCCCAGGTTGGGATACCGGGTGTAACGGTTTTCCACTATCTTTAATTTACATTTTTGGTCCCTGTGGTTTTCTCGAGTATAACAGATTTAGTCCTTAGATTTTTTCTTCCCGAATCCTCTCCTGTGGGCGACCCATAACGGGGTTTTCATACGTTTTTATCCGTTCTTGTCCGCTTTCATCTCTTTTTATACGTTTTCATCCATTTTTATCCGTTTTTGTATGTGTGCGCCCGTTTTTCTTACGTTTTTGTTCGTCTTTATACGTTTTCATCCGTTTTTGTTCGCTTTTTTATGTTTTATACGTTTTCGTCCATCTTTATTATATCTTTGTTCGTTTTTATATGTTTTTTTTCGTTTTATATGTTTTCGTTCATTTTTATATGTTTTCGTCCGTTTTTTACTGTTTTATAGGTTTTCGTCTGTTTTATACGTTTTTTACGTTATATCCGTTTTTATACGTTTTTGTCCATTTTTTACATTTTATACGTTTTTTTCTATTTTTAACGTATAAAAGGACAAAAACAGAAAAACGGACGAAAACGTATAAAAACGGAAAACGGACAAAACCGTATAAAAACGGATGAAAACAGATAAAAACATATTAAAACGGATGAAAACGTAAGAAAAACGGACAAAAGCTTATAAAAACGGACGAAAACGTATAAAAACAGCCAGAAAAACGTATAGAAACGGACGAAAACATATAAAAACGGACAAAAACGTATAAAAACGGGCAAAAACATAATAAAGACGGACGAAAACGGATAAAAACTTATAAAACCGACTAAAACGGATAAAAATGTAAGAAAAAACGTATAAAACGAAAAAAAAACACATATAAACGGACGAAAACGTATAAAAACGGACAAAAACATATAAAAACGTATAAAAACGGGCAAAAACATAATAAAGACTGTAACACCCCCAAAATCATATCGCTGCGGAAATAACATTTGGGGTTCTACTTAACTGGATCATAACATAAGTAATAGAGAACGAAATTATCAAATTCGTTTTAAAAGTTTTATTTAATAAAACATCAGTTTTACATAATTGAGTTGCGGAAAATAAGGTCCATAATTGTTATTAGTTGTCCCATTGTACAAAAACCTTGGTTATGAGTGTTATGTGTATACTTCAAAAGTGTGCATATGCCCTTGCCACGCACTGCCTTACATCATCATACGTCAATCAATTATACACCTGAGAAAATATGCTAAAAAGTGTCAACACAATGGCTGGTGAGTTCATAGAGTTTATGTAAAGCAGTAAGGTTGTAACAAAATTTAAGCATGTGACCATCACCCTGATGACACATCAATATAAAATGTCTAGTACTAAGTTCATGCAACCGAAAAAGTTTTCTAGCTATATGTAGGAGGTTACGCACCCTGTAGGTATCAAAATACCCAAGTATAGTAGGTGGTTACGCACCCTGAAATGTAGGTAGTTACGTACCCAAGTAATGTAGATATCTAGTACCTAAGTAGTGTAGGTGGTTACGCACCCTGAAATGTAGGTAGTTACGTACCCAAGTAGTGTAGGTGGTTACACACCTAAATATGTAGGTAGTTACGTACCCATGTAGTGTAGGTATCGAGTACCCAAATGATGTAAGTAAATATGCACCCTGATGTGTAGATAACAAGTAAATAGCATTGTACTCAAATAATCAAAGCAAGTATATAAGAAGCATTTTGATGAAATCAACCATGTAAAGTGAATAATGAGTTTAAGTAAAATGAGCATGTGTCTCCAAAGAATATAAACTTGTTAAAAGTAAATGTAAATAGTTGAGCATGTTTTCTCCCCCAAAAGTGTATAAAACAAGCATTAAAAGAGTAGGGGCTATGACTCACCGTGAGTGGATGATGTTTAAGAATATAACGAAATCGCTCGATAAGCCAGGAAAACATCTACGTGCAACCTAGAATAATTGTTGTGTCTCAGATTTGGAATAATGTCTAGGAAAACATAAACGAGACTATATACGTCCTTATATCGATCATGATGTAGTACTTGGTAGTTTGTGTATCATCCAAAATAATATGTCCATTATGTATCCGTTATATCCAATATGTCCAAGTCCGTTATGTCCGATATCCTGAGTCCGAGTCTAATATTATAATCTGATATAAGCTAAATGTCCAATGTGTCCAATGTCTAAATGTCTAATGAAAGTTATATTGTACTTAATTTTGTGTAAGTAACTTAAATGGTCTTATAAGTTCTCGTCGTTTTACAAAAGTTACTATTCTGAAGGTAAAATAAACTTAGGAATGTTTATTTTGAATGAAGATTGTTATTTTTATGAAGTTCATTATGTTTAGTGAGTAATTAGTTTTGAAAATCACATGGTTCTTAATTACTTGTCTAGTGAAAACTAATTTTGTTTGAGCCAAAAACTGTTTTACAATTTGAGACAGTAAACTGCCTTCATTTGGCATTTTCAGGCCGAGTTTCCTAATTGTGGACGTAAAACATCATTCCGGACAACTTTCGTATTTTAACTTTTTGATGAATCGGACCATTACTGCCTCTAAAATTTACCTCAGTTCGTGGACAGTAGGTTTTGGACAGTTTCATTTTTTCGGTTTCCTTAACTTTTTTCGATCATAACTTTTGACTCGTGTACTCCTTTTGAGTGATTCAAATTGCTACATTTTCCTTATAAAACCCTCTATAACATTAAGTAATTTCCCAATGTCATGGTTATTCTATTTTGGTCATTTTCATAGCATAATTCACTAGTTTACTTGTTTACTTATATAAGTTAACATATAGATCTTTCAACTTGTTTTAAAGGTCTTGTACATCATGATCCAATATAGAGAGCATATATAGCATAGATTAAGAATATGAAACATGTAAATAATGTTGATCATGAGTGAGCTAGGTTTTCTTACAACTTTTGGCTTTCTATAAGAAAGGAAATCAAGAATCAAAGAACTAGAACAAGAACTAGTAACCCTAGCTTCCAAATTCTTCAACCCAACCCTTGATAACCTTGATCTAACCATACTAAGAACACTTGTAAGAAACTTATAAGCTCAGCCCCTATATCCTTGTGTAGCTCCTAATCCAACCATGGAATCACCAAATAAACACTAGTTTCATGTAGAGATCACTAAGGCCTTCAAATTTGATGTATAATTTGTAGTATGAAAATCAATCGATCATGGTGCTAGGGATTGTATGGTGGGCGGCAAAGGAGGAGAGAATGGAATAGTTTTTGGTGATCTAGTAGCCAAATGAGAAATGAGAAATAATAAAGATCTAGATATTTAGTTAACTAATAAGTCTTACATGAGAAGATTGCATGAATTATCACCAAGATATTGATTCCCTTGGTGATTCACAACATATGTCGCCCATGGGCTGGTTTAGAAGAGATAATATCAAGTCTTGATATTATCTTGTGTTTACGGAGTGAATTTTGGTCCTGGTAATCACTAACTGTAAGCCGTTAAGTCACGAAACTTAAAATTAGGTGTCCTAATATTACAAAACTTATAAATGTGTTAAAACGTATCAATATACTCTATAAAATATATTAAATGAGTGATAAGTTGTATTATGGTGCTTAATTGTCGTAAAAAAACTAAAACCGTAGGCTTAAAATGCGTAAAACATAAAACCAGAAAATGTAAAAATCTAAATCTTGTGGAAATGTCGTATGATGTGAAAAACACATATTTCTCTTGTTTGAAATTTTGTATGGACATATCGGGATGTTTAAATGACGTTTAAACCTAAACGTAAATCTCAAACACGGTTTTGTGAAACTTGCAAAAATGACCCGACGAGTGTCAAACTCTCGTGTTATCATGAAAATAGGTTAACTTACAAGAATGTAAAATAAAATTTCGTGAGTGAATAGTAAAAGTGAATAGTAAAAATGAATAGTAATTCAAAAATGCGAATTGTTACAAAGACGGACAAAAACGTATAAAAACGGACGAAAACGGACAAAAACGGATAAAAACGTATGAAAATGTAAGGAAAACCCGTTACCGGTCGCCCACAGGAGAGGATCGGGGGAAAAAAATCTAAGGACTAAATCCGTTAAACCTGACAAGCCACAAGGACCGTTTAGTAACTTTTTACCTGCTATCATAAGTTGTAATATATGGAGTAACATAAAGAACTGGTCACGCAAACATAAGTAACCTGGTTGAACAAAAAAAATTATAGTAACTTAGGACAAATTTTTGAGAAACTTTAGTAACTTTTTTGTGTAATAACCCTTTAATAAATTTCAAGCTCTTCATGTATGCTTTGAAGCTTGCTATAGAAAAGGGTTGGAGTCGGAAAATCTGGGCGTCGTATAAACCACTTGAGCTCATAAGCACAATACTTTGGTACAGTATGTACATAATCAATGATGATGGTATTCTCAATATCGGCTTGAGCAAGAGTTGCAAAAGGATACTTTTTAGACTTATCTTTGGAGACTTTAAACAATAAGAGCACACGGTGTGGCTTCGCCACTCCAGCGTGGCATCTTCGTTGATCCTCGCCACGACACGCCCCCCTTTTTTCGCCAGTTGAACCCTCGTCGTATGCACGGCGAGGGTAAATTTTGTACCTTTTTCAGGTTTCTTTTCTTTTTTCTTTTTTTTTCCCGATCTATAATCAATTTGTGTTTTTGTGTGTAAATAAAGTGTGTGCGTGTGTATGTGTGTGTGTGTGTGTGTGAAGAAGAAGAAGATGATGCGCATGATTTTTTTTTTTTTTTTTTTTTTTCTCCTGAAGTGGGTTGGATTACTACTAGTATATGAAGTGGGCTTTAATGAATTGGGTTGAATGTGGGTTAAGTGTTTTTTTTTTTTTTTTTTTTTTTTTTTTTTTTTTTTTTTTTTTTTTTTTTTTTAGTTAAGTTTTTATTATTATTTTTTTTTAAACTTTTTTATAAAAAATGTTATTTATATTTTTATTTGAATAAAATGATTTTAGCTTATTTGGAAATTTGAATAAAAAAACGAAGTTGTAAGTGGTGGTCCCCAAATGAGTAAGTTGAGGTTAGTTGTGAGTGGGGGTTAGTTGTGGAGTGATGATGTACCCTCCTAACGGGTCGAAGGACTCCCCTTCGAGCCTATAGAAAGCCCTCCCTTCGGAGGCCCAGGTTAATCTTCTAACACGTTTCATTGGCGTAAAACCATTCGCCTGCGAACTGGTTACCATGTGGGAATCCGCCAATCGAAGCCCTAAGCCCTTCGGGGTATTCCTGACGAAGGGACTAGCACGAAGGACCATCCTGACCTGGTCAAACCTACGTCTCCTCTATCCCTTGGCTTTCCCGCCAAAACAGAGATCGTGGGTTACAAAGCCCTAGCGGTTACCACTTTCCATGGGACGCCCCCATGATCTCCGAACTATGTGCAACCGCTCACTATGCCCTATTTATCCCCTATAAATAGCATAGTCGGGCCAAAACTAAGTAAGTTAACTTCACTCTCTAAATTTACGACCTACATTACCATTACACATACTTACTCGCACGCCGGAGGTGGTTCGCAGGGTCCAACCCCTGCGCAATCACTTAACGTAGTATCTTCGTATTTCTTATTTTCAGGTTAAGAACAAGCTTGGCGCAATCTCAACACCCCATTATTCCTTTGATCACCATCGAAGGCTTGGTTGGCAAATATTTGTTCAATCAGTGGCGCCATCCGTGGGACCGCTACAATTGGTCTCGTTAATTCCGAGCTTATAACCTACCAACTAATCTCACTATTATTCCGGCATGGATCAAGGAAGAGAAGATACACCCCCACCGGGTTTCTCTACCTTAACACCAATACCAACCGACGACCCTAACAACCTTCCCCCAATAACCGCCTCCACCTTCACAACACGTTCTCACCCAGAAATCACAACCAACAATCATGCTTCGACATCAGCCAACCCAGAACCTGTCATTAGCCCAGCCTTTGTCGAAGCCAACCACGAAGTGTTGGAAACCCTTTTAAGGGCTCGTAACAGACAAGTCAGGAATGCTGAGGTGCGACGGGAGTTGGAATACTCGAGTGATGAGTATGATGAAGAAATGGAGATGGAGCCTAGGCCTCCGACTCAAGGGCCAACCTTATCGGCCTTAAAAATTGGATCTCCAATTGGTCGAAGGCTAAGCTAAAGGTCTGTTGGTTTCGAAGGAGTTCCCGAGAGGGCTCCGACAAGAAGAGAAGGAGCGGTTACCGAAGGCTCTAACGGTAGGAGCCAGCTTAGGGAAGAAAGGGGGGTGATTTTGCCTCCCTTACTAGCAGCTCATCTTGGAAGGACTGAAGCTAGGGTTCCGTTGCAGCCTTCTCACGCATCAGGCGTAGAAGGCAATCCGTCTACATTTAATATAGGAGGAAATCTTCCTCCCAATGGTATGTACCCCTCGTTCCAAACTCAGTCTTATCCTCAAAATTTATATCCTCCAGCAAATGGACAGCCTAATAACCCAAGCTTCCCCCAAAATTATGGGAGCATGCCCTTCGGCCATCCTATGGCGTACCCTCCGTACGCCATGGGAAATAGTTACCCGTTTGCCATGAATACACCTTATCAGTCCTACCCAGGCCAGACTCCTATGGGAATGCCCCCAAACAGCAATCCATACAATATTGTCCCCATATATGCACCACCTTATAATTGTCTATATTCAGACCCTATGGGTTCAGCTACACCTTTTGTTAGACGGATAGAAGATTACCCATTGCCTGATGGGTTAAAAATGCCTTCACACGTTGGGACTTATGATGGGAAGGGGGATCCGGACAATTTCTTACACTTGTTCGAAGGGGCTATCAAGATGCAAAAGTGGGTTATGCCGGTGGCCTGTCATATGTTTACATACACCCTACGGGATTCTGCTCGTATTTGGTGGAATGGGAAAAAGCCCGGTAGCATCGTCAACCTTGATGATCTCAAAGCCAAGTTCCGGTCACACTTCAGTCAGCAAAAGAAGTTCACAAGGACTCATTTAACGGTGCACAACATCAAACAGAAAGATAACGAAAGCACCAGGGCCTTCGTTACTAGGTACACCGATGAGAATTTGCAAATTTTGGGTCTTCATGAAGATCAACGTATTTCTGGTTTCGTACATGGCCTTCGGAATCGGAGTTTGGTGGAATTCCTGTCCACCGACCTCTCGACAACTTACAAGGGGTTGACCGAAAAGACATATACTTGGATTGAAGCGAAAGAGGTGTCCACTAATGGAGCTACGATAGATAAAGATAGCAACAACAAGTTTTCGAAGCATTCTTCGTGGGAGGGGTCCAAGAACAAGAACAGAGATAGGTTTTCTCCGTACAACAAAGGCCCCAACCATGGCTTGTTAAGCAGTCTAACGAAGTCGCCAAAGGAAATACTTGCTACGGAGAGGGCAGCCAAAGCCTTCGAAGCGCCTCCCCATATGACAAGTAAGGGAAAAAACAGGGATACCAGCAAGTACTGTCACTTCCACGAAAATTACGGTCACGACACGAACAGTTGCAGAGAGCTGAAGAAACAGATAGAGGAAGCTGTGAAGTCCAGGCAATTGGCACATTTGGTTAAGGGTATAAAGAAGGGAAAGGAAGAGACGACCGACACCACTCCTCTCGAAGCCCCAATACTCATGGTCCGTTGGGGCGAAGCCAACTTGAAAAGAAAGGTAACGGAGGGTAACGAAGTAGGGGAGGTAACTTTTCCTCCTCTTGTAGGTCAAATCCCTTCAAATGATCCGGTAGTCATCAAAGTCCTCATTTCCAACCGGGAAGTGAGTAGAGCCTATATGGACTGCGAAAGCTCCTGCGAAATCATCTATGAGCACTGCTTCCTCAAGCTTAATCCTTCGATCAGGTCACAGCGAATTGATTCGAAGATACCCTTGGTAGGATTTTCTGGCGAACATTAATGGCCTCTGGGAGAAGTTCCATTGGAAATAACGATTGGAGAAGGCAAGCTCACAAGGACAGAAACCCTCATGTTCGCTATCGTAAGGTCCAGCTCTCCTTACAACTTGTTGATAGGAAGAACCGCCATGCAAAAAATGGGGATCGTAGTCTCTACCATACACGCAGCGGTAAAATTCCATACACCCTATGGGATAGGCACCGTCCTCTCCACTTACAATCAAGGACATAGGGGAGACAACGGTAAAAAGATTCGAGAAAGTCCAGAGGAACCTCCGAAGGTCATCCTAAGTTGTACGGATGCCGAAGAACGTATCGTGGTGAATGAGCTCTATCCAAAGCAAACAGTGGTAATCGGAAAGCAACTCCCTGCTAACTTCAAAGCAGACTTGGAGAAGCTACTCAGAGCCAACAAAGACGTATTTGCATGGACGTATTCAGATATGACCGGGGTTCCCAGGACTCTTATGATCGACGGCAAGCCCTTCGGTACAGAACATAAGCTTAACGAGTTCAAGCACATTGAACCAATTAAGCAAAAGCGACGAAGCCTAGCACCAGAAAGAAGTGCAGCCGCTCGTAAAGAGGTGGACGAGCTCGTACAAGCAGGTATTCTCAAAGAAGTGAAATACCAAACTTGGGTTGCTAATCCAGTTATTGTAAAGAAAAGTGATGGAGGGTGGCGTATGTGCGTTGACTTCACCGATATCAACAAAGCCTGTCCGAAGGACTGCTACCCTCTACCAGAAATTGATTGGAAGGTCGAATCCCTTTCGGGGTTCCGTTTGAAATGCTTTCTGGATGCCTACAAGGGGTATCACCAAATACAAATGGCGAAGGAGGACGAGGAGAAAACAGCCTTTTACACAGGAAAGGGTGTCTATTGTTACAAGAAGATGCCCTTCGGCCTAAAGAACGCAGGGGCTACTTATCAGCGTTTAGTAGACAAGGCCTTCCATAAGCAAATCGGAAGGAACTTGGAAGCCTACGTCGATGACATGGTAATAAAAAGCAGAACCGAAAAGGACCTCCTCTCCGACATTCAAGAAACCTTCGATCAATTACGGGCAATCAACATGAAGCTTAACCCCAAGAAATGTTCCTTTGGCATGGAGGAAGGGAAATTCTTGGGGCATTTGATAACGAAGCAAGGGATTAAAGCTAACCCTTCGAAGGTTAAAGCCATCGCAGATCTTCATGCTCCAAAGTCATTAAAGGAAGTCCAAAGCCTCAACGGGAAGCTTGCGGCACTTAGCAGGTTCCTTTCGAAAGGGGCAGATCGGTCTTTACCATTCTTCAAAACACTCAAAGGGTGCACAGATAAAAAGACTTTCCAATGGAGTTGCGAGGCGGAAGCAGCTTTCGAAAAGCTAAAGGAATTCATAGAAATCTTGCCAACACTAACAGCCCCAATCAAAGGCGAAGTGTTGTTCATGTACATTGCGGCTTCTTTCAAAAGCATCAGCGCGGTGCTTTTAGCCGAAAGGGAAAAGAAACAAGTCCCAATATACTTTGTTAGCAGGGTTCTGCAAGGAGCTGAGCTAAACTATCCGGAGTTGATGATGTACCCTCCGAGCGGGTCGAAGGACTCCCCTTCGAACCTATACGAAGCCTTCTCTTCGAAGGCCCAGGTCAATCTTCACCCAAGGCACTCATAGTGTCTAACCTCTGTCGAGGTTCAGAACCAGGCCTCCGTCACGGTTCAGAACCCGGCCTCCGTCACTGTTCGGAGTCTTACCTCCGTCAACGTTCGGAGCCTGGCCTCCGTCACCGTTCGGAGCCTGGCCTCCGTCACTGTTCGGAGCCCCACCTTCGACTTTTCGGAGCCTGCCTCCGTCAACGTTCGGAGTCTTACCTCCGTCAACGTTCGGAGCCTGGCCTCCGTCAACGATCAGAGCCTGGCCTCCGTTATCGTTTGGAGCCTTACCTCCGACAAGAACCAAGAACGAAGAACCATCCTGACCTGGTCAAACCCACGTCTCCTCTATCCTTTGGCTTCCCGCCAAAACAGAGATCGTGGGCTACAAAGCCCTAGCGGTTACCACTTTCCATGGGACGCCCCCATGATCTCCGAACTAAGTGCAACCGCCCACTAAGTCCTATTTCTCTCCTATAAATAGCTTAGTCGGGCCAAGAACAAAGTAAGTAAATTTTCGAGTTAACCTCACTCTCTAAATTTACGACCTACATTACCATTACACATACTTACTCGCACGCCGGAGGTGGTTCGCAGGGTCCAACCCCTGCGCAATCACTTAACGTAGTGTCTTTGTATTTCTTATTTTCAGGTTAAGAACAAGCTTGGCTCAATCTCAACACCCCATTATTCCTTTGATCACCATCGAAGGCTTGGTTGACGAATATTTGTTCAATCAGTGGCGCCATCCGTGGGACACGCAACAATAAGTCTCGTTATTTCCAAGCTTATAACCAATTGGAACTACTTTCACTATTATTCCGGCATGGATCAAGGAAGAGAAGATACTCCCCCACCGGGTTTCTCGACCTTGGCTCCAATCCCAGTCAACGACTCCAACAACCTTCCCCCAATAAACGCTTCCACTTTCACAACACGTTCTCACCCAGAAGTAGCACCCAACCATCATTCTTCGGGATCAGCCAACCCGGAACCTGTTATTAGCCCAGCCTTTGTCGAAGCCAATCACAAAGCGTTGGAATCCCTCTTAAGGGCTCGCAAAAGACATGTTCGGAATGCTGAGATACGAAGGGGGTTGGAATACTCAAGTGATGAATTTGTAATGAAAGGGATAGCGTGTAGCATGTTTTTTGAGTCAAAAGCAATATATACTCGTACGTATATATCACTTTCGACTGGGGGGCTTGATGATGTACCCTCCGAGCGGGTCGAAGGACTCCCCTTCGAACCTATACGAAGCCTTCTCTTCGAAGGCCCAGGTCAATCTTCACCCAAGGCACTCATAGTGTCTAACCTCTGTCGAGGTTCAGAACCAGGCCTCCGTCAAGGTTCAGAACCTGGCCTCCGTCACTGTTCGGAGTCTGGCCTCCGTCAACGTTCGGAGCCTGGCCTCCGTCAACGTTCGGAGCCTGGCCTCCGTCACTGTTCGGAGCCCCACCTTCGACTTTTCGGAGCCTGTCTCCGTCAACGTTCGGAGTCTGGCCTCCGTCACCGTTCAGAGCCTGGCCTCCGTCAACGATCAGAGCCTGGCCTCCGTTATCGTTTGGAGCCTTACCTCCGACAAGAACCAAGAACGAAGAACCATCCTGACCTGGTCAAACCCACGTCTCCTCTATCCTTTGGCTTCCCGCCAAAATAGAGATCGTGGGCTACAAAGCCCTAGCGGTTACCACTTTCCATGGGACGCCCCCATGATCTCCGAACTATGTGCAACCGCCCACTATGTCCTATTTCTCACCTATAAATAGCATAGTCGGGCCAAGAACAATGTAAGTAAATTTTCAAGTTAACCTCACTCTCTCAATTTACGACCTACATTACCATTACACATACTTACTCTCACACCGGAGGTGGTTCGCAGGGTCCAACCCCTGCGCAATCACTTAACGTAGTGTCTTTGTATTTCTTATTTTCAGGTTAAGAACAAGCTTGGCTCAATCTCAACACCCCATTATTCCTTTGATCACCATCGAAGGCTTGGTTGACGAATATTTGTTCAATCACTGAGCTAAACTATCCGGAGTTGGAAAAGCTAATCCTTGCTTTAGTTTATGCTGCAAGACGCCTTCGAAGATATTTGCAGGCTCATCCCATCACAGTCTTGACTGACAAGCCTATCAGACAGATACTGTGGAAACCTGAGAAATCAAGAAGGGTAGCTAAATGGGCTATCGAATTGGGAGAACATGAAATAGAATATAAGGGTCGAAACTCCGTCAAAGGTCAGGTACTTGCGGATTTCCTAGCTGAAACGCCTTCCGGACCTAGCCAAGATAAAAAGGTTCCTAAGCAACAGCCTTCGAAGACGATCGAAGGATGGACGCTGTACACAGATGGAGCCTCAAGTTCTGATGGTTCTGGAGCAGGTTTAATGTTGGTTAGCCCGGAAGGAAAAGAGTATACTTATGCATTACGCTTTGAATTCGAAGCCACCAATAACGAAGCTGAGTACGAAGCTCTGTTAGCCGGACTTCGACTAGCCAAAGAAATGGAAGTTCAAAATCTGTCCATCTTCGTAGATTCATAACTAGTTGCTAATCAAGTCAAGGGCTCCTATGAAGCAAGACAGCCCACCATCAAGCAGTATTTGGAAAAGGCTAAGGAACTTCTCCAAGGCTTTGAAACCTATGATATAGTACATGTCCGCAGAAAACAAAACAAGAAAGCAGATGCCCTAAGTAAGTTGGCATCAATGGCATTTGCTCATTTAACGAAGGAGGTTTTGGTAGAAGTATTGGCTGATAGGTCAATTGAACGGGGCGAAGTTTCTGACATCGTAACCGAGGAAGGCACCAACTGGATGACTCCAATTAGGGAGTATTTGATCAGTGGTATCCTGCCAGAAGACCCTAAACTAGCTCGAAAGGTCCGGATCAAAGCTCCCCAATATAGACTTATTGGGGATAATCTATACAGGAAATCCTTCTTATCCCCATGGCTTCGTTGTGTGGGACCAAAACAGGCTTCAAATATCATATTCGAGGTTTACGAAGGCTCTTGCGGGTTGCATGCAGGCCCTCGCTCCGTTGTCTCAAAAGTGATGAAGCTTAGGTATTATTGGCCATCCATGCATAGGGATGCAATAGAAATAATACAAAAGTGAGAAGCATGTCAGATCCACTCCAAAGTCCCGAGAATGCCTAAACAAGACATGACCTCCGTTACATCAGCATGGCCTTTCTGCCAATGGGGAATTGACATAGTCGGACCCCTACCAGTTGCTCCAGGGGGAGTAAAGTTTTTGGTTGTAGCCATAGACTACTTTACCAAATGGGTTGAAGCGAAGCCCTTGGCATCAGTAACAGGAAGACATATGGAGAAATTCGTGTGGGAACACATAATTTGTCGTTTCGGTGTCCCTCACATTATCATCTCCGACAATGGAAAGCAGTTCGCCGAAGGGGTGTTCCCAACCTTCTGCGAAGGCCTGAAGATCAAACAATCATTCACTTCCGTTTATCATCCCCAAGATAATGGACAAGTAGAAGTCACAAACCGGGATATCATAGAAGGAATTGAGAAGAGATTGGGATGAAGCCATCATGGGTGGGTAGACGAGCTACCTCAAGTTCTGTGGGCACATAGGACGCACCCCAAGTCAAGCCACGGGGAGACTCCTTTTAGCCTCACTTATGGAACGGAAGCTGTTATACCCTCTGAAATAGGCATCGAAACAGAACGCATTGTGAACTTTGAAGAAAAGACAAATGGTGAAAGGATTCGAGAAAATCTTGATCTTCTGGAAGAAAGAAGAGAAATAGCTTCGATCAGGGAGGCTATCCACAAACAGAAGATTGAAAAGTACTATAACAACCGAGTTCGACCCTCCACGCTCAAGCCAGGTGAATATGTCCTTCGTCTGAATAGTGCAAGCAAGGCTGAATACGAGGGAAAACTAGGGCCAACATGGGAAGGACCCTACGTCATATCAGAAGCCTACGGCAATGGTGCGTACAAGCTCGCAACGCTTAAAGGAGAAGTCATGGATAGAACTTGGAACGGTACTAACCTTCGTAAGTTTTACGTATAAAACTTACTACAAAAAAAACACTCATTTTGTTTTTACAATTTCATGTAACGCATTCTTCTCATCTGGGGAAAGAAGCATTAATGGTAGGTGTCTTAGTATTCATTTCTTAAAATGATGTAATCCTCCCTACCCAATTAATGATTTAACGCATTTCCCTCAAATCTCTTGTTTCGTTCTTTACAACAAAGATTTGTCCAGCCAAGTAGTATAAAAGTTTCAATGTCGAAGGATGTAGCAAGGCACACGCCTTGTATATAAATAACATCCAATATAATTCACATTAACTTTCCTATGAAGTCTTAGGGTATTAAAAGCCCTCTTCTACTTAAGGATAAAGACGGAGTGGGTCGCGACCCTCTGTCGCAATCAAATTATACGATTGCTTAAAATCTTGGTCCAAAATACACACAATAAGGTTATAACCTTAGGTTGTATGTGTACGCTCTTGAAATGAGCGTAAGAGAAGAAAAACATGACAATAAAAGTGGGACATACCCCACTAAATTAGCATAAACAAAGACTACGTACAGTCTTAATTATCATAATCACAAAAAGGACAATTGTCTAAAGTTACCGGCCGAAGCCCAGTAACACAAAAGATAAATTGTTCTAACAGGAATAAAGATAAATTATCTCAAACAGATAACATGTTGAGAATCATTTCAAGGTAGAGCAGAGTTGGATTTCCTTGTTGTGGATGAAGGTTGGATCTTCATAGGCTTCTTTGCCAAAAGCTCCTCTATTGAAGCCAATGGATCTTTGGTCACCTCGGAAAGATAAGGGTACTTTGTTGAAATAAACGCATCACCAGCTTCATTAAACTCTTGCTCCGAATCTGGGCGATAGTAAGACACCTCCGACAAAACAACGGGTTTCTTTGTCTGGGCAATTTCTTCCAATGCGGTGCACGTTCCGTAGAAGATGGCTGCATTCACAAGTCTCCCAATAACTTCCCCTACATCATCGCTGCGATACAATTCCATCGCCACATGAGGAATAACTCTCGAAACTACCTCAGCTCGGTCTCTCTCCAAGATTTGCAGCTGGGATTTAAGATCATGGAGCTTATCAAAAAGGTTAATCTCCTGCTCAGCTAGCCTAGACCTTTCGACCTCCAGACTTGTACATTTAGACTCGAGCGCGGCAATTTGGGCTCTATAAATGGAAACTTTGGACTCTTCAACCTTCAATTTATTACACCTCACCTGGGATTCTTTCAGTTGGCCTTCGAGTCTGTCAATTTTGACTCGCATATCTCGAACGAAGGGATTCTTCTCAAAGTCTTCCATCACTTCTTTACATTTAGCCTCCAACTTATCATATTCCTGATCCCTAGCTTTTTCTTTAGCTAAGATATCATCCATTTTTACCCTCACATCCAACAACGTTTGCATTAGTTCCCTTGTTCTCGAATTAAGATGATTATCCAAAACAGCCTGCCTAGCGTAACTTTTGGAGTGAAAGTCACAAAGTTCTTCAATAGACATGTTATTTAAGACTCCTTTCCAACTGGTAGGCGTCATTTTGTCAACCAATTGTCGACAGGCATGTGCATCAGGAAGTTCCACAACATCAGGAAGGCCTAAAAAAGAAAGAAAAACAAGTTATATGATGCATGGCATTTGATACGTATGAAAGATGTTAGCTTACTTGGAGTAGGATCATCAGGAATCGTTAGAGGAGTGGGTATAAAGGTTTTGGAGTGCGATCCCTTGGGTATAAAGGTTTTGGAGTGGGTATAAAGGTTTTGTTCAATCATGGAGGTTTGTTAAAGTGATGTGGCACCCCGTGGGTTCCAAATGAGGAGGTGAAGTTACTCACTACATCTTGTGCTCTAAGACATCACAACTCAAATACTGTATGTGAATACTTTTTAGCATAGTTGTCAGGATCCCGATCTTGATCTTATGATCTTACGATTTTACGATACTGCAAAGCAAAAATGATCCGGATCCTACATAGGATCTTTGCAAGCTTAAGATCTTAAAGGATCCCGATCTTGACCATACGATCTTAAGATCTAATACGATCCGATCTTACTTTTCTCGGATTACAAACTAAAAAACTATAAATTTATGGGTTTTTTTTTGTAGTATTCAAAAAACAACATTTTAATCTTTTTAAACATTTCATAATCATAATTTATGACAATATTTCTTTGAAACATTCATAATATTTTGTGTTTATAATGTATAATAATTTGTAAATTTGTATAATATTACAAAAACAATTAAGAAATAACATTAGAGTATGATCTTAAGATCCCGATCCGATCTTACGATCACGATCTTGCAAAGACAAAACCGATCCTGGGTAGGATCCCGATTTTGAAAACCTTGCTTTTTAGACTTATCTTTTTTATCGTACAAAAATATTTCCAAGGCCCTTTGGGTACAAGGACACTTAAATTATGATCAGCTACGTGATCAATTACACAATACTAGATGAGCATCCTTTCATAGTAACAAGATTTTCTAGTAACATATAATTATAGTTGCGATGTTTTAGTTAAGCGTTTCGTATAACGTTTATACATACAACGTAAAATAATCAACATTTAATTGAAAAATATTGTAACATACGATAATTTAAGTAAAATAACAATTTTTAAAATGTACCAAATAACGTATAAAAACATTTAGTGAAACTAAAAATGAAAACAACATTTTTAATTGTGTATAATTCAGCAACATAAGACAAGCAACATATAACAATTATTTTTTTAAACATAAGTAAACTATTTTGTTAGAATATTAAATAAAAAACTAAAATTTAAAACCACTAAGATTAACACCCTAAAATTAAAAGGGTGTTTTAGGCGAAACACATTAATCACTTTTAGATATGCTTAATTTTAATTTTGTTTTTAATCTCTTTCATATGTTGTTAAGATATGTTTTTGAAACGACTGTTACTAAACTTAAATTTTTACCTTTTATCTAAAAAATAAGTATGTTGTATGAGGAATTATATACGTGGAAATGAATTTTTCTCAATCAAATTTGATATTCCAAACTTCACCTTGAACTTGAATCATACTTAAAAATAAACGATATGTTATATTCTTGAAACAAACCAAATTTGTCGCGAAAGTATTAGATTGACTTGTATAATAGAAGCAACAAGCATAAAAGCCCGCGCTTTGCTGCTCGAATGATTTGTTGTTGTATGAAATATTTGTGTTAATGTATAAGTGCCTATATATTCTGACACAAAGTATTTAACGTTTCTCAAGCATAGCTGGTATTGATACTTTGTACAGCTCTGATTGTTGTGCAAGTATTTGAGGAGCCATGTTAAAGCACTTGCAGTTGTGTCATGTGCTACAAATATTACACCTATTATGTTATCTGCTGTTTGTGATTCACTCAATTTCATCTTCCCCTATTCTTCATTATTTGACAGTATTGCTTCTCACAATCCTTCACCATTCTCACCAATCTGCTTTCTCTTTTGTATTATCTGCTGTAATTTCTCATTTAGACCCTTTCTTGCCTGTACATATAATTATGTATGACCATCAGTTTGTGTTGTTAATTTCATGCTCGAACAAAATAAAATAAAATAAATGTTAGGATTCGACACACGGTTAAGGTGGTTAAACCTTTTGTACTTTGTGTGTATAATATATTGAGTTTATATGATTAAGAATGCGGAATCTACTTAATCACACTTAGAAGGTCATTTGTGTTATGGAAATGGAACAGTTGTGTTTGTTATATGACAATGAACAAATGAAAGATTATCACCAAATGATTCAATATTATTAAGATAATAATACGAGTGATCTTGAGATATCACTAGGGTTACAACCTTGAATCTTATGTTTCTATATCTTGTGATATTGTTTTTGTTCTTTGTTCTTGAGAGAGATATTTTGCACTATAAGTTTAACACACACTTATATCTCTAGTCTAAGATCTTTCTTTTATATCACAAGAAAGATCTTTTACAATATTGCTTAAATCTAGACGAACACTTGCTTTGAGAGTGTCAGTCATTAAGATACATCTTGTATCTATGTTTACAACTTGTTCTGTGAATATAACATTATGACTGATCACAAGGGGTAAGATATTATCTACCGTATATTGTTGACTAAAATACACATAATATCTTTTCATACTTATCCACTCAGCAGCAGAACGTACATTAGCAGCAACAATGTTAGGAATATGAATATTCAGTTGAAGACTCGGTCACCCCGAGTACTTATTAGCACATCATAGCTCGTAGGATAACTAGTAATATTAGTAGTAGCTTAGTTATTATCATTAGTATTGTGGAGTGGGTCGGGTCTTTACCCTCTGTCAGCTCTCTCCACAGCCCGCTAGGGGCATATTATGTAGTAAGTATAAATACCCCTTCCCTTGCAAGGGAAGGGTTGGAACTTCTCATTATTTCAGAAGCTAATACACTCACTCTTTCTCTCTCTAAGTTCCCATATCTTTCTCTCTCTAAACTCTCCTCTATTCGATCCATACTAGTCCCAATCTTGTGTTTATGTGTTAGTGAATATCCTACAATTGGTATCAAGAGCCATGGTTAGGTCCATGTGTGTTGATATTCACAGATTCGTGTAGATTGGGGTGATTTTTGGTTCGAAAAGTGTTGTTCTTAAAAATTCCATTTTAAGCTTTGTCTAGTGGTTAAAAGTTGTTAAATCTTATACTTTATAGCTTAGGGATTACATAGGAGTAGTGTTTAGTGTTTGGAATCACAGATCTAGGCTTGGTGTGGTGATTTTTGGAAGATTCGAAGGTTAAAAGGTTTGTGTTCTTAGTGGCCATTTGTCCCTCGTTAAGACATTCTTAGTGGCCATTTGTGTCTTGCTGGAAAGAAAAAGTAGCCATTTGTGTTTTCTCGAGATAGCGATTTGTCCCTTTACCAGATTTGGCAAAAAACGACAAACGGCTACGATAGTGACTTGTCTGGCATTTAGTGTCTGGCGATTTGTCTCTGATAGTGACTGTTCTATCCTGTAGCGACTGTGGCGATTTGTCTCTGGCGATTTTTCTGTGGTGATTTATCTGTGGCCATTTGTCTGTGGCTATTTGTCCATGGTAATTTGACTGTGGCGATTTGTCTGTAGCGATTTGTCGTTGGCGATTTGTCTCTGGCGATTTGTCTGTGGTGATTTATCTGTGGCCATTTTTCTGTGGCTATTTGTCTGTGATAATTTGACTGTGGTGATTTGTCTGTGGAGATTTGTCTGTGGCGATTTGTCTCTGGCGATTTGTCTGTGGTGATTTATCTGTGGCCATTTGTCTCTGGTTATTTGTCCGTGGTAATTTGACTGTGGCGATTTGTCTGTAGCGATTTGTCTGTGGCGATTTGTCTATTAGTAGTGGGAAATTATTCTTAGGTTACGGTTTGCTTCTTGGTGATTTTAGAAAGTCCCGCGAAAGATTCTATTTCTCGGTTAAATCACAAGATCTATAAAATCCCGTATTTACTATGACTACCATATCAAGCACCTCATCAGATGACATTCAAGCAGCAGGATCTGACACTCGTCCACCTACGCTAGATAGGACGGACTATGAGTCTTGGGCACAACGAATAAGACTTTACTGCTTGGGAAAAGAAAATGGAGCAAACATTCTTAAGTCCATTGATGAAGGACCATTTCAGATGGGTACCACCAGAGATGTTGTTACTAATGGTGAAGATGGCACAGTCACACTTGGAATTGACAGACCTCGTGAGTACAATGATCTTAATGATGAAGAAAAGAAGAGGTATGATGCTGACATTAGAGCTTCAAACATTGTCATTCAAGGTCTGCCAAAGGATGTATACAAGCTCATCAATTTCAACACTGAAGCAAAAGCTGTGTGGGACAATGTTAAAATGTTGTTGGCAGGGTCAGAACTCACAAAGGAAGACTGTGAGTCACAACTGTATGATGAGTTCGAGCATTTCAAAATGAACCCAGGAGAGAATATTACAGACTACTATGTGAGATTTCATAAGTTGGTGAATGATATGAGGATGATCAGAATGACTATGCCCAACATCCAACTAAACTCAAAGTTTGTGAACAACATGACTCCTGAATGGGACAGATTTGTTACTGCTGTCAAACTCAACAAAGGTTTAAGGGATACCAACTATGAACAGCTATATGCCTATCTGCAACAACATGAGAAGCATGCTGCCTACGATCGGGTGCTGAGAGAAAAGTTAAATCCTTCAACTCCAAATGATCCACTGGCTTTTATGAAAAATGTTCTACCAACAACCCAATCATCATCCATCCCAAGCTATCATCAACTTCACTCACCAGTACCTGCTATGAGTTCTCAACTTGACTTAGGCTACTCCCAGACCGACAAAATGATCGACAACCTCACCAATCAAGTATCATTGCTGGTTCAACAGTTTCAAGCATCACTCCCTCAAACCAACAATCAGTTAAGGAATTCATCCAACCCACGCAATCAAGCAATGGTGGAGGATGGGAAAATTGTGGTTCAGAATGTGCAAGGGAGAGCTGGAAGAAACATGGGTCGAGGTTATGTGCAGAATAGAGCAGGGAATGCCAATCAGGGGCAAGGGAAACAGATCAAGTGCTATAATTGTGGAGGACTGGGACACATTGCTAGAAACTGCAATCAACCTAAACGTCCTCAGAACTCAGATTACTTCAAAGACAAGATGCTGTTAATGCAAGCTCAAGAGAATGGAGCAGTGTTGGATGAGGAAGAGTTATTGTTCTTGGCTGGTGATGGGGGAAATACGTTTGATGAAGATGTGGATGAGCAACCAGTTCAGGATCTAGCACTCAACGATCCTAACATCTTCAAGGCAGATGATTGTGATGCATTTGACTCAGATGTAGATGATGAACCTACGGCTCAAACAATCTTTATGGCCAACTTGTCTTCCTTGGCTGCATCACCTCGACAAGCTGGTTCCTCTGGTGCATCTGTGATATCTGAGGTACTAAAAATCTATGACACATATGATATAGTTGATGAACAAAAGAATCCCAAAGAAGTACAACAGGCAGATGTTTCTGACTCAAATAATGTTGACATGGAAAATAGCAATATTATTTCATATGAACAGTATTTGAATCACAACATCTCGCCTGATGTACCAAATGGTGAATCTTCTGTCAATAATGATGCTAGTGTTTTAAGTAATGTGTGTGCCTTAGATACTGCGTGTAATATAGATAATGCATGTGAGTGCCATGAGAACAACTTGCCTGTCCCTGATGATAACTTGATCACTAGACTAAACATTTATAAAGAACAAGTGGCTATGTATGAACAGCGTGCTAAGTTTGAGCTTAATGAACGTGAGCAGAAATTAGAAGGTCAAATGAGTAAACTTATTAAAGAGTCTAGAGTAAGAGAAGAAACATTAAAACAAGAGTTGAATTCTTTGAAATGTCAGCTAGAACAGTCTGTCAAACAGAAACAGGAAGTACAAAGGTGTATAACTACACTTAAGCTAGAATTCAAAGAAAAAGAAAATGAACTCTTAAATGATTTCTCTAGGCTCAAAACCTTAAAAAATAAGCTTGAGGATAAGTTGTACACACAAGACCAAACCAGACAGACTGCCCAAATGATGTATAAGCACAGAAAGTTAAGTGACAAGCATAGTGAAAGCAATGTAGGTAGATCTAAATTAGCTATTCATGAGATTGCTAAGATAGCCCAACCTGCATTAAATGATTCTAATGTGATGTTTATGCCTAATCATGACCCGCCTGAGCTTATCTACACTAAAGAGGAGGAGGAGATGAGTGAGAGAACAAAGGAAAGAATGAATGAGAAAATGAGGGATCCCGAGTGCATAGCCAGACGAATAATAATCAAGCCCCATGACTATAGTGAGGAAAATCGTCTGACTGTGTTTGCTCCTCAAAAGAAGTTAACACCTGAACAGATATTCTGGAAACAAGATAATGAAAAACTTAAGGAAAAAAACTTAAGGCCAACACCCCTCTCATTAGAAAAGTTGCGTCCATAACGGTGTATCCTCCCAATACACCTAGGAATTTGGTGCCTTTGTCTCTTCCCACTGAATGCAAAACCTTTATTAGCTTATATGTGCTTTGGCAACTGTTTGCTGATTTTGATAAAACATGTAAGAAGAGAATCACACCAACCGGCATTACTGAGGGGGAAAGGTGTTTTGAACATGCAAAAAGGTGTTACTTAACTGAGGTCATGCCATTCTTTAAACTACTCAAAGAACATTTTGAAGGGCTGCAAACTGCCCTCAACACAGAAATAAAAGAAATGAAAGTAGTGTTTAAAGACATGGAAAATGAGATGAATGAATATGCAATAGAACTTAAGAGTCGTGAGATTGAAAGAAAAAACATACTCATTACTAATGACAACTTGATTGCTAAATGTATTGCACAATATGTATTTTACACTG
Source organism: Artemisia tridentata subsp. tridentata (assembly GCA_021014915.2). Classification (NCBI taxonomy): domain Eukaryota; kingdom Viridiplantae; phylum Streptophyta; class Magnoliopsida; order Asterales; family Asteraceae; genus Artemisia; species Artemisia tridentata. The sequence continues at coordinate 99,824,678 of CP139505.1, forward strand.
CTACTGATTCTGCATTGTCTGCTTGTCAATTTAATGAGTATGCTATTGCGTTAAATGTCACCCAGAATCGTGTTGTTGAGCTTGAGGGGGAGAATTTAAAATTGCTTGAAAAAATTCAAAATGATGACCATGATAATATGGTTAAACGTTTTTCAAAATTAGAAGTTGATTATCTAAATTTGCAATTGAAACATCAACATTTAAATGAAAAACATAAAATATCAAATGACAAGACATCCTTGGATGCTCCTGAATTTGATACTTATTTTGAATTAAGCAAACGAGATGAGAAAATTCAAGCTCACACGAACACGATTCGACTGCTGAGGGCCCGAATTGCCCAATTGAAATCCAACAAGTGTGACGTGTATGGCCCCAATAAACTTTCGTCTTCAGATTCTCAGAATTTTCAATATCAAAACACCATAAATAAGTTACATTATGAAAATGAGTGTCATCGAGAAGAAAATTCAAAGGTCAAACAACATTTCAAAGAGTTATATGATTCTATTAAAGTTACAAGAAGCAATCACAATGATCAAATAACCTCTTTGACAAATGAAATTGAGAATCTTAAGGCTCGGGTGAAAGGTAAAATGCCATGCACCACTTGTAATTGTGATGTACCAAAGGCTACTGCTAGTAAAAAGTATGATGTTGATGTTAGGCGTATTCCATTTAACCTTAGAAATAATAGCTTTGCCCATCAAACATATCTAGATCATCTTAGAGAGGGCCTTGACACACTTCGTGAGGTAGTTGAAGAGGATAGAACTGAAAAGCCACTTGATAGGGCAGTTGTCTATGCCTGCAAACTCACGAAAAGGATTCAGGAAAACTTAGAATATGCCATAGGCTCAGTTCCTAAGTTTAACAGCCATAGAGATAGATTTGTTGCATCATCATCCACTGTTGAGAACAAGCATGTAGCCTTTGATCTACCACCTAAAACATCAGAACCCAACACATTATTATCAGGAAGGCATGTAACAGAAAAACAAACTAATGTTCCCTTTGATGCTTCTACAGGAGTAAAAAGTGACACCCAAGCTAGCGGGTCAAGGTCTAGAGGAAATGCAAGAAAGGATAGGACTACGCCAGCTAAGAATGATCACTTGAAGAAAGTAGAAGCCCAACCTAGGAACAATAAGTTTGCAATGAGTAGGATGAATCGTGTTGATTCTAGTATCAAAAGTACTGTAATTAATTCGAATTATAATGCTATCTGTAAAACATGCGACAATTGTTTAATTTCTGCTAATCATGATGAGTGTGTTGTGTCTTTCTTGATGTCTTCTGCTTCACCCCATGTTAAGAATGTTAGGATAACTGAAACATGCAAGAAAGTTTGGAAAGCAACAGGAAAAACATTTGCTAGCGTAGGCTATCAATGGAGACCCACTGGAAGGAAATTCAATTTAGGAAAACAGTGCACATTACCTAAAATGAATAAGCATAAAATTGTGAAGGTTAAGGAATGGAGACCAACTGGTAGAATCTTGCCTTTAGGGTCACAATGCCTTCCACATAGGTCTTGTCCTGTAAAGACAGTAGCATCTGCGAACTCTGTGGTTCCAGAATATTTGTGTGCTGACCAAACGGACCCCAATTGCACGTGGGGATCCACATTTTTCAGTTATCCATTGTTGTCTGGTTTCAAATGCAGGTCGTACAAATCGTCCTGTGGTATTTGGACTCAGGCTGCTCAAAACATATGACTGGGGATCGCTCGCGGCTCAAGAACTTCGTGAAAAAGTTTATCGGGACAGTTAGATTCGGGAACGACCACTTTGGTGCAATTATGGGTTATGGAGATTATGTGTTTGGTGACAGTGTAATCTCAAGGGTATATTATGTGGAAGGATTAGGGCACAATCTGTTTTCTGTGGGTCAATTTTGTGATTCAGACTTGGAAGTGGCTTTCAGAAAACATACATGTTTCGTCAGAGAATTAGATGGTATAGATCTCCTCAAGGGCAGTCGGGGCACCAATCTATACACCATATCGATTGAAGAAATGTTGAAGTCCTCTCCCATATGTTTGCTTTCTAAAGCCTCTAAAACAAAATCATGGCTGTGGCATCGTCGTTTGAACCACTTGAACTTCGGTACCATAAATAATCTTTCCCGTAAAGATCTTGTTAGAGGGATGCCCAGACTAAAATATGAGAAAGATCATCTCTGCCCTGCATGTCAACTGGGCAAAAGCAAGAAACAAACCCACAAGCCTAAAACCATTAACACCAACTTGGAAGTTCTTCATACCCTCCACATGGACTTGTGTGGTCCAATGAGAATACAAACCATTAATGGAAAGAAGTATGTTCTGGTGATAGTAGATGATTATTCTCGGTTCACATGGGTAAAGTTTTTGAGAACCAAGGATGAAACTCCAGAGGTTATCATTAAACTGATAAAACAGCTACAAATAAGGCTCGATAAAACTGTCAGAATCATCCGCACTGATAATGGTACTGAGTTTGTTAACCAACAACTCCGCAATTTCTATGAAAGTATTGGCATCATGCATCAGAAAAGTGTCCCTCGCACTCCTCAACAGAACGGTGTTGTCGAACGAAGGAACCGTACTCTGGTGGAAGCCGCAAGAACCATGCTTATATTTTCAAAGGCACCGATGTTTCTCTGGGCAGAGGCTATAGCAACAGCTTGTTTTACCCAAAACCGATCTCTAATTCATCCTGTTCATGAAAAGACTCCCTACGAGTTAATTCATAACAAGAAACCAGATCTTTCCTTTCTCCGTGTGTTTGGCGCACTTTGCTATCCTACTAATGATAGTCAAGACTTGGGAAAGTTAAGGGCTAAAGCAGACGTAGGTATTTTTGTTGGATATGAACCAGACAGTAAAGGGTATAGAATCTATAATAAGAGAACCCGTAAAATCATGGAAACCATTCATGTCACGTTCGATGAGCTGAGTGAGCAACTTGCTTCAGGACAAATTAGTTCTGGACCCGATCTTAAACTTTTGACACCTGGACCCATTAGTTCAGGACTTGTACAGAATTCCACACCTGCGGATTCTTTTGTACCACCTATATGTGAGGAGTTGAAGAAGTTATTTGATCCTATGTTTGATGAATACTTTGAGCCAACGAATGAAACCAGTCAGTCAGTCAGTCTCAATGCTCCAGCTTCAGTAGGCCCAAGCTCCGCAAGGCACAGAAGGCTCAAGCTTTGCAAGGCACAGAAGGCCCAACAGCTTCAGTATTAGTCAGTCTCAATGCTCCAGCTGCCAGTCAATTGCCTTCATCATCAAATACTCAATCCTCTCCAGTACTACAAGAATCTGCAGATAACCATTCTTTGGAAGTTAATCCTTTTGCTCCTGCTGATGAGGTTCCTTTTGAAAACATATTTGCTCCTGAACATTCATTAGACACATCCTCTCTTGAAGAACACAGCACTGCTACATCTGTTCAAAACCCTCAACCTCACGACCATCTCAGAAAATGGACCAGTGATCATCCAATCGACAACATCATAGGCAATCCCTCACGTCCAGTATCCACACGTAATCAACTAGCCACTGATGCACTATGGTGCTTTTTCAATTCTGTACTGTCCAAAGTCGAACCAAAAGATGCCAAAGAAGCAATGACTAAAGATTGCTGGTTCCAGGCTATGCAGGATGAAATCCATGAATTTGATCGACTTGAAGTATGGGAATTAGTGCCTCCTCCAGAACTTGCAATGATCATTGCTTTAAAATGGATCTTCAAAGTGAAACTTGATGAGCATGGTGATGTGTTAAAGAACAAGGCACGGCTAGTTGCAAAAGGGTTCAGACAAGAAGAGGGAATTGATTTTGAAGAATCATTTGCTCCGGTTGCTAGAATTGAAGCCATAAGAATCTTCCTTGCAAATGCTGCTAGTCGGAATATGATAGTCTACCAGATGGATGTCAAAACGGCTTTCTTGAATGAAGACTTAAAGGAAGAAGTTTATGTGAGCCAACCCGAAGGATTCGTGGATGCTGAACATCCTACTCATGTTTACCGCTTGAAGAAGGCTCTTTATGGGTTGAAGCAGGCACCAAGGGCATGGTACGATACATTGTCCAAGTTCCTTCTTGTGAACGGGTTCTCCAAGGGTGTTGTTGATCCCACACTATTCACCAGGAAGTCCAGAAAACATCTACTACTTGTTCAGATTTATGTAGATGATATCATCTTTGCTTCAACAGATCCTAGTGAATGTGATAGATTTTCAAAGGAGATGAATTCCAAGTTCCAAATGTCCATGATGGGACAAATGTCATTCTTCTTAGGATTACAAGTTTCTCAAAGTCCCGGAGGCATATTCATTAATCAATCCAAATACGCCAACGAGATCTTGAAAAAGTTTAGATTCGATTCAAGTGAGCCTGTTGACACTCCCATGGTTGATAGAACAAAGCTGGATGAAGATCCTTCAGGGATTCCAGTGGATATAACAAAGTATCGAAGCATGATTGGATCTTTGATGTACATCACGGCTAGCAGACCAGATCTTCTGTTCGCTGTGTGTATGTGTGCTCGGTATCAATCCAGGCCAACCAAGAAGCATGTTGAAGCGGTGAAAAGGATCTTCCGATATCTTCAAGGCACAGTTCATATGGGTCTCTGGTATCCTAAGGACACAGCAATGGAGTTAACGGCTTATGCTGATGCTGATCATGCGGGATGTCAAGACACTCGTCGCAGTACTTCAGGAGGAGCTCAGTTTTTAGGGGAAAATTTGGTTAGTTGGTCTTCTAAGAAGCAGATGAGTACTTCCATATCATCTACTGAAGTTGAGTACATTGCCATGTCTGCTTGCTGTGCACAAATCCTTTGGATGCGATCACAACTTTCGGACTATGGATTCTCATACAACAAAATTCCCCTATATTGTGACAACAAAAGCGCCATTGCTCTTTGTTGTAACAATGTTCAGCACTCCAGGTCAAAACACATCGACATCAGGCATCACTTCATCAGGGAACAGGTGGAAAAAGGCATTGTGGAACTATACTTCGTGAGGACAGAGTTTCAGTTAGCTGACATCTTCACCAAGGCTCTCCCAAGAGATAGGTTTCAGTTTATTCTCCCACGCCTTGGTATGAAGAGCATGACACCTGAAACCCTCAAGTGTCTTCAGGAAGAAAAGGAGGAGTAAAGGATTGTCTTCTTATATCCTTGTACATAGTTGTATATATCTTAAATCAAAAAAAAATACAAAAATATAAAACCTATAAAAAACCATAAAAATCGAAAAATCAGAAAATACCAAAAATAGTCCTACCTAGGCATGTCTTCTGTTTATCGATAACATTTACAGATCTAGAAATGTCATTCAACAATGACACGGATCTTTAAATGAAGCTCGAGCAGAAGTTATACTAATCAGTTAAAACATGTCTTAATGGCTTGCAGTTACTTCATACTGCAACCCGCGTTATACACTGGGGAAAGCACGTCGCCAAAAAGATGGCTGTTCCTCCAACTGGGTGATGTTCACCTGGGCATGGATTACTTTATATCCATGTTTCACCGACTTGATGTACGTTTCAGGCGTCATTTCGTGTATAAGAAGAGAAGTCTTCTTTACATCAAACTCTTTATCTTGTTTGATTCTTCAAGAGAATCATGATGTTACACAAGGTGGTAAATTGAATTAAATTTTCACAAATACTCGTCGCTCAATTGAATGACTACAGCTCTTTAAATAGAAAACGGGTCATTAATTGAGGGGGAGAATATTTGTTCAAATTTCTGACACCTTGCCAAATTTGTGCAACATCAGCAGTGACACTCTCTCATGGTTTAAGGGGGAGCATAGTATGCTCCTAAATCAGAATACATTTAAACCTGACCACATTTTCTCTCAAATTTTCTAAACTTATTTAAATCAATTGGGATCACAAATCTCAAATGGTTTGAAATTTTTGATCGGGGGAGAGAATGTGATTTAAATATGAAATTCTGATAAAATGTGATGATTGGGAAGTTAATGTAAGCTCTCCCATATGTGCTAAACTGCTTTGTATATCAATGCACATATTGAGGGGGAGCAAAATGTTTTGGTCATAAAAGCAAGCTCTCCCATATGTGCTAAACTCTTTTGTATATCGATGCACATATTGAGGGGGAGCAAATGGTTTTTAACAAAACATAAAGGATTGGGCATATCATGCGAGTGTGGCTCAGACATAACAATCGAATTGACGAAACTTGAACTGTCATCAATCGAAAGGATGCGTCTTGGCCGGGTAATAATTTCAAGCTGGTCTAACCAGTGATGTAAGCGTGTCTCGAAAAAGACGTATCTGAGTAGAGTGTACCATTTCGAGAAACTTTCTGTGGACTTGACCAGGCCGGGCAATAATTTCAAGCTAGTCTAACTAGTGATGTAAACGTGTCTCGAATCGGTCATGTTCACTGAAAGTGGATCAATTCAAAAGTGCGAGCTTCACCTGACATGTGCAAATTTATAAAACAATTATTCGAGCACATGTTGAGGGGGAGCATTTGAAAAATATAAAACTCTCAAGTGTTTTCAAAAATGTGTTTCAGAATCATGAACACTTTGATAGATTTTTCAAGGATTTGGTTTATGGCAACTGTGGAAGAATACCAAAGACTGAACATTTTATTAATGTATGGAGTTATAAGGATGGTAAGGTTAGGTACAAGTTCCCACGATCCCGCCAGAGCCGGAGGGATCTACCCAGGGACAATCCACTAGTTAGTGTAGAAGTCCTTAGGTATGATTAAAAAGGAGAAAAGTGAGTAAGGGAAAAGTGCCGACTGAGATGGAGCTAGTACTGGAACAAACCCAACAAGGTGCTAGTAATGAAGTCTCGGTAAACGCTGAAGGGGTTGAAGAATGAAAAAGAAATGTAAAGATAAAGGGTGAAAAGTAAGAAGCCCTCCTTACACTTTAGGCAGAAACCGGGTCAATACATATGCTGTCAGAATCACTTAGTTGATTGCTGACATTGAAGACAAAGTATCATGGACCCAGTGATACGCTGCACAACCCTCCCCTAGCCACTCAAGGTCCCTCAAAGGATTCTTGTTTCAATTGTCATGGAGTTCAATACATTTCTATCGTCTCTCTCACTCCGAGTTAGATGATATTGAAAAGGTGGCAGTTCTCTCCAGCCTCCGCTCACTAAATCAAAACGCACTATCGAGTCTAGAGCCACGAGATGCATAATAAGATCTCATAGGAACAAATGTTACTTCTACACTGGTTGTTCAACATTAAGGACACCAGTTGTAAACTTAAGAGTCCTACGCAGATCTTAGCAATCTGCCAGAACATTTAAGAGGGAATTTACAATTGTAATTCTCAATGATTGAATGGAAATTCCTGCTAGGGTCAACATCAAGCAGCCTTGAAAGCAGGTCACTTCGGTAATTCTTTAAGGATTACGCTTAGTGGTCACGGTGGTTTCAAACGGTCTACAGTCATGGAGTGATCTCCAGCGACTCACCTAATCGTTGATGTGCTACGGTTCGATCTTAAAAAGCCCTCTGTGGGTTTTCGATTAGGAACGGTCTTGGTAAGGATTAGAGAGAGTTTTCACACTATACTGTTAACAATCTCGAAGTCCGAACCTGTAAGTACCGGTCGATTTGTTGCTGACTGTCGTATGCAGGAACTTCTGGCGATTGTAGCTGTGGAATGTTGTAGCTGGTTGCTGTTATAGCTGGTTGCAGAAAAGATGCCAATCCTCTACCACATGTTCACACTACATCATCATCTTAATCAAAGAAGTCATGACAACCTAAATGACCTTCAACACAGCTTCTGCTAACTCTGATGCTGAAAGTCATGACCCAGAATGGAGTGAGCATGTCGGTTCAATGAGTACCACATCACATCGATACATACCACTGAAAGATGACATGGAAACACATGGTGGATGATAGCTCCAACGAATCAACAAAGATCATCCAAGACAGAAGAAAAGGTCATCTGAAGAGTTGATGATGCACAATGATCAAGGATTGTGAAGAATCATTGTTTAACGAGCTATGAAGTCAAGAGACATGGATGAAGTGCAAAAATTCTGAACATTACTTCAGGGGTGACCTCCCTTAGGGGGAGATTGTTAGGAATATGAATACTCTGTTAGGAATATGAATATTCAGCAGAAGACTCGGTCACCCCGAGTACTTATTTGATCATCATAGCTCGTAGGATTATCTGTAATATTATCAGTAGCTTAGTATTATCAGTATTAGTATTAGTAGTATCTATATTTGTGGAGTGGGTCGGGGCTTTCCCCACTGTCAGCTCGCTCCACAGTCCACTAGGGACGTAATATGTAGTAGTATATATACCCCTTCCCACACATGGGAAGGGTTGGACCTTTTCAATCTAATATATCACTAGTTACTTTCTCTCTCTAAAAGGCTCCCACTTCTCTCTAGAAATCTTACTAATTCGATCCATACAAGCCTCAAACTAGTGATTCTTGCATTGTGAATACCCTACAATTGGTATCAGAGCCAGGTTAGGTCCATGAGAGTTGGTATTCACGAATTAGTGTAGTTCTTGAGGTTTTCTTGTTGGATTCGACTTGTTGTTTTAAGTTTTTTATTTTGTTTGTTTAGTAGCATAAATCTCAATTTGTACTTTGTTTAGTGATTAGAAGTTGTTTTTCTTTGTACTTTCTAGATTAAGATTAGTATTAGAGTGGTAGTTAGTGTTTGGATTCACAGATTTAAGGCTCGTGTGGTGTTTGTGGGTGATTCGAGTACCTTTCTTTCAAAAGTTCTTGGATGCGGTTTGTGTTGCTTGGACGATTCTTGAATGCGGTTTGTGTAGCATCGTGAACTCGGTTTGTCTTTATACTAGTTTGGGCTAAAGGACAAACGGCATTGATAGTGACAGGTTTGGAAATTTGAGCCAACGCGGTTTGTCTCTACGGTGCGTACGCGGTTTGTGTCTACGGTGTGAACTCGGTTTGTCTATTTGACGAATACGCGGTTTGTGTCTTTGGTGTGAACTCGGTTTGTCTCTTTGGCGCACACGCGGTTTGTGTCTTCTGTGTGGACTCGGTTTGTCTACGCGGTTTGTGTATCAGGTGTGAACTCGGTTTGTCTATATGGCGAGTACGCGGTTTGTGTCTTTGGTGTGAACTCGGTTTGTATCTTCATTGTGAACTCGGTTTGTCTCTTGGCACATACGCGGTTTGTATCTTCATTGTGAACTCGGTTTGTCTATTGACACATACGCGGTTTGTACCTCCATTGTGAACTCGGTTTGTCTCTTGACGCATACGCGGTTTGTGTCTATGCTATTTGTCTAGGCGGTTTGTGTCTTGGTGATTTTCGAAATTCCCGCGAAAGATTCTATTTCTCGGTTAAATCACAAGATCAGCATAATATTGTATTCACTATGACAACTAACTCAGACTCCATCATATCGGAGGTTCTCAAACTGTACGATGATGCTAAGGATCATGGGAACTATGATTACACATCTCTAACAGAAACAAATGATACTGATTCTGCTGGAACTGATGTGTCACACTCGCAGTTACACATGAATGAATGCCTTGAGGATATGCAGTTGACTAATGCAAAGGAAAGTCAAGTAGCATGCTTCCGTTCACTTCTATCACACATTAAGGCTTTGTTCGGTAACTCTGAATATGTGATGGGGTACAGACGGGCATTTGCTTCACTCTTTGGTCAGGAAATTAGCGATTTCACAGTCATGATGACATTATATCTGGATCAACTTGAACAGGAGCTGGTCAAGGAAGAATATTCTGAAGGTAAATCCAAAGACGCTCTCAATGTGATCAACAATCAATTCCAAATGTTCATCAACTCTCAATACACTGGGGACTATTATTGTGACTGTCAAGTGACTAAAGAGTGTTTCGCTAAATATACTGGGTCTGAAATAGAAATGTACAAAACGACACTGCTACTGCGGATAAGGGATGTCTATGGGTTCATTGAGGAAAAAGGTCAGCAGGGTAGGAATGGAACAAAATCAGACAAGAAGGATGATAGTGTTAGCACAGGAAGTGACCTCTCAAGATGTGAGAAGAAATCTCAAGAATCTGAAAATCATCAAGCACGGTCTACTGTGGTACATCTGGCTTATCTAGATAATATTGTTTCTAATGAACCTGTACATGTTAATTCGTCGGGTTCTCTGCCTACGACTGATTCTTCCAAATCACATTTTTTTGAAAAACATGATATGATTGAAAAAAGGGTTTACAATGAACTTTTAAAAGGATTTTCAAAACTTGAAAAACATTGTGTTGATCTTGAAATTTCAATGCAACAATTAAAAGAAAAGTTCCAAATTAACCTTCCATCAAAAAATCCTGAATTACCTGACTTTCGGGAATTTTTCATGATAAATGAGTTGAAAGATCAGCTGGAGGCCAAGAACGCGACTATTAAAATGCTAAGGACCAAGTTAAGTGTAGTACAAGAAAAAGTCAATGATGATAAAACCTTACGTGACACAAACACCGTTGTGGTACAGGCTGAAAATGATCACCTTCAAGCACAAAACATTAGGAAAAGTTTCTCATTAGATTCTCGTAGGAATGATGTAAAGAAGTCGGCCAAGAACAGGGTGAATCCTAAGTCTGTCAAATCACCAGTCTTGGGAACATCTTCTCCAAGGTGTGCTCCCCGAGTTGGTGAGACTAAGAGTTTGCCTAAATCTGTCACTTCACAACCTAGACATAAGGGAACATTTGCTAAGAGTCACTTTCTGGATAAGTCTCATATGACATCAACAATGGAAGATAATGATCATGTCACTGCAACCATTACGTCTACAAACAATCACCATAGGCCTCTAAAATCAATGAAGCACCCTAGGAAACCTAATAGATCTAGTGCAAAAAAACAAGAAACTTTCTCTTGTAAAAACACTAAGGTGCCTCAGGAACATAGCTTATTTAGAACGTGCCTAAGATGGTTGCCAACTGGTAGAATCTTTAAGCAAATTGGTCGTCAGTGGGTACCTACTGACACGGAAAATGATTCTAAGAATGGTTGCAAGAAATCACAGAGACAGGACCCCACAGTCACTAACCAATATACATGCGTACAAAATATTTATGATAGTGCAGGGAGACGGTTTCCGCGTGCAGCTACTCTCTCAGAATGCATCATGAAAAAACTCAAGGTGTGGCTACCAAAGGGGACATCAACTCCCATAGAGGAGGTTCGGAAAACCCACCGGTAATGCACGGGAACAATGACTTTTGAACAATTCAGTTCAAAACTCGTACAGATTTTACGAAGAAAATCTCAAGTATCCTTTTTCTTGGTGTATATAGCTTCTCCTATTTTATAGGTACATGTTTGTTGTATATATATAGTATTATGTGTTCTTGGACAAATAGAGGCATGTCTTCTGGATATCGATAACATTTACGACCCTAGAAATGTCATTCAATAATGACACGGGGTTTTAAATGAAGCTCGAACAGAAGTAGATCTTAATAAGTAAATCATGTCTCTGTGGTTTGCTATTACTTTAGATAGCAACCCGCGCTTCATTTTGGGGAAAGCACGTCGCCAAAAGGACGGCTGTCCCTCCAACAAGGTGATGTTCACCTGAGCATGGATTACTTCATATTCATGTTCATTCATACTGATGATTTCTGTTGGTCTTAAAACATTCACCGTTGATCTCATCAAGTGATAAATTGCTGTTCAATCAATGTCTAAATCTCTCTACAAAAGCTCAGTCATTGATTGAGGGGGAGAACAATAGCAATTTAAACTTGTATATGAGTATTCATTGTGTAACTGACTGGGCTACTATTAAGTCCTTAGGGATTTAGTGTGTCGTAACTGGTTTGGATGCCAATAAGTGTTAGAAAGTATTTTGTTTGGAAAGCCAGGGACTACAGGAGTCACTTTGTACAAAGAGGAGATTTAGGAATAGGGTGCTAGAATTGTTAAAAGTGGTGAGTTAGGAGGAGGTTGTTAAATTTGTAACTTATGCGGTTTGTCTAACCAACAACTACGGGGACCAAAAGTGTCGTTAAGCTAAACTTCAAAGATTGTAGCCTATGCGGTTTGTCTAACCAACAACTACAGGGACTAAAAGTGTCGTTAAGCTAAACTTCTAAGTTAGATAATCTTACGAAACGCGGTTTGTCCCTCAAACACTCTCTCTCCTCCACAATTTAACCAATCGAACCTATCTCTCTCTCTAACCAAATCCACGATCACCATCTTTAGCCATTCATCGAGATTTCCCTAGGTAATGATCGACCCTCACTCAAATCAGTAGGTTGTTACGAGTTTCACTCCTAGATTCTTAATGACTTACTTATTTTTTTTAGGTTGATCCGTTCGACTCGTCTTTCGATCCTAGGTGAGTCTGTTATTTCTTATTTTGAGTGATGGGATTCTTAGTTATGAATGTATTGATAAGTGTTATATGCTTTGATTGCTTCATTGTTCATGTTGTGTGTTGGATTGGTGAGATTAGTCGAGCGATGTTTGACTCCTTAAGTCAAAATCACTCATGAGTCTTGAATTTGTTCAATCAGTGTTAGATTAATATGTCTCTAGGGTCGAATGGGTTTCTTTTATCACTAACCAAATGAGTAATCTGATTTGAGAAATTGATATGTCGATTGTTAGTTCTTTCATGGTTAGATGCGATTAAGTCGATTGATAGTTGGTTTAATTAGGGTGAATGTGGACTGAAATAGGGTTGTTTGATATAAGATCTTGGTGTGTTGTTGTCGTATGTACATTCACTTGCATAGTATTGAATGATTTGATGATTAAGTAGTGATATATCCTTCAATGCGGTTTGTCCAGCTTAGGTCGATAGTTTGCAATGTGTTGTAATTAATCTCGGTATGGAATTATGTGATTCTTGTGTGAAGTGATTAGCATGTCATGAGGTTTTTGCATAATGTGAAATCTGTTTGTATCACTCTCTACATGATCTAGGGTGTAGGTTACTTTATGATATGTTCATCGGTGCTATTTGTGTGTTTTTTCTTGAATGCTGTTTGTCTATACATCACAGACTCGGTTTGTCTGATTAGTCACAGACGCGGTTTGTATGTTTGATCACAAATGCGGTTTGTCTGTTTAGTCTCAGACGCGGTTTGTTTGATTAGTCTCAGACGCGGTTTGTATGTTTAGTCACAGACGCGGTTTGTATGTTTAGTCACAGACGCGGTTTGTCTGTTTCATCACGAACGCGGTTTGTCTAAATAATAACGAACGCGGTTTGTCTAAATTATCACTTACGCGGTTTGTCTAAACAATAACGAACGCGGTTTGTCTAAATTATCACTTACGCGGTTTGTCTAAACAATAACAAACGCGGTTTGTCTTAACTATCTCAAACGCGGTTTGTCTTATTTGTCATGAATGCGGTTTGTCTGATTGATCATGAATGCAGTTTGTCTATGATTATAGATGTTGTTGTATACTTGGAAATGAAATGATGTGAAGTTAATGCTTTATAATGGTAATGATGGTTGCTGCATTTTAGGTCTCTCACTATTGGGTGTTACTTGATTTACTGTAGTCTTGTGTTCTGTACACATTGTCTCTGTGCTAACCTCATGGATTGATTCACATCTAACTTGCATAGACATACTTTCGTTATGTGAATGTGTGTGTAGATACAATGACAGATACAGGGATCACTACTTCCTCAGAACCAAATCCTGCAGTTCCAACACCTGTTCGCACAGATGAACAGATCCTTCCTAAGAACAAATGGATCCCTATTGGAAGGAGCAACTGCTATATCGATGTGGCAAGACCTCAACCCAATCCTATTTACAAGATATCTGTTGATATCTTAAAGGATACCAACTTCTTCAGAGCATTCACTGCATGTGCAACCGTTCCGTCCATATACATTCAACAGTTCTGGAATACTATTGAGCTCAACAAAGACACTGGTAATTACCATTGTCAGTTAGATGAACAATGGTACGAGCTGACATCAGACACCATCAGAGAGGCTCTTCAAATCTCACCGGTTGTCATTGATAAGCCCTTTACTCAACCTCCTACATCCGAGGCTCTCGTTCATTTTGTCAATGATCTGGGCTATCCATCAACCGTCCTCAAGGTGTCAGCGGTAGTCACCAGTGAAATGCATCAACCATGGAGAACACTCGCCACCATCCTCAATCTATGTCTGACTGGGAAGACTTCTGCTTATGAAAGACCTAGGGCTCCAGTGCTTCAAATTCTGTGGGGAATTATTAAACGTTCCAACATAGACTTCGCTGAAAGGATCTGGGAAGAATTCATTCACTCCATTCACACATTCCAAGAAGACAAAGCAAAACTGGAATCTAATCTGGCCACCAGGAAGACAGTGAGGAAGATGTTAATCCCTAGCATCAGATTCACTAAAATGATTATCAATCACCTCTACTCTCTTCACAAGTTCCATCCTAGAACTGATTCTCCTCTCCATTTGTCCTCTGAAGAATTTGTTCTGGGAAATCTCAAATGGGCTGCTAAAGGGGTCAAACAAGAAGTCTTTGGAAAGCTTATTCCTGAGCCTCTTATCTCAGATAACATTCGTCAAGCTTCCTATTATAAGGAATATCTGAGCAAAGTAGAGGGATATCTTAAGTCTCTCTCTAAGAAGGTAAGAAGTGAAGCAGAAACCTCTGAACCAGAAACCCAAAAATCCATCAAACAAACCCAATCTAAGTCAAAATCAAAGAAAAGAAAGGATGCACCCACAGAAGTTGAGGAATCTAAGAAAAGTAAGAAAATCAAAAGGAAGGCTTCAAGCAAGAAGGTGAAATCTAAGAAAATCAAGTCAAAAGGAAGAGATGATGATGAAGAGATGGTGATTCCTGAACTAAGTCTAAGAGATGAAGAAGATCCGGATTTATTACAAGCCCTGGAGCTGAGTGCTAAAGAACACGCTGAATCAACAAAGATTGCTACGAAAGGAGTTGTCATTAGAGAACCTGGTGTTGAGAGCAGTAAACCATTACCTGCAGTAGAGGGCAAAGGTAAAGGAGTAGCTACAGTGGTACAAGCGGCTAAGACTCTTCTCACCATATCATCTCCAGCATCCAAGACAACCACACGATTTGTGCTCAGGAAACGTGAGCAGGGATCATCTCGAGCACTTGACCTCTCTGAAGGACATCAAGACGAATCACCAAGTTTAGAAGCTGCTCAAGATTCCAGTGATACAGAAAGCGATGAACAGTTGTACAAGGAAAAGAAGGTGGAAATGAAGATCGCACATGCAGAAGTTAAGGAACCACAAGATCAAAGTGAGAGACGAGAAGAGGAAGTTCATAAGGAAGCTGAGTCTGGTAACGTTATTAATGAAAAGAAGGAGGAGGTGAAGGGCACACACACTGACATTAAGAATCCACAAGATCAAGGTGAGAGTCAAGGAGAGAAAGTTCAGAAAGAAGCTGAATCTGATAACATCGCTAAGGAAGCTCATGATCAGATTACAACAACAACTACAGAACCTCCACAAGAGATACAGCATGAAGAATTCGTGGCTTCTACATACCCGGGGATTCATGAGAATCTGAAAATGAAGGAGGATGAGCTAACTCTCCTGAATGAACCAACAGGGTCTACTGGCACTCTATCGTCTCTGAAGAACCTTGACACAGACTTCAACTATGGTGATCAATTCATTCTGGATAAAGCCAACGACAACATCACAGAGACTGACATACCACATGATGATAAGGAAGTGGAGTCAATGGTGTCTGTACCAATTAAACAAGACATGACTGGTATTAGACCTTTGACAACTCCAGTGTCCACAATAGCAACCATCATAGTAGATCCCTCACCAGAAGCAACACCAGCAACACCCATCCCACCAGAAGTACCATCCAATTTAGCATCAAAACTTACTGCTGCTACAAAGCTCATTGATGACATGTCACTAAAGATGAAGAATTATGAGCAGAGACTACTCAATGTGGAAAAGCTTAATATAGAACAAAAAGTGGCTCAAGCTGTGAATGATCAAGTGGAAGAAGCAGTCAGATGGGCAATGGAAGCTCCTATGAAGACACGATTCAGAGATCTTCCTACTGCTGATATGAAATCAATCCTATATGACCGAATGTTTGAATGTGGTCAGTATCAAGGTCACGAAGATCATCAACGGCTTTATGAAGCGTTGGAAAAATCGATGCATCGTGACAATCAGGATTTCCTTATGGCTGAGCTTGAAGAACAACGGAAGAAGAAGAAAAGGAGACAAGATAAACCCGGAACACCCCCTGGCTCTCCACCACATCCTCCTCCACCCCCTCCACCTAGTGGTGGATCTGGAGCAGCAATGATGTCAGGAGCTTCAGAATCCACTCAAGCTCAAGCTCATCATCGTCCAACTGAATCTTCTGGTGGTAAAGATCAAACCACTACCTCTTCTGGCCCAAACACATCTAAGGGTGTTTCAAAGGCAGGATCGCTTGCATGGACCACAGTTGATGACAGATACAAGCCCTCGTTCTCGCCAGTTCCTGAAGATTTTGTCATGAATGAGGAATCGGTTGCAGACGATCTGTCTACTCAAACTGATGAAGAAGATGTCTCAGCTAACACCAATATCCCAACTGTTGATCCTAATCAGAAATGGTGGTTGGAATTCTTGCGCACAGACAAACCGGATGATTCAGAATCCTCGAGAAAGCGACCCACCAGGGAGGATAGGGAATCCTGGATAAAACCTTTATCTGATGAAGATCGAGAACAAATTCCTGAACCTAATTGGTCTATACCATCATCATCATCAGACAAAAGCATTCCGGTAAACAATTGGGCAGTTACTATTGCTTCGCAACATAAATCTCCTTCAGAGAACTCATTGCTGGCAAAGTCTAATGACATGGGGGCATTTATTAGTTGGTTCTGTAAAAAGAAAGGCATCACAAATCTCACTCCCCAAGACTTGGAAGGTCCTGCATATGAAATCGTTAAAGTGTTTCATCCTGACGTGTATCATCTTCAATATCAAATGGAAGAATGTCATCGACTATTTACTGATCAAGTTGATGACCGGATTCTTGCCTACGACGTCAACCGACCTCTTCCCTTTGATGGTCCTCCAGGTCAAAAGAACATTCAAGCAGATCTCTTCTTTAACAATGATCTGAGGTATCTCCGGTTCGGGAATAATGGTGATCGTCAGGCATTATCTATCTCCAAGATGAAAGCAGCTTACTACCCAGACATTGGGCTGGAACAAATGGTGCCTGATCACGTATGGTCAGATGAAGAATACAAATTTGAACTTGCTGCATCTTATGGGGTCACACATTGGTGGTTCCACAAGAAGAGATTTTACATTGAACGGCACGCAGGAGAGGGTAGTCGTCAGGGTATACGCTCACATCTGAGAATCTTAAGTGTTATCAAAGTTGATATTCACCCAATGTATGGATATGAGTATCTTAAAAGGATAGTGCTTCGTCGTGCTGATCAAAAGGATTATATCATTTCTGAAAGCGACTTCAAATATCTATCTCCGAGTGACTTCGAGGATCTCTTCCTTTTGAATCTTCAAGGGCACCTGAATCATCTTCCACCTCGCGACAAGAAGGCGCTTGCTGCTGCTGTTAACTTATGGATCCGGGGTCTTGTCATCAGGCAAAGGGTGAGTGATTTTCAACTAGGGATGGAGAGCTATCAGACCAAACTCAATCTCACGAGACCATATTGGGAACGTAAGGGTCTCGAGTACCTTCACGACTTCAAAGTTATCGAGTCTCCAAGAGCTGTCAAGTTCACTGACCAACATGGGACTCCAATGATGATGCAATTCAGTGAGATTCATAAATTCAGCGATGGTACCCTGAGGATGATTGATGAAGCACTGGATTTCAGGATTAAAGACTACAAACTAAATCCCCACAACCCACAATTGAAGACTCAGTTCTGGACTGATCTGGATGTACAGAGGAGCAAAGAGTTTATGAATGCCATAGAGCGTAGACTGAAAACAAGAAGGATCTTTCGCAGCTTGGAAAGCTTCGTTGGGGGAAGAGTTCGTGAAGGAGATTACAGATTGATGGAAAGAACGACATGAGCTGATCCGCTCCACAAGTGGTCTCTGTAGTAATAGTAATCTTTTGTTGGGCTCTTGTAATGCTACAATGTAATATCCTATAATCATGTAATACTCTATGTGTGATCTGTGTATATTGACAAGTAATCCTCTGTCGTTAATTTATGAGGGAGCATAGTATGCTCCTACCTCAGAATACGTTTAAACCTGACCACGTTTTCTCCCGAATTTTTCTAAACATATTTAAATCAATTGGGATCACAAATCTCAAATGGTTTGAAATTTTTGATCGGGGGAGAGAATGTGATTTAAATAGGAAATTCTGATAAAATGTGATGATTTGGAAGTTAATGTATGCTCTCCCGTATGTGCTAAACCATTTTGTAAATCATGGCACATATTGAGGGGGAGCAAAATGTTTTGGTCATAAAAGCAAGCTCCTCCATATGTACGAAAAACTTTCTTATATCAATGCATATATTGAGGGGGAGCAAATGGTTTTACAAAACAATGGATTTTGGCATCTCGTGTGGCTGTGACTCAGAATTGACGAAACTTGAACTGTCATCAATCGAAAGGATTCGTCTTGGCCGGGTAATGACTTCAAGCTGGTCTAACCAGTGATGTAAGCGTGTCTCGAAAAAGATGAATCTAAGTAGAGTGTACCATTTCGAGAAACTTTCTATGGACTTGACCAGGACGGGTAATAATTTCAAGCTGGTCTAACCAGTGATGTAAGCGTGTCTCGAATCGGTCATGTTCACTGAAAGTGGATCAATTCAAAAAGTGCAGGCTCTACCTAACATGTGCAAATTTATAAAACAATCAACCGAGCGCATGTTGAGGGGGAGCATTTGAAAAAATATAAAACTCTCAAGTGTTTGCAAAAATGTGTTTCTGAATCATGAACACTTGGAGAGATTTTTCAAAGATTTGGTTTGGCAATCGTGGATGAATATCAAAGACCTACCATTTTAACTAATGTATGGAGTTATAAGGATGGTTAGGTTAGGCTCAAGTTCCCACGATCCCGCCAGAGCCGGAGGGATCTACCCAGGGACAATCCACTAGTTAGTGTAGAAGTCCTTAGGTATGATTAAAAAGGAGATATGTGCATAAGGGAATAGTGCCGACTGAGATGGAGCTAACACTGGAACAAACCCAACAAGGTGTTAGTTATGAAGTCTCGGTAAGCACTGAAGGGGTTGAAGAATGAAAAAGAATTGTAAAGAGAAAGGGTGAAAAGAAATAGCCCTCCTTACAACTTAGGCAGAAACCGGGTCAATACATAGTCTGTCAGAATCACTTAGTTGATTGCTGGCATTGAAGACAAAGTATCATGGACCCAGTGATACGCTGCACAACCCTCCCTAGCCACTCAAGGTCCCTCAAAGGATTCTTGTTTCAATTGTCACGGAGTTCAATACATTCCTATCATCTCTCTCACTCCGAGTTAGATGATATTGAAAAGGTGGCAGTCCTCTCCAGCCTCCGATCACCAAATCAAAACGCACAATTGAGTCTAGAGCCACGAGATACATAATAAGATCTCATAGGGACACGAATCATTTCTACACTGGTTGTTCAACCTTAAGGACACCAGTTGTAATCTCATGAGTCCTACGCAGATCTTAGCAATCTGCCAGAACATTTATGAGAGAATTTACTTATGTAATTCTCAATGATTGAATGGAAATTCCTGCCAGGGTCAACATCAAGCAGCCCTGAAAGCAGGTCACTTAGGTAATTCCTCGTGGATTACGCTTTGTGGTCGCGGCGGTTTCAACCGGTCTACAGTCGTGGAGTGATCTCCAGCGACTCACCTAATCGTTGATTTACTACGGTAAAATCTTAAAAAGCCCTCTGTGGGTTTTCGTTTAGGAACGGTCTTGGTAAGGATTAGAGAGAGTCTTCACACTATGCTGTTGACGATCTCGAAGTCCAAACTAGTAAGTACCGGTCGAATTATTGCTAACTGTCGTATGCAGGAATTTCTGGCGGATGTTGCTGTGGAATGCTGTAGCTGGTTGCTGTTGTAGCTGCTTGCAGAAAAGATGTCAATCCATCACCACATGTTCACACCACATCATCATCAAAGAAGTCATGATCACCCTAAAAGACCTTCAACACAGCTTCTGCTCACTCTGATGCTGAAGATCATGACACCATATCGTGTGAGCATGTCGGCTCTAAGTATATTTCATCACATGGAGTATTACCACAGAAAGATGACTTGGAGACTCAAGTGGGATGATAATTTCAAGAATTGCTCAAAGTTCATCCAAGACAAAAGAGAAGTCATCTGCAGATCACTGATGTTTGCACAACAAGCTATGACATTGAAGATTCAATGATTGCGAGCTATGATGTCAAGATCCAAGGAAGAAGTACTGAAACTCAAAACATTACTTCTGGGGTGACCTCCCTTAGGGGGAGATTGTTAGGAATATGAATATTCAGCAGAAGACTCGGTCACCCCGAGTACTTATTTGATCATCATAGCTCGTAGGATTATCTGTAATATTATCAGTAGCTTAGTATTATCAGTATTAGTATTAGTAGTATCTATATTTGTGGAGTGGGTCGGGGCTTTCCCCACTGTCAGCTCGCTCCACAGTCCACTAGGGACGTAATATGTAGTAGTATATATACCCCTTCCCACACATGGGAAGGGTTGGACCTTTTCAATCTAATATATCACTAGTTACTTTCTCTCTCTAAAAGGCTCCCACTTCTCTCTAGAAATCTTACTAATTCGATCCATACAAGCCTCATACAAGTGATTCTTGCATTGTGAATACCCTTAGGGGGAGATTGTTAGGACAATGAATATTCAGTTGAAGACTCGGTCACCCCGAGTACTTATTAGCACATCATAGCTCGTAGGATAACTAGTAATATTAGTAGTAGCTTAGTTATTATCATTAGTATTGTGGAGTGGGTCGGGTCTTTACCCTCTGTCAGCTCTCTCCACAGCCCGCTAGGGGCATATTATGTAGTAAGTATAAATACCCCTTCCCTTGCAAGGGAAGGGTTGGAACTTCTCATTATTTCAAAAGCTAATACACTCACTCTTTCTATCTCTAAGTTCCCATCTCTTTCTCTCTCTAAACTCTCCTCTATTCGATCCATACTAGTCTCAATCTTGTGTTTATGTGTTAGTGAATATCCTACAAGCAATATTAACGCTAGCAGCAGTATCCTTCAGCAGTTGAATGTTAAGCCTAGCAGCAGAATCATTTAATGCTAGCAGCAGAATCAAACACTAGCAGCAGGAACCAAATGCTCTAGCAGCAGAATCACACTTAACATTTTTCTTTGAATAGAACCCGATATTAAACTTCATGAATATTTAATTCCCAACAATAAAGTGTACATATATGTACGTGTGTTGCATATTGTAAGGATATAGCTCAAGGCCTCAAAGACCATTAACTAATCTTATGCCACAAAACCACTGTTTTATCATGTTTAGGCATTTTTATGAAACTATTTCAAAAACCACGCTTCTACTAATATATGCGAGATTTGAACCTTGGTCTCAAAGACCATTCCTAAAGTTCTACTCACTAAGTTAAGCTATCTGGTTTTATGATTGATAATTGCTTATTGATAATTTGAGAATATAAAAACAACTTGCTACTTTTAGAATGCAAGATATGTACCTTCATTGCTTTGTTGAATGGAGTGCCAGGTAAATCCAAAGGCATGGAGTTGTACCCTTTTTCTAGACATTGATACAAACCCTTTATTTCTTCAATCTCTGCCTCTAACTTGTTCCCAAAAATTGATAGCATTGCCACTTCAAAAGCATACTACAAAAACAAACAATGTTGGGTCGACAATAAGTTATGAATGGAGTGTTTTAACTTTTTTTTTAGTAAGTAAGCAAATGCCTATACTTCTTAATGTATTGTAGATTAGAAGAATTTACTAATCGATCAACTCTTAGTCCAGCTATGCAATAATTTGTTTTATTCCTGACAGATGTAATTCAAATTCTCAATTGTGAGAACTACATTCAGTTTGCAAATTTGGCCATATTTTCTGTCTACCGAACAGTAGCCACCTGCTGGATAGGTCAAAACTTGATGGGTCGACATGAAAATTTTTTTGTCCATTTTTTTCAAGCTTCTTACAAATATTCAGTGCGTTACTTATGATTACAGAAACAATATTCTCATAAATAATGAACATCTGTTAGTATATCTTTTCGTTGGGCCATTTTCTTTTATGAAAAACAAACCAAATCGAACTTTTAAAAAAAAAATGGGTCATAATTGGAACCTCAGTTATGAAAATTTAACAGTCTTAAGAATTAAGATAAGCATGGACTTACTCAGCTTTGTCGTTGATAAAAACTTGAGCCTCGTTTAACAGCTTCCTGTCACCTGGTTAAAGATATAGACAGTGTGTACCATTTAAAAATCTAACAGCGTGTTTGGATGTGCATTTGACTCATAACATGGACAATTTAGAAAACATTAAATAAATCAACTAAACTGACCCATTTTAGCCCCCACTTCGGCTCCCAAACACACCCATTTCAGACCCATTTCATCACCCAAGTCCACCCTATTTAGCCCCAAACGCACCGACTTTAGCCTCCATTTGGGTGTATTAGTCAAAAAACGTGGTTTTACCTTTGGTAACAAAACAACATGCAAGTATCAGAATAAATTGTAAAACCACATTTTCAAGAGAAAAGTAGAATTCGTTGGGCAAAAAATGAGTCAGGTTAAACCCAAGACCTGAACCAAAAAGCAAATACAGAGTGGTGGTATTTGTACCTTAGAGCTGCTTCACGACAGTGTTGTGCAATAAAGTCAAAGATGCAAATAGCAATTCTTCTTTCTTAAACTGTTTTGTCCTTGCCCTTCAATCAAGTGTAATTGTGTGAAATTATGCAACATTATTTTGAATTTGTTTTATGCTCGAAGTGCTGTGCATATTGAACTGCAAAAAAAAATAAAAAAAATAAAAAAATAATAATAAATAAGTGTCAAAATTTGTTGACAGTAAAACTGACTTGAGTTAGTAAGTTTTAACATGTTCATACCCAATTATGACAATCAGAAAGATTCCTAGCATAGTTCTAAATGGGTAAAAATTGAAACGTTTAGTCTTAACAAATTAGAAGGATACATGTGAAATGGTCAAATATCTCAGAAAGCATATTTTTATGCAATAGATCTTCTAATCAGTTGGTAAAATATGGTAGATTGCTATGACACAATATAACTTTTAGAGATACCTTTTTTTCCGTCAAATTGGCCTGTCCCATTTCAAAAGTTTAAAATTATCAGTTTTGAGCTGTGACCCAACCCAACCTGTGTGTCATCTCCAGAAAAGGACGAATCTTCGTAACTCCATTTGCACGAACCTCAACGGACAGACCACCTTGGACAACTTCCACTGATACATTTGATATGGGTCCATCCATAGGTGCTACAACATGTCCTTGGCTTGAAGCCTCCCAAACTCGATATCTGTTGTGTCCATAATGTCATTATAGCATGGAAAATGAATTAATAAATGTATAAAAAAAATATAATAAATTGGCACGATGGCAACCTGCATGCTTAAAATTCCAAACTAAAGATGTTTCACGAAGCTGAAAGGTAGACCGTCATGTTCTTTCAGTGAAATACTTAAAAGACATGATTAAATTGCATATCGCCATAAATATTCGAACACTTTCTGCATGCAAAAATTAATCGTCCTATTTGAGTATTGACGATTCTACGTACTAAAAGAGACTTAACCATAATCAAATAACCAACTGCCAAACTGCTTATTTCACCATAATTAAAATAGCTTATGTATGGTTAATTATCAAGTATGGACCTATTTATTGAAACTTCTTATTTCACTCTCAAACACCGTAAACTGCTCGAACCATCATGTAAAATCCAAATTTTGAGCTGTAACATCTGCTAATCGACATGTGATACCCATTTGCTATTCAATGCTGTTTGGATTTGTGCTTTCAAAGTGACCTATATAAGTAATTAAATAACCATAAACCTGTATACAAAATGTATAATAAACCCTAATACACAACAAATTAGCATTAACTTAATACCATAAAATGACAGGACTGAGTAAATGAACCTGGAAAACAACACGGGCTGCTCCAATAAGTGGGTGCTGACCCGATTCAGCAAACATCCCAATCTCCATTTTCGTTAAACAAAGCCTACAAAACAAATCACACAAACGAAACCATTAGATATGGAATAAAGCTAAATGTTTATACTTTTCTAATAACTTGATTTTGGTATACAGAGGGAAAGGTGAGTGAGAATGATTGAACACGCCCCTTTCTGAACTTCAATCATCAAGAACCCACAAACACATATCCATAATGAAACACAAAGAAAGTCAAAAAAAACTTTAGGATTTAAAGAAAACATAAACTCACAACCGCGCACTGACATTTGTCAAAATCCTCAGCAGACTCCTCTTATTCCTTCTCGTCTTTGCCTCCCGCACCCTATTTATATAAAGAAAAACCCGAAAATCACGAATATTTAATCATAAATGTAAGGCTGTGTTATCAGGTGAGAGGAAGAGAGGGGGTGGAATTTTCTATCTTGCTATGTTTTTGAAGAAGGAAGAGTGTTCATGAATTTTCTTATGCAAACACTTAGAATGGTTTACATGGCATCGCACAAAGATTAAAGGGTTGTTTAGTTTCCCAAGGTTATCATACAGAGATTAACCCATCTTAGGAGGTGATTACGGGCAAACGGGACATGAATAGTGTGCCCACCAACACACATAGGCCAATCAAATTTTGACAAAGTATAAGCCCCTTAATTGTTAAGCCTGGTAATTCTCAACCCACAAAGGAAAAACCAATAATGAACAATAAGTTTAACAATTACCACCAATAAAGTACACCTCTGTCTGATTAATGAATTTTGTCTGAATCGCTAATACTACAAAATAAGCAAGTACAGGAAGTATTTCCTAGACACCTTAACAAGGCTCATCTATAAGAAAAATCAGCAAAAATAAGCAATCCTAAACACCGCTCAAATTAAGTTCAATTGAATCGAACAAAAAAAATAACAATAAAATTTAGCAGATACAATATTTGTCTAGCATAACCCTAAAAACAGATTGTTGTAAAGTAAGCTCATAAGCCCACATATAAGGTTAAACAAACACCCCCGAAAGTCGACCACATAAATTACTCCTTCATTAGCAGGTAAGTTTTGCCATAAGTCAAAAGTTATCCAATTATCAAAACTAAATTTAACAGAAGTACGAAATAAGCAAATCCAAACTCAATATTCTACAATGGTTAGTTCAAGTAAATCCAAACACAATATTCTACAATGCTTAGTTCAAGTAGCTTATAAGTGCTTATTTATAAGTAGGTGTTGTACAAATATCTAACTTCAACACCGACTTTACAAAAACAAAAAAAAAAAAAATAACCTGATCAAGCACGATCGAAACAACCTCAGTGCATCCTCACAACTCCCATTTCGTCAACTGGCCCTGCAAAACTCACAAACCATCAGCAAATTCACCAAAAAAAAAGCCAATTAAAAAATCTTAAAAAAGCAGCTTATTTCAAACTGCTTATGAAAAAACAGCTTATGACACAAACATTAAATTACATGCCTTTTTTTACCTCATAACTATTAATTAACCAACACATACATAACCAAACCATCTAAGCTACACAAAACCAATAAATTCATACAAAAAAATCCTAAAAATCAAAACTTTAAAAGTAAAAAAACAATTGAGATCTAAAATCAGAATCAAAATTAAAATTTTATATCTTAGAAAAACTTTACCATAAAGTCAGAAAACATACCTGATGATTTTTCTACCTATCGATCTTTGTCTAGGAGGCCCACTTATCTACTGCAACCGCTTTTGAGTTTCAAGTATCTTATGTCTTTGGGTTGCTAAGAAATACTAATAATCGAAAACCTTAGTTGTGAGATGGAAAATACTAATAAGAATCACAGATCGATCCTAATAAGGGATAGTAATGATGATGGTTATTTTTTTTATTTTTTTTTTGATGGTTTTAAAATAGCGATGATGATTATAGTTATGATAATTATGATATTGAAGATGAAGATGAAGAAATAAAGGAAGAGATGACAGTTTGATTAGTGAGGCGGTGGATAATGGATAAATCTAGATGCGATGTTTGGTATGAATGTATGTAGAAGCTTCAACAGAGGTCTGGGTAGGTTTTTTCTTATGCAGATAGATGTGTTTTTTTCCCAATAGAAAAACAGATTAAGGATGAACAGTTACGCTATCACACTTCCCATCACACAACAGCCAATAGAAAAGTGGGTTGGCTAGTTAATTAAGAATGTGTCCAATAGGAAATGCACACATGCCACTTAATCCACTTGGGTTTTAGTATTTCAAGGATGCAACAACTTGGGTTTTAGTATATATAGATAATATTGCTTTGCTTGAACTTTGATCTTCAAGATATTACTCCCTATCACATATTCACAATTTCACATGTATATCATACAATTTTATTCATTAATACGAGGGAGCTACGTGTTTTGTTGACATATGCACATAATTTAATTAAATCTTTTTGCCGTGTCTTTGTAGCATAAAATGTTGACTTACATTCCTAGGGCGTGTTTGGTAGAAGGTTTTAGGGTGAGAAATGGGTAAGGTAATGAAAAAAGATGTTTGGTTGACTATAATGCAATAACTCATTACCCAATAGTGAGTAATGGGCCATTACCCAATAAATTAGGGGGAATGAATTTCTTTCCCTTTCCTTAGCATTACCATTGCATTTCTCTTTCCCATTACCGAGTTTGAACCAAGCACACCCTTACTATCCTTGAGAAGTTTATAGCAAAGTAAAGGTAAGTTAGACTTGGTGCGGTTGCTATCAACATTATCGCTAATTTAGCGTCACATTACTTTTTAAGTACTTCATCACCACTAACAAGGTGTAATAAGACCATCAATTTCAACACACTAATATAACTCACTTAAACATAAATATACCTCACGTATAAACATACTACAATACACTCTCACACGCAAATAAAGAAAAAAAAGATGGCCGTTGCCAAGACCATCTTCTGCTTGTTTTCGTTCAAAGATGCATCATGTGATGATCTAGTTTTAAGTAACACGTTTTGTTGGGAGTGTCAGACGCGTCGTGAGAATGGTTGTTAAACTTGTTATTGTAATGAACAATGATTGCTACTTTATCACACAACCTAACTATAGATCGAATGGTACTCAAACAAGAACAAGAACAAGATGAGAAGAGTGTGAATCGTATGAAAATATGACTGTGTATCTATTAACTTAAAGAACAAAGATAACAAATACAAACATGAAGCTTACACACTCACACCTTGGTTGTCTTAAGAAGCACACTGGAAATGGGGTAGGAGTGTGTTATTTATACTACTAATGTGATGCCCTTGAGGGCTTTGACGGGCTTGGAGTGGGATTTTGTTTTGGACTAGACTTATACATTAAATCTTACATATTTAGCTATCAAAAGCCTACTTTGCTAGACTAACTTAACTATACAACACACAAGTTTCAATATTACAAATGACCATCACATTGCATTTATAAATTAAATGCTAACAATCTCCTCCTAAGGGATGGTCATTTCAATGATGCTCCCAGAGATTTGGTCTTTCGTCTTCGTTGTCTTTAACTTTGTATGTCGATGTATAATAGTCTTGATTCAACATTTCGTCATGCTTTGTGATCTTCGAAGAATCGTCTTTTGGTCCTTCTTGCCTTTGATCAACATCTTCTGTACATTTGCATCGACGATGTAGAGGTTGAAACATATGATGATGGTGAATGAACTTTTGTCAGTACCTGCATAAAACAATTAGCAATTAATCGTCCAGCGCATACAGGTTCAGATTTCGAGATAGTTAACAGCATAGTGTGAAAACTTTCTCTAGTCTTGACCAAGGCCGTTGAGAGCCTCTGAACTATACCGGAGTATCACTTCAAGACTGTAGACTGTTTGAAGCGAGTAACCATCATGTCATGAGGCAAGATCCTTAGATCTCATTAAGACTCTTACAACTTGTGTCCTTGTTGGTGAACACAAGTGTATTGTATTGGAAGTGTTCCTAAGAGATTTTTGATGAATCTCATGGCTCTAGACTCAATTATGTGCGTTTTGGTTTTAGTCATCGGAGGCATGGAGCAGAGTACCACCTTTTCAATATCAACTCATCTCGGAGTGAGAGGCCGATAGATTATGCAGTGTTCTCCGTGAGAAATGAAACAAATATCTTTTAAGAGATATCTGAGTGGCTAGGAGGGGTGGTGCAACGCGTCACTGGGTCCATGACGTCTTGTCTTCAATATCAGTATCAACTTGTGATAACCGATAGCAGATGTATTGACCCAGTTTCTGACCTAAGTTTTTATGGAGGGCTATTTCTTTTCACCCTTTCATTAAACTTTTCTTTTTCATTCTTCAACCCCTTCTTTCTCCTTTCTCATTTTACTCCTTTTTTAATCTTACCTAAGGACTTCTAATTCTATTCTATTGGAATTGTCCTTGGGTAGATCCCTCCGGCTCTGGCGGATCATAGGACATAACCTAGCCATAATCACCTTATTACTCCATGATTATCCTAGATTTGTTGATCACTTGCCATAAAACCATTTGTTAAAATCTCTCAAAGTGTATATGAATATACACATTTTAGGTAACACTTCGAGAGTTTTGAATTTTCTGAAATACTCCCCCTTCACATGTGCTCAAGCATTTTAAGATAAATTTGCACATGTTGGGTAGAGTTCGCACATTTTGAATTGATCGATTTTCATTTAATATGACCATTGCGAGACACGCTTACATCACTAGTTAGGCTAGCTTGAAATTATTACCCGTCCCGGTCATATCAAAAGATCATCTCTCGAATTGGTACATTCTACTCAGACAAGTCCTTTGCGAGACACATTTACATTGCTGGATAACCAGCTTGAAATTATTACCCGTCCAGGACATGTCTTTTCGATTTGACATTTGAGTTTCGTCAATTCGTTGGTTCATACTGAGTCGAGCTCGTTTGAGATTCCAACCACCAAACTTTTTGATCACATTTAATCGCGTCTTCTCCCCCTAAAAAATAGCATGCAGTGATATTTTTGATATCAACTGATTAAAAGCAAAGCATTTTGGGGATAAAGACGGATTTGAGCATGAAATTGGAACGTTTTGTTTTTTCTTTTTTATACTCCCCTATAAACAGAACATATTTTTAAACATTTGAGTTTAAAATCAGTTTTAAGGGTCTAGAGGGAGTTATCTTAAGCACATAATTTTGAGAAAGATTATGAAAAATCTTTTTGAAAAATCTTAATCATCAGAAGTGCTCAAGGATTTACTTTTTGCCATTAACATTATGAATCCTGATCTGAAAAATCTTAATAATCAGAAGTCATCAATGTAGCACGGGTTTCATACTGAAATATACGAAATCCGTAGTAAGAAAATTTTGAGAAACGACATGTTATAGAAAAATTTTAAATGAACTCTCGCTCAAGCACCTGTACATGTCCGTATCATTGTTGAGTGACATTGCTAGATATGTACAGAATATCGATTATACGAGAGACATGTCGTGAGAAGACTATTTTTGGTTTTTTGATTTTATATTGTTTTTGTATTTTTGAAAATTTTATATTTTTATAGTTTGTTTTTGTTGGATTTTCAAATTTTGTATTTTGTTTTTCAAAAATATTTACATGCGAAGCTTGTTGATATAGTTCAATAAGATTCGAGAAGACTTTCTAACTCTTCAGTAGTTAGGCTTCGCATTCCAATTCGACGAACTAAGTTATCAAACCGCTCTTTTGGGAGGGCTTTAGTAAATAGATCGGCGAGTTGGTATTCAGTCTTCACGAAAAATAATTCAACAGTGCCCTCTTCTACGTGTTCCTTTATGAAGTGATAGCGGACTCTAATATGCTTAGTCTTCGAGTGTTGCACTGGATTGCACGAGATGGCTATGGCACTTTTCGAGTCACAATACAAAGGTATGCGGTCGAAAGAGAAGCCATAATCTGTGAGCTGTGTCCTCATCCATAGAACTTGGGCACAACACGCAGATAGAGACACATACTCGGCTTTTGCGGTTGATAGTGCAGTGCAGTCTTGTTTCCTTGACGACCAACCTACTTGTTTTTCTCCCAAAAATTGTGCTCCGCCTGATGTACTATTTGCTGTAACTTGGCAACCGACATGGTCTGCATTTGAAAATGCTATTAGTGTAAACTCCGAATCCTTCAGATACCAAAGTCCCATGTTAATTGTTCTTCGTAGGTACCGAAAGATCCGTTTAACCTCTTGGAGGTGAAGTTTGGTAGGCCTTGCCTGAAACCGTGCTAATAAACAAACAGCAAAATGTATATTGGGTCGACTAGCAGTTAAGTACATGAGAGAACCAATCATGCTTCGATATTTCTTCGGATCCATGGGTTTTCCATATAAATCAGCGCCAAGTTTTGGTGAAGTGACCATTAGAGTACCAACAGAGGCACAATTTTCCATTCCATGTTTTTTTCAAAATCTCAATAGTATATTTAGCTTGATTTAGAAAAATACCACGTGGGGATTAACGAATTTGTAAACCAATAAAAAATTTTAATTCCCCCATCATGGACATTTTAAATTTGCTTTTCATGAGATTTGCAAAATGTTTAGAATGTTTCGGATTAGTGGACCGAAAGATTATGTCGTCCACGTAAATCTGAACAATCAAAATGTCATTTTTGAATTTTCTTGTAAACAAGGTCGGATCAATTGTTCCTTTGGTGAAATAAGTTTGAAGCAGGAAAGATGATAATTCGTCATACCACGCCCTTGGGGCTTGTTTCAAACCATAGATAGCTTTCTTTAGCTTGTAGACATAGTCTGGATGATCTTTGTCAACAAATCCGTCTGGCTGACTCACGTACACTTCTTCTTTCAGAGTTCCATTTAAGAAAGCCGTCTTGATGTCCATCTGATAGACTGTGATGTTCTTGTGAGCTGCGTAAGATAAGAAAATCCTGACTGCCTCAAGTCTTGCTACTGGTGCGAATGACTCTTTAAAATCTATTCCCTCTTCCTGTCTGAATCCCTTGGCCACGAGACGAGCTTTCTTGCGAATGACAGTCATCTCTTCATCTTTTTTGTTTTTCCATAACCACTTAAGATCAATGACGAGTTTGTCAATTGGTCTCGGCACTAAATCCCAAGTGTTATGTAATTGGTAAGGGAGAAGTTCTTCCTGCATCGCTTCAATCCATGCATTATCTGCCATTGCTTCCCGAATGTTCTTTGGCTCTATTAGACTGACTGAGCAGACGTAGATGCACATGTCGCAATCGGTGTTTAGCTGTTTTCTCGTCTGAATTGGCCTTGAAGGTTCACCAATAACTTGTTCTATTGGATGGTCTTTTGTCCACTGTAACGTAGAAGGGTACCTTAGATTTGACGAATGAGTGTTAGATGGTTCATGTAACCTTGAAGATGATTCAGCAGAATCTGTTGCAAATGGGTTTTAGAATACTTCTTCTTCTAACACAGCATCGTTTTGTTCTTGCTCATCAATTCTTGGTAAGACAATCTCAATTACTGGAGTTGTCGGAGTAGATGTTGATGACGTGGAGGGGGTTGGTGCATCAGCTTCGAATGTTGTTGATGCATCTTGATTTGATGGTGGTGGTGGTGGTTGTTGAGGTTGAGCGGGTGCAGCGGAACATTGTTGAGATGCATTTATTGAAATGCCACCATAGTACTCATCATACATAAACTCGAAGAAGTTTTCCAGTTCTTGATTTGTTAGTTTTTCGGTGTGATTTGATTGAGCTCCTTGGGGTACGAGTCCTGAACGGATATGTCCAGAAGTCTGAACGTTTGGAGAGGGTCCTAATCCTGTATGATTATAAGCCATCGGGTTAAGCGTGGGTTCTAGAGCGAGTCTCTCAGAAGCCATTTGTGAAATTTCGTCAAACTTCACATTCATCGTCTCCATAATCCTTTTCGTTCTCCTGTTATACACCCTGAATGCCCTCGAGTTTTCTGAATAACCAATGAAGATTCCAATATCACCCTTAGCTTTCAACTTCCCCAAATCTTCTCTGTCGTTCGTTGGATAGCACAGAGCGCAAAATACATGAAGGTAAGAGATATCAGGTTTTCTGTTGTTCACTAGTTCATATGGGGTTTTATTGAATCTTGGATGGACTAGGGATCGGTTCTGAGTGAAACAAGCAGTGGCAACAGTATCAGCCCATAAGAATAACGGTGCACTAGAATAAATCAGCATTGTGCGATCAGCTTCCATAAGAATTCGATTTCTTCTTTTAACTACCCCATTCTGATGTGGAGTTCTAACAGCTGATGTCTGATGTGTGATTCCAGCATCTTCAAAGTAGGTTTTTAACTCCTGATTAGTGAATTCCGTGCCATTTTCTGTTCTTAGTATCCTAACTGGAGCTTGAAGTAGGACTTGAATTCGCTTCGGAAAGGTGATGATGATGCCTGGTGCTTCGTCTTTTGATCTCAAAAACTTTACCCACGTATATCTTGAATAGTCGTCGACGATAACAAGAATATACTTCTTCCCATTGATACTTTCAACTCTCATTGGGCCACATAAGTCCATATGCAACAAATGTAATTTATCGACCGAACTGGGTATGGTTTTAGGTTTGTATGTTGCCCGTTTGCTTTTTCCTTGCTCACAGGATGGACATAAATGTTCTTTGGTGTATTTGAATTTTGGGAGATCGGTGACGATGTCGTCTTTGGCAAGTTTTGTTAAGGTATCGAAGTTGAGATGAGATAATCGTATGTGCCACAACCAGGACTTAGTTTCATCAGCTCTTGTCATGAGACAAACTGGTGATGAAGAGGCCATTTGGTTAATGTCAATAGCATAGAGATTGGTTCCACGATTTTTGGTTAAAAGATCATCTCCAATCAAGTTCCTAACGAAGCAAGTGTTTCTCCTAAATGCAACCTCTAAATCTGCATCACAAAACTGCCCGACTGAAAACAAGTTGTGTCTCAACCCTTCGACATAGTAAACCCGAGTGATTAAGTAGTTCCCAAACTGAAGATCTCCATAACCCAGAATAGCTGCAACATGATCATTTCCAAACCGTACAATTCCCATGAACTGCCATACAAAGTTGATAAGCAGCTTCAAATTCCCGGTCATGTGCTTGGAGCAACCCGAGTCTACGATCCAAAGACAGATTTTGATTACCTGCCAAGAACAGAAGAATTTGTATTTGGAAACCGTATATCATTTGGTTCCATGGGGTTAGGGGTAACAAATGAATCACACTTAGACAAGGTTTTCTATTTGGTCTTTTGGAACAACTTTTAATTTGCCATTCTTAAGTGTAAACTTTCTACCCGTTGGTTTCCATGCACAAAGCTTAAGATAGTCCCTAGGCAATAGACTACTAGTGATTGTCCTAGATGCTGCAATAAGTCTTTTAACATATCTAGTTCTAGCACTAGTTCCTGGAGGAACATCTTTCTATTCAGTCATAGCATTCTCATTCTCATTATTAGAAACAATATCATCACAAAAAATTTCAGATAACAATTTCTTGCACATTAAATAAACAGAGTCATTACATGCACTTGAAACAGTACTCTTAACATTACATCCTGATGACATATGTTTCTTATTAGAAAGCGATAAATTCATAGGGTGTTCTTCTACTTCTTTGCATTTACTCTCAGAGACAGGCGAGACTCTAATGTTCCTGGTATTGCTCCTAGGCTTTTGTCTGCTGCTCCTAGAGGTGCTTTCTAATCCTGTAGAAGGTAAGGCACACTCATTAGAATTTATGATGTTGTCCTGAGATGTTGTTGTAGCATTCCTAGACTCGTTTGGATTATCTTTGTTACTTTTGTCTATCGCCCTATATGTTTTAGATGTAGAGGCAGACGCAGTAGTGGGACTAATCCTATAAAGGCCAGGCGTTATTACATTCGATGTTTTGACAATAGTTTTCCCTGTATGTTTCTCACTTTCCTTAGGCAAGGGTGTTGAAATAGACACATTTGGTCTTGCAGCCGGTTTATCCGGAGTGGATTGTGTTGTACCATAGGATTCCTCACCCTTCCCTTTTTGACTTTCAAGCTGAGACTTCAAAAGATCAATTTGTTCTTGCATATTTTTGTAAGAGCGCTCATACGACAATTTGTCATACTTGCATTCTTCCTTTTTCTGATCAAGTTGTTTAAAATATGTAACATTTTGTTTTTCAATCTTAGCAAGCACATTTTCATATTTTAAAACAATTTCAGAAGTCTCAGCTCAAAGTGTTTCATCGTCTTCTACAGAGTATGTTTGGTAAATAATAGACATAATTTCAGTCGATAGAGCTACTTTAGAGAGAATGTCATTGTGTCTTTCTAAAACTTTGATGTGTTCAATGTTTTCATTTGCTTCCTTTACCAGGGATTTGTGGTCCTTGACAAAGTCGGTTGTTTCTTTTAAAAGCACATTTTCAACATTAAGTACTCTCGCATGAATCGCCATGAGTGGAGTAGTAATTTCTGTTTCATACACCTTTTTTATTTCATTATGAAAACTTGAATCCCAATCGTTAATGCGATTTTTATTTTTTTTTGATGCCACAACCATTTGGAGTGTTTCAACTCTCTTTTTAAGATCATCCAAATATCGTCTAGCGTCACTTGTGTTAGAAGTGTTACTAGAGGACATTTGTTCAATGTTAGAAAGATGTTTCGAAACAACTTTTCATTTTGTGACAGCCACTGGTTTTTTGAAAAACATTGGTGACTCTTTTTGAACCAGATGAACGCCAGAAATTGTGTTAAGCTTATTATAATCAATTGGTCTAATTTCTGGGTTCATTTGTTTCATTTTCATTCTACTCTCTTCAGCAAGCTCAATCGTTTCAAAAGAATCCCGAACCTCGGGTGGATTATGTTTATCATTTTGCACACTACTGTTATATAACACATTATGTTCGTTCTGAGCTTTCTTGAGATTATAAGGGTTTTCACAACCGATAGCCATTTTCTTCATTGTATGTAAAATCGGGTTTAGATCGTTAATTAGCATGTTGATGGTTTGAGTAGAATGACCCGTTTTTACAAGCAAATCTTCCAACTTTTTAATGGTTTCTTGTTTGTCAATGATTTCATAAAGAAGATCATTTTCACGTTTTGAAAAACTTGCATTCAACTCTTTCTTTTCTTTTTCAAGATCAGAACAAGTTGATTTTTGTTTAGAAAGCTGGTTGGTTAATTCAGAAATTTCCGTGTTTAAGGATTTTATTGTCATGTTCAAATTAACATCAAGTGTGCCAAATTTGATTTGCAAATATTTTTCTCTTAAAACAGAATCTCGATAACCAATTTCTAGTTCTGACTGTCGTGTGTTATTGAATTCAAAAGCACGTTCATTCACCTTATATCTCTCAAGCTCAGCGGTCAATTTTTCATTCGCGGCCTTAACCTCGCGATTGATCGTTTTGACCTTTTCAATTTCAATACTACAATTGTTCAATAATGATTCAAAAAACGCACGTGTTTCCTCATCATTTTCAACATGCTGTGACTCGAAGTCTCCATTAGGATTCATATCTGGAGTTGCTAAATTAATATTGCTACAACTTGGCGTGTCCATATATGTATCACAAATGGATGCTGGAGTCGCAGGATGTTGTTTATCATGAGTCGACATATCAAATATTTCATTATTGTGACATGTAGTGAATGATGGTACCTCAGAGACTACATTGGTGTCATACACAGGAGGTGTTTCAGAATCCGTGTCATACTTAGCCTCCTGAAGATTTGCCATGAAAATGCAGTTTGCATCGATGTCCTCAAGATCTTCCATAGCATCCATAAGTGTAACACCCCCAAAATTTACAACGGTCTCGGAAGCATACAAAACTTTGAGGATGCTACTTATTGGAGATAACAACACAAGGATATGAAGAACAGAATACATACTCCGTTTTTAATTAAAATCATAAATTAGTTTTACAAAAGATAAGTCAGAGTTTTGAAAGGAATTAGGCCCATTAAACATAGTGGTCTCACATAAAAACAAGCCTCTAAAATAATTTGCCATTCTGATAAAAAGCTCCATGACCCTTTTTCCTTGCCACATCTTGTCATACCAAGTCAATTTATTCACCTGAGAAAAACATGCTAAAAAGTCAGCAAAAATCTGGTGAGTTCATAGGTTTAATTTAAAATCATCAATAATTTAGTTTGGACCAGCATGACCATTACAACACATATAATGTCATACAAAAGTATCTATTGCGCTAGCACTAAGTTCATGCAACCGAAGCTCGACAGTCCAGTGTGCTAATCTCTAACACATAAATAAAAATCAGGGGCCCTTAGCGAGTGTTTAACCCAATACACTCGAAAATCCGACTTGCAATACGTTCGTTTGCCTATCCGGTCAACCCGAACGGGGGAGTCACCCCAATAGATCTATCTAAAGCAATCGCGCTTCCCAAAGGAAATTAACGGCTCATGAAAATGGGCATAACAGTGGGTTCAAGGGCTTAGGCTAACTGCGCTATAGGTTTGAGTAAAAACATTAACATTATGGTCCATAAAAATGTTTTGCATGTTTCTCACCCAATATTTGTAAAAACAAGTAAAAGTAAAACTGGGGCTATAAACTCACATTTGTTGGCCTGAACAGTGAACGCAGTGAAATTTCAATCTCAATGTTTAAGTATACCTATGTGTTATTACTCATGTGACTGTGAGTGTGGTTACTAAAGTCTCTCCTAAAGGATAGTGACGTATAATCTTACCATTTTCCTAAAGTCAAGGAAACTAATGGTCGGGGACCTTCTATGGCCTAAGGTAGAATTTAAACTTAATCTAGGTAAGTATATCGTACGTTAAATTTGCCTATGTTGATTTTTAATATATAACTTAATATTCGAGAAATTTATCACTTAGGGATTTCTAACCGCTAATTTGAATAATTTAATTAGACTCTTTATTATGATTTATTTATACATCCTTAGTCTAAAGTTTTAAGTCTCGTCTAATATACCCTAGTTAAAAATATATAAGTGAGCGACGTTCATTTTTAATTTGTTTGTTATTAATAAGTCAAATATAAGCGTTTCCGTATTTTATATATATTTCGTCACGTGTCATGTTCTACTCTATCGTGAACTTATTTTGACCTATTGCGTTACTACGCACTTTTAATCTAGTATATATACATTTTCAAATTTTTCCTAAGTGTCTGTATGTATATATTACATTTGTCTAGTCGTGTACATATATATATGTATATTTATGTCTATTTTTACAAATGCAAGTGATGTTTATTATTTGAAATCGTGTATGGCCATCTACATCTAACCGTTTATTTGTTTGTGTTGGTTTATCATTTTAAGTTATTTAACCCTTTTTATACGTATGTTAGTGACGTTATTATTTGCATATTCGAATTCTTTTTATACCTACATGTTTGCGTTCTCGTCCTAACTAGTTTTATGCAATTAGCCTTTTCATGTTTATTTTACGTCTCGGCTATTCGAGTTTTAATTATTTACTATACGTTAACTTGTGACGGCTAACACTATTTTATAGTTATTTGACGAATAAAGTTTTTACGTTAATTTCGGTAACGGTCTTTATTATTCCGTTTAACCGTTCTCGTCATTGTTTCACTAACTGTTATTCGAAGGTTCCTATATACTAAATGGGCTTCAGCCCAACTGATCCGAAGAGGGGGGGAAGGCTGGTAAGAGGGCCGATTCAATGGGTTTCCTGGTGGGCTGGTTTGGGCTTTAAGAAGGGTTGTTGTGAATAAGTGGTTGCGTAAACTTATTGGGCGTCACCTGAGCCCATATCTCAATTCTGTTCAAGACCATTTAAGGCTCACGGTGGGCTTCTAAGGTGGGCTATTATTGTTTGTGGTGTCGCCTGGTATTTTCACTTAGGTAATAAGATTTCCAGCGCCAATGTAATCCTTTGGCAGTCTCTTTTGAGACTTCCACTTAGGGGTTTTAGTTTGCTACCAATTTGTGACTAGGGTCTCATTAAGTGATCAAGGCTCAAGTACCACTTGAGCTCGAATCATGTGGATATCTAAGTGGTAGTTTACGCTTCCTTCTTGACTCGTTTGGGGTCGACAAAGGGTATGCTAATGACATTCAAATCCTATTCGACCCATTTCACTACTATAACTACAATCTATCTTCGAGGTTACTTAAGGGTGCCTAAGTTTTTTCATTCGACAATAAGGAAACACAACAACATTACTAATTTCATTATCTACCTGATGACGTATAGTCCGCATTCGGGTCACGAACCCGACCAATGGACGCTACTACCACTCACGCCCATCACGAATGGGTTCAAGCCCATCATGAATGGGCTATCACGATAACGATTTGGGCTTACAAAGGCCCAAACCTGAAGTTATTTATGGTCTTGATATAGGATATCTCTTATTTATGGGATATGTATCAAACGACCGACTTAGGCGGGATACGCCGAAGGGTAAGGAACACGAAACCAACAAGGATTTCGTGTGTATATATAGAGGGCATCTCGGCTCTCATTAAGGTACGATCTAATAACCCTAACTCTTCAACTAAACCCTAAAACCGATTACTTACTCTCACGCCGGAGGATAATCGTGGGAGACAATCCCACGATAATCCTAACGGTGTTTTTTGTTCTCTTAGTGCGCAGGTCTCAAGCATTAAGATCTAATTGATACGGAAACAAGGAACGCCCAACTTTTGTATCAACAAGTGGCGCCATCCGTGGGACCATACACTAAGAACTTTACTAAGAACTAGAATGACGAAGCACGGAAACCAAAATCAGCGGACTCCGCAGGCGAAGAAAACGCATGGTGACCTACAGGGGCAGAAGCAGCAAACTGATTCAGCCGCTAAGCAGGCCTCTGGAACAACCAGTGCGCCCAAAAGCCTAGGATCATACTCAGATCTGGCCTTTACTGCAGTAGAACCGCTTGCAAGGACTACCCATGCTACTACAACAACCACTAGCGCGGTAGATCTACTGCGCACTCCTTTCACCATGTCAGAATTAGACCTCACTGAGCCGCCAAATGCGCCTATCCGAAACAAGGATCCTGATTTGGAAACAAACATCCTCGCGCTAGAAGGAGTCACGCCTGAACTAGCGCCAAGTGATTTCGTATCTCAAAACTATGAAACCTTGGCTGCGCTTATGCGAGAGGAAGCGAAAAAGAGGTCAAGTCAGAGTCTGCAAGCCCGGCTCAACTTCGACCCTGAGCATGAAGCATCCCCACCACGTTACCGAAAGGAAAGGCGTGAGAAGGATGGCCGCCGACACCCAGTGTTTACTAGGATAGGAAGGAAAGTTGTGGACGATGAAGCAGCCGACTTACAGTCTATGGAGGAGCATGAAGACGATGGACGGCGCACCAATGTCCACGCTAGGCTTGGCAGTCGCAGGGTCCACGATAGACTTGGGCGACGATGCTCCCCAAGCGAAATCCCTTCAAGCTCGGATTCCGAGGATAGTCGGCGCATACGCCTGATGAGGCGAAAAGTGTACCGCTTTTAAGAGGTCATTTAAGCCTTAAATCGTATTTATTTGATCAAATATTGCCCTAAATCGTTCCTTTTGTCATTTTAGGTACTTTTGAGGAGAAATCTGGAAAAGGAGGCATTTTGGACGTTTTTGGAGCATTAAAGTGAAGAAAACGGCAAAGTCTCAAAAATCGGCTAAAAGTTACTCTTGACGGCGTCAGAATTTACTCTGGACGGCGTCATGCTTTGGCAAGAAAAGTTGGACGTGAAATTTACTCATGATAAGCCAGTGAAAATAGCATGTGAATTCTGACGGCGTCACGCTTTAACCTGATCAAGGGCGTCACGGCTTAAATCATAAGGGGACGGCGTCACGTTCACGAGCTGACGGCGTCAAGCCTTGATAAGCCAGAATGGATTTTGGAAGAGCTAAAGAGGGACGGCGTCAAGAAGGTCATCCGGGAACCCTAGAAGCGGCGAGGTGACGGCGTCACAATCCATAAGGTGACGCCGTCAGGTGTAAAAGTCTATATATAGTTTTCTAATTTTTTGTCATTAAGGGGGGGCTTAGTGTGTGGAATTTTGGGATAAAACCCTAAGACGATTTTAGCTACTTTTTCAGGGCTTTTTGCCTTGAGATCTTCCATGTTTCATTGAAAGATAAGTTATCAATTAATCATTCAATATGTCTATGTGTTGTTTGATTCTATCTTATTCTTGTCTTTTGTTTAACATGTTAGGCTAATTTTATCTTGTGTTTGCTTAGATCTAATGAAACTTAGCTATTGATTATTGGTTGTTAGTGTGTTGTTAGTTGTATTGGATGATTGTTTATCTATGTTAGGCTTAAGAAAACTGGCTAACTTCCTATTCGGTAACTTGCTTGAACGTCTTAAGAAACATGAACCAAACGCGTACTAAAGGTTTTTATGGTTGTATTTAATGCACAAGCGAATTCTAGTGATCCCATGTTAGGAGCTTCCTAGCCGGCTCGACATAGGAGTGAAGTAGGAGCTTGTAGAGTTGGGGAAGTAAGTACGCCACCCCACGAATGGTATTAAGGAATACACCCGTCATCCACGCGACTAATACACACTAATTAACCGGTAAAAGATAGTTAGGGAGTAAGGAAATCTAAGTAAACACATTTCTATACACATAAGTTTCTCACCACATTTTATTTTCAGTTATTTATTTTATTTGCATTCGTAGTAATTTGGGTTAGTTGACTAGCAACTAATTCCGCCCACTCCTTCAAAACCGAGATTTTACTTGCTTTCATAAAAATATAAAAACATAAAAAGAATCTTCCTCAACCCTTAGACCTAATTAGAGTAGCCTTTCATACCTAACGAACACTATTCCCTGTGGAGAACGATCAATCCCCCGTACTTACCACTACACTATACTACATCGGTCAGGTACACTGCCTGGTGGGGTTGTAAGCCTCTTGAGATCCCTCGAGAGGTAAAACCTGTTGTAAGGTTACAAAACCACGCAATCAAGTTTTTTGGCGCCGCTGCCGGGGAATAGTTATTGTTTAGGTTGAATTTTTATTTCTATTAGGTCTACTCACTAGATTCCTTTCTAGTGAGATTTTTATTTTATTTTTCTAGGTTTTCTTTAGTCTATCTATTTTCTTCGTGTCTTTGTTCGTAACCATTACCGTCCGACATCATGGAAGATGGTAATATCCTTAACCCACACAACCCACCACCACAACAACCACAACCACCTCCTAGAGCTCGTACTTTAGGAGAGTATTCCCGTCCTAGCCACCATGGCTATCGAAACACCATTGAGCTCACTCAAGGAGCCAATATCACACCCTTGCGATCCGACACCATCCGGTTGGTGCAAAGTGGATGCGCATTCCATGGACTTCGTTCTGAAGATCCTAATCAACATCTCAAGGACTTTCTTAAAATCGTTGATTCTATAGACCTTGATGTTGCCACTCGAGAGACGACCCGATTGCGTCTCTTTCAATTCTCTTTGCGGGACCAAGCTAGTCAGTGGCTAGAACGTCAACCCGCAGGATCCATCACCTCTTGGGATGATCTCACCACTCGTTTCCTTGCTCAGTTTTTCCCACCGGGAAGAACTACCAAGCTAAGGAATGATATCTTGATGTTCCAACAACGTCAAGGCGAAACTCTCTACGAGGCATGGACTCGATTCAAGGACTTACTCCAGAAAGTCCCTCACCATGGCATAGAACTTTGGCTCCAAGTCCAAATCTTCTATGATCATATCAATCTCTCCACGAGGCAAACCATTGACCAATCGGCCGGTGGCAAGCTACGTGATCTAAGTGCGGAACAATCATGGGCTCTCCTAGAGGATCTTGCTCTTTATGACAACGAAAGTTGGAGTGATCCCCGTGATTTGAATAAAACGGTCAAGGCAATATCTTTGCCTTCGAACAATTCAAGCACTTCTGACCGTAGGATCATAGAACTTGAAGACCAAGTCAAGTTTCTCATGAAATCCTACGAGGCTCCTAAACCTTCAAATCAAGTGAACAAAATCACTTCTTCATGTGAATTATGTAGTGGTCCCCACGACACTCGTGATTGCATGGAACTCCCCGAACAAGCTTTTGTGGACTACGCATCCTCGCGTACCGACGGAGCGGGAGACAAGTGGTACACTTTCAAACCCGAGCCAA
Source organism: Artemisia tridentata subsp. tridentata (assembly GCA_021014915.2). NCBI lineage: Eukaryota > Viridiplantae > Streptophyta > Magnoliopsida > Asterales > Asteraceae > Artemisia > Artemisia tridentata. The sequence goes on from CP139505.1 coordinate 99,866,970, forward strand.
ACCATTATGGTGATTCATACAACCCCTCATGGAAAAATCACCCGAACCTTAGGTGGAAACAAAACCAAAACTCTCAACAAACCAATTCTTCCAACCCACCTAATCGTTTCCAATCAAGCGGTTCCTACTCGAACCGTACTTTCAACAACAATCCTTCCGGCAATGGTAGTACCGATAACTTTGAAGGATTGATGTCTCAATTTATGGCATCTCAAGAAGCTCGTTTAGCCAAGTTTGAAGCCGATTTCAAACAAAAACAAAGCGAGATGACCGATAAGATTGACACCTTGTTGAAAGCCCTCAACGACCGAGAAATGGGAGCACTCCCTAGCAACACGGTCAAGAACCCGAAACTGAACGTCAACGCTATTTCATCGGTTTCGTCCCCTAGTTCTTGTCCACAATATTATTCGGTCAATTCCATGAGCACGTGTTTCAAACAAACCCAAGTCGTTCCAAATGACCAAGAAGTTATGACATCCAAATTGGTCAACAACATAGTTGAAACACCTCCCACTCAAAACCTTGACGAAGAATTCAAGGAGCTCCACCTTGAAAGTCCGGTTGTTGATGTGTTGGATGAGAAGAAGCTCAAATTAGGCGAAAAAGGGACCGCCTTTGTTCAAAACAAGCTACCTAAGAAATTAGATGATCCGGGCTTATTTGTTCTACCTTGCAAGATCGGTAATTCGGAGGCTTATGACACATTAGCCGATCTTGGTTCAAGCCTTAACCTACTTCCGTTACCTCTCTACACCTCTCTAAAACTAGGAAAACTTGAAGAAACCGAGGTGATAATAGGCTTAGCGGATGGAAGTGTTGCTTACCCGGTTGGAGTAGTTAAGGACGTGTTAGTGCACATTGGAAAACTAACCATTTTAGCCGATTTCCACGTCCTTGATATGGTTAGCGACCCTACATGCCCCTTGTTGATAGGTAGAGGATTTTTGGCGACCGCTAGTGCTATGATTGATTGTAAGGAATCCAAGATAGCGGTAGGAGAAGGAGATACTTGGTCAGTCTATGATGTTAAGAAACATGCCTATGATACTAGTGAGGAACCAACACCACATTGGCTAGAATCAAATAGGAGACCATCTAGATATGGACCTTGGATTGATAGAGACTTCATAGGACCCCAACGCCCATTTTACCTAGAAGAGGACTTTGTTAACCGAACGCATTCGGTGGAGCAACTCTTGGCTAGGGACACCGAATTGGATCCATTTGAAGACCCTCTAGTTTTTAGAAAGATGATTGATTTCCTAGGAGTTCTGCCAATTAACCTAGGAATGAATAAGTGGATTTGTGAGGAAGATGATCATAAGTGGAATTGGGATAAACCACCCAAAGATGGAGATGGGTCATGGCATATTAAGATGACGTTGTATGACCCGGATGGAGAGAAGTTTGAAAAGATATATCGTACTAAGCGAACCAATAGGAAACTTCAATCCAAGCTTAACCCTAAAGACGTCCTCGATGACGAGCTTACTTACATAGGGTAGCGTGACTTTGAGTCTAGCTACAAGACTCGTTAATAAAGAAAAGCGCTTCTTGGGAGGCAACCCAAGCTTTATTTGTTTTATTTGCTTTGTGTGTTTATTTATTTGTTTGTTTGTTTTTATTTGTTTCCGTATGTGTGTTTAATTTTTATTATTATTGATTCATGTTAAAAACTAATTTGTGAAAATGCTTTATGTTGTTTTTAACTTCGTCTTAACTACATATAAAGGTATTTTGCAAAAGATAAGTGTAAGGGAAATCTAAATCGGTTTATTAGAACACAAATGAACATGAATCATAATAATAATAAATTAGCATACATATTAAGTATTTGTTTGAGTCAAATGCTTGTATCGAGTCATAATGATGTTTTGCAGGATTTCCAGGAAGTAAGGTAAAAGTTTTTTCAGAAATTTTCCGGGAACTTAAAACGAAAATTTTTGTCAGGTCATTTCTGACGGCGTCAGGGGTTATAACCTGACGGCGTCAGATTTAATTTCCAGAAATTTTTGAAAGTTTTGTTTTCATAAAAAGTTTTATTAAAATCTCCAACTTATAATCTCCAGGAATCTGCAAAATTATCATTCCACAAGCATTATATCCTTATATATAGATTTTTCCCGCCGATGTTATGCAGGTTTTCGTGTTTGTTTTCTCAGGTTTAACAAGTTATTTTGGACAAGGAGATGTTTTTGGAATCAAGCTTATGGCGATGCATTAGTCATGGAGCTTCAACATTCTCTTTGGAGGAAGATCTAACCGTGTAATTTCATTATCCACCGAGCGAATCAGGGGAGTATTTGATTTCATTCTTTTACTTTTTGCTTTTACATCTTATTATTTGAACATTGGGGACAATGTTCATCTTAAGTGTAAGGGGAGGGTAAAAGTACGATTTTAGAGAATACAATTGCGCTTGATTTTTGTTTGTTTGATGGTAGATGTGTAATAAAACTGAGAGAAATACTTGTTAAGGTAATTTTAGTGCCAAATTTAAAATTTTTTACAACATATAGGAGTGAAACTTTGATCTTAATGAGCGTCTCACGGATAGGAGTTATATGACTAGCACAAAAACCGTACCACTAAAAAATTTTCCACCCCAAATATGTGAGGTTCGCCCCTAGAATTGGTAGGAAAAGCATTTATGCTATGATGTGTGTACCGGTAGCACTTAGATTCTAGAACTTGCGTTAGGACCATTCCAAGGCCACAAGTGAGACTACATTCGTGTAGTTAGATTTACTACATGATAAGAGGCATTAGGATTAACCCATTGTTTTACACCTGTGTTTTTGTTATAATTACGTTGGCTACATTGGTCAAGTAATTCTCCCACACCCTTTGCGTTGTACTCATTTTTAGTACACGATACCCCTAGTACACCCCTCAGAGCCTATCTTTTCGTTTCGACCTTTAAGCATTTTACTTAAAGGAAGAATTTGTTACACCCCACTAAAATGTACACCCAAATCGCCTTAGCCTACCTTGTATGCACTCATCTTTAGTGCATTATTGTTACAACATTTGTTTAAACCCAAGTTAATTATCTAATTGATTACATGGTTGCTAAGTCGAGTCATATCCTTGTACATATTGTTTTGGGACGATTGGGACTCATGGGTAAAGTACTAGTATAATGGAGTAATGGGGAAGAACATCATTTATTACCCCCATATGTGCTAAATATTTTAAAAGTACTCCAAGTTTTTCGATTATCTTAATTCGAGTCATTAGATTAGTATTTATAAAGTTATGTAAAAGTTCAAGTGTAAGGGGAATGCAATGCCCCTATGATGTATTATTTTGGATGGTAGGGCAAAAGTGTATGCAAAAAAAAAAAAAAAAAAAAAAAAAAAAAAAAAAAAAAAAAAAAAAAAAAAAAAAAAAAAATCGAAAAAATCAAGAAAAATAAAAAAAAATGAGAAAAAGAAAAATAGAAAAAACATACGGACTACCATCCCGTTTTATTTTATGTTTATTTTATATTTTTGTTATTTTGTTATTTTGTTTCTAGCTTAAGATCGAGTCTAGTCTTGGCTTAGCAACATTGTATAGTACATGTAATTGATCAAGATTTTTAACTCGCCACCAGTAAAATATCCTTTATCCAACAAAACCGTGTTTTCCTTTTCCCTACACCTAACGTTATAACCCATTTAAAAGCCCTCTTTGATAGTTTATCTTAGGTGCTTACGCCTAGTGGAGGAGGTTTTCGATCCTTTCCCAAGCCTATGGTAATCTATTTGCTATGACAGGTAGTGAGAGATATTATCCGTTTAGATTTATGAGATTTATTTTGATGACACTTGAGAGATGTGAGTATCTAAACACTACTTGTGAGGTGCTAGTTTATAATCTCCGTGCTTATTATGATTGAAGTGGAACGATTATTTGTTGTAATTACTTTTATGTTTGCATTAAATGACCCCTAACTTGTATTTTGATTAGAATAAAAGCGCATTTGCTTGAGGACAAGCAAATCTCAAGTGTAAGGGTATTTGATGAGGCGAAAAGTGTACCGCTTTTAAGGGGTCATTTAAGCCTTAAATCGTATTTATTTGATCAAATATTGCCCTAAATCGTTCCTTTTGTCATTTTAGGTACTTTTGAGGAGAAATCTGGAAAAGGAGGCATTTTGGACGTTTTTGGAGCATTAAAGTGAAGAAAACGGCAAAGTCTCAAAAATCGGCTAAAAGTTACTCTTGACGGCGTCAGAATTTACTCTGGACGGCGTCATGCTTTGGCAAGAAAAGTTGGACGTGAAATTTACTCATGATAAGCCAGTGAAAATAGCATGTGAATTCTGACGGCGTCACGCTTTAACCTGATCAAGGGCGTCACGGCTTAAATCATAAGGGGACGGCGTCACGTTCACGAGCTGACGGCGTCAAGCCTTGATAAGCCAGAATGGATTTTGGAAGAGCTAAAGAGGGACGGCGTCAAGAAGGTCATCCGGGAACCCTAGAAGCGGCGAGGTGACGGCGTCACAATCCATAAGGTGACGCCGTCAGGTGTAAAAGTCTATATATAGTTTTCTAATTTTTTGTCATTAAGGGGGGGCTTAGTGTGTGGAATTTTGGGATAAAACCCTAAGACGATTTTAGCTACTTTTTCAGGGCTTTTTGCCTTGAATCTTCCATGTTTCATTGAAAGATAAGTTATCAATTAATCATTCAATATGTCTATGTGTTGTTTGATTCTATCTTATTCTTGTCTTTTGTTTAACATGTTAGGCTAATTTTATCTTGTGTTTGCTTAGATCTAATGAAACTTAGCTATTGATTATTGGTTGTTAGTGTGTTGTTAGTTGTATTGGATGATTGTTTATCTATGTTAGGCTTAAGAAAACTGGCTAACTTCCTATTCGGTAACTTGCTTGAACGTCTTAAGAAACATGAACCAAACGCGTACTAAAGGTTTTTATGGTTGTATTTAATGCACAAGCGAATTCTAGTGATCCCATGTTAGGAGCTTCCTAGCCGGCTCGACATAGGAGTGAAGTAGGAGCTTGTAGAGTTGGGGAAGTAAGTACGCCACCCCACGAATGGTATTAAGGAATACACCCGTCATCCACGCGACTAATACACACTAATTAACCGGTAAAAGATAGTTAGGGAGTAAGGAAATCTAAGTAAACACATTTCTATACACATAAGTTTCTCACCACATTTTATTTTCAGTTATTTATTTTATTTGCATTCGTAGTAATTTGGGTTAGTTGACTAGCAACTAATTCCGCCCACTCCTTCAAAACCGAGATTTTACTTGCTTTCATAAAAATATAAAAACATAAAAAGAATCTTCCTCAACCCTTAGACCTAATTAGAGTAGCCTTTCATACCTAACGAACACTATTCCCTGTGGAGAACGATCAATCCCCCGTACTTACCACTACACTATACTACATCGGTCAGGTACACTGCCTGGTGGGGTTGTAAGCCTCTTGAGATCCCTCGAGAGGTAAAACCTGTTGTAAGGTTACAAAACCACGCAATCAACACCGCAAAAGGGTAAGCTCATCCTCAAGTGACTCCTCGGACAACGAGGACAAAGAAACAGGACACTGGAAGTCCAGGAGAAGATACCGCGACCAGGAGGACGAATATATGTCCCGTCCCTGGCGCCGCCAAAAGGTTGACGCATTCACTCGGCGCATCAGTGATTTTTCAGAAGATAAGAGAAGGCGCATGCCCGCTAATGTTAAAACTTATGATGGGACAGGTGATCCTGATGACCACCTAAAAATTTTCGAATCAGCAGCAACCATTGAAAATTGGACACAACCTGTGTGGTGCCACATTTTTAACTCTACTTTAGTAGGGAATGCGCGAAATTGGTTCAGTAAGCTTCCACGTAGAAGCATCGATGGGTTTGAAGAGTTGCGGAAGGCGTTTCGTTTGAACTTTACTCAGAGGAAGAAGTACGCCAAGAACCCTGTCGAACTCGCTAGGGTAAAACAGCGCCAAGGGGAATCCACAAGCGCTTTTATGGATCGCTTTAAAGACGAATGCATATGATGAACTCAAATAAGTACATTTTATTACTATCATTTATCCTATTAATTTGACTTGTTTTATTATATTATGTATGAGGATTGATACTTAATCGTTTACTTTTGTAATTCTCAGGTAAAAACAAGCATTTGGTGAAACTTAGCGATTTTGGACTAATTATGGAGCAAAACATGCAAGAAGTTAAGAGTCTACTGAAATGAAGAAGATCAAGACTAATCTGCTCCAGATGCGCCGCATCTCACTCATTACATACGGCGCATCTCTATCAAGATATCACCAGATACGATCCAAGATACAAGAGGACATGCGCCGCATCTAATCATGGAGTTACGCCGCATCTTCTGGCGGTGTACGAATATTCCTGAATATTAAAATCTTGGACCCCACGCGAAGTTAAGTCAATGCGCCGCATCTACTTACTAGATGCGCCGCATCTTCCCTCAGACAGAAACTATAAATACCCCAAGACCAAACGAATTTCGGGAGCAATATATTAGATTCGAAGACCGAAGCAGCAGAACCCTAGGACGAATTCAGTCAAGGAGGCAGCACAAGACACACCAAACGAAGATACAAGAGCTGTAAGAAGGTGCTGCATGTGTTTAATTCATTAAGTAGTTTTGTTTTATTGTGTTAGCAAACTTTAATTCATCAGGATTGGTGGCCTGTGTAATGTGACAACGAAAGATTGCACTCCCTTTAATACTTGCTTTCCCATCAATTAAAGTTTATATGTTGATGTCTTTGGTTACTACTTATTAGTGCATTGATAACCTCTGTGTTTATTAGTGGCTTGCGGGCATTTGACTGCGGAAAATAATGTGGCTCCCACGGTTATTACTAAATTGATCACTTAGGAATAACTTTTAGACATAAGTAATCATTAAGGGTTTACTCGCCGATAAGAATAGGACCAACGAGAAAGGGTTAACTACATCACTTCATATAAAGCTATCAATAAACAAGTGACAATCTACTTAATCATAAGGACAGCCCTCTATTGTCTCGATATTTATCTGTGTACGTGTGTGCTACTTGTGATTCGTGCCTATTTGGTTTATTTATTATTTAATTGCAAACAAATCGTGCCAGTCTTCAGGCTGAAACCCAGTTGCGTTAGGATATTAAAATACTGATTAGAATAACTAGATAATACGTTCCACTCTTAGTGATCGACACTCTACTTACCATTATATTCATACTGACCGGGTACACTGCTCGTTAAGTGTGTGTGTTATTGATAAGTCGGCTAAATATAAATTTAAAACTTGAGTAGGCATTAAAACTGCTAAATCGCAACGACACATCACGCGCATCAAGTTTTTGGCGCCGTTGCCGGGGAGTGAATTGTTATTATCTGTTAATTTGATTAGTATTTTAATTAGGTTTTTAATTTTTTTTTATCTAACCGCTAATTTTGTTGTGTATTAGTTTAATTTGCATTCATTGTACTATTTTGCATATTTTCTGTTTTTGTGTGTTATTTGTTTGCTTTTATTTGTGTTTATTTTTGTGTGTTTTTATTTGTTTTTATTTTTCATATTTTTTGTGTATTCTGCTATTGTTGTACTGAGCTAAATCGAACGATACGGCGCATCTGATCTCTCAGATACGGCGTATTGCGTTTAATTTTTTTTAAATACAACGCGTTTAATTAATTCGATACGACGCATCTTTTCCCCAAGATACGGCGTATCTGTTTTTAATAAGAAATTTTTTTTTCTAAGCGATAAAGTAATACGACGCATCTGCTTTAGCAGATACGGCGTATCTGTTTTTGATAAAAAAAGATTTCTAAACGTTAACGCCATACGACGCATCTGCTTTCGCAGATACGGCGTATCTATTATTTTAATTAAAAACAGTTTGCGAATTATTAAACAGATACGGCGTATCGATTTTTATCGATACGGCGCATCTTCTGAATCAAAAATCTTATATTTTGAAACGTAACGAAAATACGGCGCATTAACTTTTGTTAATACGACGCATTTAATTTTTATAAATATCGATTTTTGATTATTAAAATTGATACGGCGCATACAAATTTCTAAGCGGCGTATCTATTTTCTGAATAAAGTCTGATTTAATTTTAACGATTATTAGATACGGCGTATCCCATTTATAGGATACGGCGCATCAACAGCAGATATCAGAAGCTTTTATTTTACTTTGATCGTTTCACCCTTCTTTTGCACGAGTAAGTTTTATTTCAGGAAGATGGACGATCCGGATATTACAATGGAAGAATATATCAGACTTGGAGAGGAAAGAGCCTTGAGCAATAATGGGATCTACGATTGGGAAAGAGCAAGATATGGTGCACAAGTCATTGATACGAAAGAAATCACTATGGAAGAATACTTGATTCTTGGACGAGAAAAGTCAAGGAAAGAAAGAAACAAATTGTCATTTCAACACACCTGGTGTATGCCAAGTGATAATGAAGAAGATTCATATACCTTGAAACCAATTCCGGCAATTGTTATTGATAGTACTTTTTCTCCGGAGATTGCACACGATGATGTGTATACGGAACCTTACGTTGAAGAATATCCTGCAATCGTATTACCACCATTAGACAATCCAACGGATGAAGATGAAAAGTATTCTAATTTTGATTTCGAACCATTTGACGCCATAGTTTATGATGACGTACCTCAGCCAGATTTTGACCCAACGAGGGATTTTGAAGAAATCTGGGATTACTTATTTAAGGATGAAATTCGGGACGATGCTGAAATTGCAAGACCACTAGTTGAAGATGGAGATTCACAAGACGAATTGGAGTCACTTACAACACAAAGTGGTACAAATTTATTTAATATAATTAATCCCGTTACTAATAATCTTGCTAGTTTTTCTAAACCGGTTGCAAAACAAAAAGATGATGAGGTGAAATTTATCACACTACCTATTGAAGCACCTGTGATCGACCCGTATTTGGTGGAGCTCGAAGAAGAGTTTGGTGATGAGCTCTCAAACATTGCTATGATTGATGAAGATGATGATTTAGACCCTATGAAGTATATAGAGGAACTCGAACTTTTACTAGCCAAAGACCCTTTCTCATCTTCTGCGGAAGTCAAGGGACGCCTTACTACCAAAGAGACTAACCAAGAAGAAACGGGACTCACTTTTTCTCAACGTACTACTCTTTCAGATGAAATGGTCAAGTCATCCAATTTATCAACCAAACCGGGTAAGAATAGGAAAGATGTACATATATTGCCAAGGTATGATCTTTATTTATTTCTTCCATCTTTAATAGCAAATTTACACTCTTTTCGTGTTTATTGCTACTATCACCCGCACTTGATCTCAAGTGGGGGGAACAACACCCTATTACACAATAAATAAGGGTGGAGTCAGGCTCGTGACTCGAACAAAAACAAGCGCTTCGTGGGAGGCCACCCATGCTTACCTTTTATTTTATTTTATTTTTATTATTCTGTTTATGTGTCGAGTCAGTCAGGCCGCCGAGGATACGGCGCATCTCAATTCTGAGATGCGGCGCATCTCCTGCAAATGGTCATATCTTATTTTATTTTTCTGCAATTTTTATTTTTGAATTTAAAACTTTTTATCAGTTTATTTTTAATGCGGCGCATCCCTGGTTAAGGATGCGGCGCATCTTCTATTCTGATCCGTATTTATTCCAGGCTCGATACGGCGTATCTTCTTCCATAAGATACGGCGCATCGACTGACCTGATGATTTTCAGTTTTAATTTTTAAGTTTTATTTTTCCTAACTACTAATGTATTATGCAAGTTTGAACCTTTCTTATCTTAGGTGTGTTTTAAAGTGTTGGTGGTATTATAGTTTTCTGGATTTCCTGTGGATACATCAAGTATGAAGCTTTAACGTTCTCATCCACAAGAAAGATGATTTTTGCTCTTATCAAATGGAGGATCATACCGAGCAAATCTCAGGGGAGTTTTCCTGTTCTAATTCTTTTATTTTCCAGTTTTTAACCTTTTATACAAACAACGAGGACGTTGTTTAACTTAAGTGGGGGGATTGGAGAATTAGAACACTTAACAATTACTTGTCCTAAACTTTTTCAAAAATTATGCTTAAAATGTGCTTAATATATCAAATTTAAAAATTTTTAGCATGTTTTTGTTTAAGATCTAAGTTGCATAGCTGCACACATAACGTTATTTTCAAAAATTGTGATTTTTCAAAAATTCACAAATCTATGAGTGTGCCGGTGACTTGTAAACTTTAGAACTTGGCTTGTATACTATTCGAGACCACCATAATAAGTATTATATTTATATAATTGGAATGACTTGTCTAAATTGGTAAAATTCTAGGATTACACCCAAATAGCCTATTATATGTTATGTGTTATTAACTAACTATACTGGTTAGTTAACCCCCGTATAAACACTTTTGTTACTCTCATTTTAAGAGTAAGATACCCCTAGAAAAACACTCAGAGCCATTCCTTTCGTTTCTTACACCTATGTTTAAAATGTTTCGTTACACCCTTACACCTTAGCCTACCCTGTAGATTAAAGTCCGTGGTTGGTTAATTGCTATAGGCAAAGTGTGTTTCCTTACATTACCTGTGTTCGCGTGCGTAATTCATTATCTTTGGTTAGGTCGGGAAATTGCACAATGCAATTGGAGTGAAAGTAAATATTGTATATCTTTGAGTTTATTTTTCGTGTGTTTACTACTTTCACTATTACCGTTATTTCTGAAGTATGAAAAGTATGGAAAAATTATCCAGAATTATCATTATAGTGATGTGGTGAAATTTTACACATCTATGTCTATGTTTGAAAAAAAAAAAAAAAAAAAAAAATCAAAAAAATGAGAAAAGAAAAAGAAAGAAAGAAAAGTTGGAAGTTTGTTTTAACCAACTTATGTAAAGTTATGTAAGTGGTCGATATCACTACTATTTGTTGTACTATATCTATGGATTGAATGGGAATTGGCAGTTATGGGAACGCCAATTAAGGTTTATTCTTTGATTAAGATCTTGTTGAGTATAATTCGTGTCTACCTAAAGCGTGTGTTTCAAGTGTTAAAGCGTGAGTTATTCGATGATATGAGTCTTATTCATGGGATGGTTGGGATAGTGATTAACCACACTTAGGATTTTAATTTATTTGTTTTGTTTATTTTTTATTTTACACCAATTTATATCCCAAATATTATCCATACCCTATATTATTCTTTATCCAACCGAACCTTTGATTTATTGAGATTAGGGATTTGAGCAATCTTAAGTATCGTAGTCGTGGATTCGGCTATGTATTTATGATTTTGTCGCCCTTTTTGATATATTATTATTGGTGAAGTTTGGACCTATCTTTAGCCTATTCGAGTTAAGGATTTGAGCAATTGCAAGTATCGTGTTCGTGGATTCGATCATGTATTTGTGATTTTGTCGCCTTTTCTGGAATTTGAGATCGATAGTGAAAGAAAATAATTAACCCTTAAGCCTAAAAAAAAACCCTTTTTACCGCTTTAGACTTGTTATTCCTTAGCTTTAGTGGAGGAGATGTGTATACTTGCCAAGCTTATGATAGAATATTCGTCACGACTGGACAGTTAAACGATTAGATTTGCTTTCATCAACTTATTTTATTTTACTTCTAATTCGTTAAGTGTTTAGTTGTGTGATTATGAAATAAACGAATACATGCTTAAGTATAAAAATAAATCCTAACATCTTTTAGGATACATTTTCATAAGAGAAATTCTAAGGTTTACTTGGGGACAAGTAAAGTTCAAGTGGGGGGATATTTGATGAACTCCAATAAGTACATTTTATTACTATCATTTATCCTATTAATTTGACTTGTTTTATTATATTATGTATGAGGATTGATACTTAATCGTCTACTTTTGTAATTCTCAGGTAAAAACAAGCATTTGGTGAAACTTAGCGATTTTGGACTAATTATGGAGCAAAACATGCAAGAAGTTAAGAGTCTACTGAAATGAAGAAGATCAAGACTAATCTGCTCCAGATACGCCGCATCTCACTCATTACATACGGCGCATCTCTATCAAGATATCACCAGATACGATCCAAGATACAAGAGGACATGCGCCGCATCTAATCATGGAGTTACGCCGCATCTTCTGGCGGTGTACGAATATTCCTGAATATTATAATCTTGGACCCCACGCGAAGTTAAGTCAATGCGCCGCATCTACTTACTAGATGCGCCGCATCTTCCCTCAGACAGAAACTATAAATACCCCAAGACCAGACGAATTTCGGGAGCAATATATTAGATTCGAAGACCGAAGCAGCAGAACCCTAGGACGAATTCAATCAAGGAGGCAGCACAAGACACACCAAACGAAGATACAAGAGCTGTAAGAAGGTGCTGCATGTGTTTAATTCATTAAGTAGTTTTGTTTTATTGTGTTAGCAAACTTTAATTCATCAGGATTGGTGGCCTGTGTAATGTGACAACGAAAGATTGCACTCCCTTTAATACTTGCTTTCCCATCAATTAAAGTTTATATGTTGATGTCTTTGGTTACTACTTATTAGTGCATTGATAACCTCTGTGTTTATTAGTGGCTTGCGGGCATTTGACTGCGGAAAATAATGTGGCTCCCACGGTTATTACTAAATTGATCACTTAGGAATAACTTTTAGACATAAGTAATCATTAAGGGTTTACTCGCCGATAAGAATAGGACCAACGAGAAAGGGTTAACTACATACACTTCATATAAAGCTATCAATAAAACAAGTGACAATCTACTTAATCATAAGGACAACCCTCTTATTGTCTCGAGTATTTATCTGTGTATGTGTGTGCTACTTGCTGATTCGTGCCTATTGGTTTATTTTATTATTTAATTGCAAACAAATCGTGCCAGTCTCTCAGGCTGAAACACCGTTGCGTTAGGATATTAAAATACTGATTAGAATAACGAGATAATACGTTCCACTCTTAGTGATCGACACTCTACTTACCATTATATTCATACTGACCGGGTACACTGCTCGTTAAGTGTGTGTGTTATTGATAAGTCGGCTAAATATAAATTTAAAACTTGAGTAGGCATTAAAACTGCTAAACCGCAACGACACATCACGCGCATCAGCATACATGTCAAGGCATGCCCCGAAATACTAAAGATCTCAGGGTTTATGAACGGAATCAATAACCTAGAACTTATCAAAAAGTTAAATGATAGGGTTCCCCAAACCTTTGACGAACTTATGAAGCGCACGAGGTCCTTCATCCAGGGAGAAGCTGCCGCTGCGGATAGCAAGAAAGGCTACTCAAACTATAGGTCACATGAAAAGCCAAGGAGACAATCCAATGACCAGAGTAGTAATCGCAACAAAAGCTACCGCAGTCAGGGGGGTGGACGAGAGAATGACAAGTATACCCCTCTAACGAAGACTCCAAAGGAGATATTTGCGACGGAAGGCGCGAACTTTCCGAGACCCCCACCGATGCGCACCCCAGAAGATCGGCGCGTAGGGAACGGGTACTGCGAGTATCATGGACAGAAGGGCCACACTACCAATGAGTGTGTCCAACTGCGCCAACTAATTGATAAGCTAGTAAAAGAAGGCAAATTGGACCATCTAGTTAAGAACATCAAGGATGGAAAAGAGAAACAGAAGACCGGGGGCAAGAAAGAAGCACCTAAGGACAAGGCTGACACAATCTACATGATACAATCATGGCAGCGAAAGACTAGGTAAAAGGTCAGCCAAAAATTTTCTCATGGAAGCGAAATCTCTTTCCCCACCTTGGCTGCGGACAACGCAGTGGCGGAACCACTCACCATCGAGATAAATGAGGGGGTCACGATATCCACCGCATGTATGTTGATGGAGGGGCATCAGCAGACATAATGTATGAGCATTGTTTCAAGAGATTGCGACCTGAGATACAAAGACAGTTAAGCCCAGCCACGACGTCGTTGACTGGCTTCACAGGAGAAAAGATATGGCCCATGGGGCAACTACGACTACTAGTTATTGTTGGCAATAAGGAACACTCCACGACGGCCTGGATGAATTTTATGGTGATCAGATCTCCTTCGCCATACAATGGCATTATCGGAAGACCAGGAATTTCGGCAATACGCGCAGTACTGTCCACAGCACATGGGATGCTCAAATTCCCGGTAGAAGGCGGCATTGTCACCATCTACAATAACGTTGCGCCACCAAAAGAGTGTAACACGATTACATGTGAGACGACGCACACCCCAGAACAGAGCGCAGCTAAAGTACCAAATCTGAAGGTCGCAATTCATCCTGATTACCCGGAACAAGAAGTACCGATCGGGGGATCGCTGTCTGATAAAGGCAGAGTTGCCGTGTGCGCACTCTTGCAAAAGAATCTGGATATCTTCGCATGGGAACCAAAGCACATGACTGGTGTGCCACGCTCGATCGCAGAACACAAGTTGAAAATCCGACAAGGATACTCCCCAGTACGGCAGAAAAAGCGCGGCCAGGCTCCAGAGCGCGCAAAAGCCATTCTAGAGGAAGTACACAAACTTGTTGACGCAGGTATCATGCGAGAGGTCTATTACCATGACTGGCTCTCCAATCCAGTGATGGTCAAGAAGAGTGATGGTAGTTGGCGGATGTGCGTGGATTTCACCGATCTCAACAAAGCATGTCCACAAGACTGCTACCCACTACCAGAGATAGACTGGAAGGTAGAATCTTTATGCGGATACCCCTTTAAATGTTTTTTAGACGCATACAAAGGGTACCACCAAATCCAAATGGCTAAAGAGGACGAGGAAAAAACAGCCTTCCACACAAGCCAAGGTGTCTATTGTTATACAAAGATGCCTTTTGGCCTAAAGAATGTGGGCGCCACCTACCAGCGATTGGTAGATAATGCATTTGAAAAGCAAGTGGGCCACAACCTAGAGGTCTATGTTGACGACCTTGTCATAAAAAGCCATACCGAAGACGAGTTGGTCCGCGACATTAAAGAAACATTTAGAACACTACGAAAGATCAACATGAAGTTAAATCCTAAGAAATGCACTTTTGGCGCTACAGAAGGCATGTTCCTAGGATACTTGATCGAACCTGATGGCATTAAACCATGCCCAGAAAAAACAGAGGCTGTTATCCAACTCCCTTCACCACGCACGTTGAAAGAAGTCCAGTCCCAGAATGGAAAACTAGCCGGGTTGAACAAATTCCTATCCAAATCACCAGATAAGTCACTTCCCCTCTTTAAAACACTCAAGAAGTGTACAAAAAAGGGCGACTTTCGTTGGACTATAGAAGCGGAAGAAGCTTTCACACAGCTTAAGCAACATATAGCAGCGCTTCCCAAACTAGTCGCACCCCGACCAGGGGAGGAGTTAATTATGTATTTGTCTGCGACTCATGGAGCAGTTAGCGCGGTGCTACTGACAGACAGGAATTCCGTACAAACACCGGTATACTTTGTAAGCAAAGCGCTCAAGAAGACAGAGATTAACTATAGACCAATGGAAAAGTTGGTCTTGGCATTAGTATTCGCCACCAAAAGATTGCGCAGATACTTTCAAGCACACCCAATAGCGGTGATCACGGACCAACCAATCAAGCAAGTTATCTCCAAACCCGACGCATCGGGGCGATTACAAAAGTGGAGTGTATTGCTAGGCGAGTATAACATCTCTTACAGACCACGTACTGCGATTAAGGGGCAAATACTAGCAGACTTCATCATCGAAAAACCAGACACCGATGATGCACCTCCACTGAGCAAGGTAGAACTACAAGAGCCATGGGTCCTGTTCACGGATGGATCTTCATGCGTGGATGGGTCAGGCGCAGGCCTTATCCTCACCAATCCAGAAGGAATGGAATTCACTTACGCACTGCGCTTTGAATTCACAGCTACGAATAACGAGGCAGAGTACGAAGCCCTAATCGCTGGATTACGCATTACAACTCGAATGGGCGTACGCAACCTAGAAGCAAATGTAGATTCCTGATTAGTAGCCAACCATGTGTTGGGCGAATATGTGGCTAAAGAGGATAACATGGTTCAATACCTCGACAAGACCAAGTCACTAATCCAAGGCTTTGACAGGTTTACCATTAAACAAGTCCCTAGAGGTGAAAACAAAAAAGCGGATGCGCTAAGCAAGATCGCATCTACAAGCTTTGCGCACCTGTAAAAACAAGTGTTGGTGGAGATCCTAAAAAATAAATCCATTTTGGAGATGGAGATATCCACGGTAATCGAGGAGGATAATCCTACGTGGATGACCCCTATTGTCGAATTTATAAGCAAGGGCAAATTGCCCGAGGAGCAGAAGGACGCTCGACGGATACGGCGCACAGCGCAGAGGTTCGAACTTCGAGATGGTATCCTATATCGGCGCTCATTTCTACAACCATGGCTTCGATGCGTTGGACCTCTTCAGGCAGATTACGTACTCCGAGAGATCCACGCCGGTTCATGCAGTATGCATTCAGGACCACGGTCCGTCGTAGCACGAGCCTTGCGGTCAGGATACTACTGGCCCACTATGCATCGCGATGCGCGTGATGTGATAAAGAAATGTAGCGACTGCCAAGTTCATAGACCCATCCCGCGCAGACCACAACAAGAGCTAATGCCTATCCCTTCCCTGTTGCAGCGGGGGGACTGAAATTTCTTATTGTGGCAATAGACTACTTCACTAAGTGGATTGAGGCAAAAGCAGTGGCGACAATCACAGGTAATCAAGTAAAACGATTCGTTTGGGAAAATATTGTATGCCGCTTTGGATTACCTGGGGAAATCGTTTCGGACAACGGAAAACAATTCCGCGATAACCCGTTCAAAGACTGGTGCGCAGAACTAAATATCACACAACACTTCGCGTCGGTTAAACACCCACAAACCAATGGTTTGGTTGAGCGCGCAAATCGTAGTCTAGGCGAAGGAATTAAAGCGCGCCTAGACAAACACAAAGGAAGATGGGTGGATGAATTGTCGCATGTCTTATGGGCGCACCGCACGACAATCAAAGTTAGCAATGGAGACACTCCTTTTTCTCTTGTCTATGGGACAGAAGCTGTCATACCTGCTGAAATTGGGATGCCAACTATTCGAACCGCGGAAGTTAATGTTCCAACCAATGACGACGAACGACGTATCGACTTGGACCTATTGGAAGAAAGGCGTGAACGCGCAGCTATACGTGAAGGAAAAGCCAAGTCAAAAATGAAGGGATATTACGACGCTAAAGTTCGAAGCACCTCATTCAGACCAGGCGACTTTGTATATTGCGCTAATGATGCAAGCCACGCAGAAGATACAGGTAAACTTGGACCGAAGTGGGAAGGACCCTATGAGGTCGTTGAAGCACTAGGTAAAGGCGCGTACAAGCTGCGTGACATGGAGGGCCGTGAGCTACAACACACATGGAATATTTGCAATCTCAAGAGATGCTATCTTTAGGAAAGGTTACGACCCAACACACGGACACCCCCGCACTTTAGTAAGTGCTCAATAAATATCCGTGTATTTACATTTTGTTTCATTTAGGCAAATGTTTTTTCTTTTTACAAAAACTTGCAAGTATTAATTCAATGTCGCGGTTTCTAGCTAATTCCGTGACACATTTCACTTTATTGTTTACATGTTATTTATGTCTCAATATTATTGTTACTTTACTTTCTGCCTACATGGCGTGCATGCACTTATTAAAACCCACGATGGTAAAAGGATGAGTAAACCTACAAAAAAACTCGTTGAGTAAGAGTGTTGCAAACCCATCAACATCGGATCACGCATCCTTGTTAAACACCTTACTCTCATGACGTTGGAGTAAGTTCAATGTGTATCCCACGACGGATACACAACAATGCACATTGTGCGCGTTTAACAAATTAGGAGTTAAGACACTTAACTCCTTGATATGATACTTGCAGTACGCTGCATATCAATCTATACACTTGTAAATTTTATGAACTTCATACACGATTATGGATTCTTATAAATTTTTTTAAGTATATACACAACAGTTTGCTTCTTAGACACAACGTAGACGTCTTTTACGCAAAGACAATATAACTAAGTACAAACATTATAACCACAATCACATTTGATACAATATGCGTACAATCGTATTTTTCAAAATCAACATTTTATTGTGGACTACGAGTTCATATAAAGTATAGATTCAACATGCACATGTGCAACAAAAAGTGAACCTATTACAAAACATCACTACATCTAAGCAGCCTATATACTATGTGTGCGTCTAAGCCCTGAACCGCCAACATGGTACACAGCACGACCAGTTCCCTCAAGCTCCTTCAGAAGACCACTATCTAGGGGCGACACTGTCGGTACGCTAACGGGCACTCCATCAGACCTAGGAATATGCACAGCACCGACACCGCAAAGGATTGCCTTCCCCTTCACACCCTGCTTCTTCGCAAGCCTCATAGCATGGGCCTCCAAGGACTCCTTCAGAGAAATTTCCTTTTCAAGGGCAAAAGGATCCAGGACGTTGCGAGGGCGAGCGAAGATAGGTACCTGCAGCTGCGATTCATCTGGCTTGAGAAAATAGTCAGCTTGTGCCTCTGCGCCCTCCGCTGCATGCCTAGCCAAGGTTAACCCCTCCATAATAACACCTATGGGGTAATCTTGGTCGCGCTCTAGTTGAGCAATGTGAGGAAGGTCTAGCAGCTTCATTTTTTTCCATAGCAGCGACAAGCTCATCGAAGGAATCAGCATTATAATCGGGCACTTGTGTGGCAGGAACCTTCAACAATCCGCTCTCAGAGAGCTCCTCTACAGCCTGCGCCTTGCCACGTGCAAGCGCACGCTCCACAACTTCCCCAAAAGCCTCCCGCATCTCTTGGGATTCCAAAGTACCCAAGGCAGCAAGGCGTAGCCCATGGCTGATAAGCCACCTGCGCTCAGCGATAGAAGATACCAGATGTGGGTACAGCTCTTCGTCATACTCGATACTGAGCTTGCGCAGCTTGATTTCTTGCTTCTCCAGCGACTCCTCCACAGCCTTGCGGAAATCATCTAGTCTGGCGAAGTGAGCGCTCTTGTTCTGCTCCATATACTTCAAGGCCCAAAGGCAAGTGGCCTTGTACTCTTTTGCGCCAGCGCGCTCTTGGTTCACTTGAGCAAACAATGATAGCCTCTCATCAGCAAGCTTCTGAGCATACACAGCGGTTGACTCTACTTCAGCCTGAGCATCAGCTAACTGCGCCTTCAGTAGCGCAATTTCCTTATCCTTCTGCGCACTGCTGCTACCATCACCCGCATGCCTAGCTTTGAGCTGTGCAACCAATGAGGCTTGATGCGCAGCAGCCAAGCTTAACTCCTCAATCAACTGGTCCGTAGGCACATCTTCAGAAGCCTTTGTCCCAGATCCTTGGCTCCCCTGCGCAAGATGATCAGTAGGCGAGGGACTCGCCTTGGGTGGCGATTCCCCAGCGCGCGCTGCAACATCACCAGCATCTCCAACACTGCACGCAAAAGGCAAGGGTTAAAGTTATTCTATAATATCAACGCATACTATGCGTTAAAGTTTCAAAGACACAAGTCTAATCACTTACTCGGGGGAAGGAGTTTCCATTGTATCCTGCACAGCAACGGTGTGCGATGCTTCTTCTTCTGATGAGGACCCCTCGCCAAGGACATGGCGCCTTCTTTTTGACATACCTACGCCATCATCACCAGAAGGCTTCTTACGCTTCACCCCTTGGCCAGCGCCCTCTGACTCACTCACAGCCCTAGAAACCCCCACGTTGTCTGACGAATCAGTCTGCGATAGCTCTTCTACATGGACTTGCACCCCAGGGGTTGGAAAACTGCGAATAGGCTGCGCCTCCAAAATAACTGCGGGGACATCCTCGGGCTCCTCCTCCGGCACTATCTCCATCGTGCGCCCCACAGTGGCCTCCAAAACTGGCTCCTCGCCATCCCTTAAAGGGCGCACACCCACAGTCACTTGTTTCGGCCTCTCCAAGCGAACAACACCGAATAGATCCATCTCTGCGCAACAAGCAACAAACAAACACAAAACGAGTTAGATAAGCTACAAAGGGAAGAGTGCTTACAACTAATAAGCGAAGAGGAAAGAAGGACAAGCACCCACCCCGGCTATTCTCGTCCAAAAAAGTTGGCACTTCCTCCGGACTACCGAAGTAATTGCGACTGATGCCCATGTGCACCAAAAACTCCTCTGGATACGCTTTGATCGGTATGTGATTGCCATTAATCGTCTCCGCATCAACTGCGCTATACGTTCCGAGGATGGGACGCTCATCCTTCGGCAATGACTCTTGGGTATAGAACTCAAAAATCCATGGAAAAAACGCATCATCAACCCAAAAGAATTTCTCCCTCCAATTCCTAAGTGCGTCTAACTTTTCCGTATAGCACTGCAGCCGCCCTGCGCGCTTGGAAAAGGACACCCACCCATTTGACCACGACGTGTGGTAAAACGCGCGGAATAGATGGATTGTAGGGTTAATCGCCAACAAGCGACAATTTACTTCAAAATTGGTTATTTTTGCTGCACCTATACAGTGCAGTTGGGAAATATGGAGACGATAGTGGTTTAAAATATCGCACAAAAATAGGGAAATGGGCACACGTTGGTTAGCAAATTCAAAGAAGCGTGTGTAAACCCCCACTTTCCCTTCCGGGAAGTTCGCTATGGACGCAGCTGCCACCGGAACCACCGGGTGCAATGCGATAGGGATATAATAATCCGAGGTGAACTGACGAAGTTCGTCCTCGGATATATCGGATGAGAAGTCAGATAATTGAAGAACCATGGTTAGAATTTAATGGATTCTGAAGCGCACGCGCTATTACCTTATGAGTTGTTGATTTCTTGTTCGCTGTTTAGAGTTTTAACAATGGCGGCAATGGACGTTTTTTACTGTGATAAGCACAGTGAAATGGAGATGACACTTTATATAGGGTTACAAGATCTCATGGATGATTGACATGTGTCACCCACTTGCTCTAATCGTGTGGCTGGGAAGCCAAAAGGTGAAGCACTTTTTCACCCACCCCTCACGATTTACGAAGAAAATACGGATGTACTTGGACTAGATTCATCGTATTGCTTTTTAGGCGGGAAACACTTGAAACTTCTCCACTACGCATTCAGGAATACGTTTTTGCTACATTTGTTAGTCTAGCATCCGCAGTAGGTACACTGCGCATACTAGACTGGGGGGACATGATGACGTATAGTCCGCATTCGGGTCACGAACCCGACCAATGGATGCTACTACCACTCAAGCCCATCACGAATGGGCTCAAGCCCATCATGAATGGGCTATCACGATAACGGTTTGGGCTTACAAAGGCCCAAACCCGAAGTTATTTATGGTCTTGATATAGGATATCTCTTATTTATGGGATATGTATCAAACGACCGACTTAGGCGGGATACGCCGAAGGGTAAGGAACATGAAACCAACAAGGATTTCGTATGTATATATAGAGGGCATCTCGGCTCTCATTAAGGTACGATCTAATAACCTTAACTCTTCAACTAAACCCTAAAACCGTTTACTTACTCTCACGCCGGAGGATAATCGTAGGAGACAATCCCACGATAAACCTAACGGTGTTTTTTGTTCTCTTAGTGCGCAGGTCTCAAGCATTAAGATCTAATTGATACGAAAACAAGGAACGCCCAACTTTTGTATCAACACTACCCATTCGGCCTAACTCTTAATTCCCTGTAACGATTCAAAAAAATATATATAACACAACAAAATAAAAATCAACCTGGTAATCTAGGCGTATGGACTCTAGTGAGAACCCTTCCAATCCGAAACCAATATCTCCAAATTTAACCCACCACAACCTCCTTATTCAAACCACACTTTGACCTAGATCTTGAGAACTTCTCAATTTTTGGGTGTGTTTGATAACATTGTGATTCGAATGGCTCATGGGAGGTGCGGATTTATGGTGAGAAATGGAGTTAGACTCCATACCATTTTCAGATTGTTGGGAGGTTAACCACTCCTCTTTGGTGTGATTTCCTTATACTTAAATCTCTAATCCCTATATGAACCCTTGAGTATGGTGAGGACAAAGCGCCATGGTCAAATTTATTGATGTAGATGGTGATGGTTCTGTGGTTTGGGGAAAAGGGAGTGGGCGTCGACAAAAAGAAGAAGGGATAGGGTTGGCAGTATAAAAGGGGTTTTGGGGGAGAAGGAGTGAGTGGGTGGTATGTATATTTATTTAAGTGTAGTAGGAGATAATTATTTAGGGAGTGAGTGAGTTTATTTTTAAGTGTGTATCATAATAAGTGGGATTTAAAAGTAAAGTGAGTAAATTAAATACCCGAGTCCCTTTAAACAGTGTCAAGTCTGGTTCCATCCTAAACTGTCTCTAATTCGAGAGTGTCTATTTTTAGAGTCGTTAAATATTATTTGAAATACTCTCCGAGTCCTTAATTATCTTATAATATTTCATGACTTTCTGTTGGCTCCTGGTTTGCGTGTGGTGTCAGTCCGTGTGAAACCGGGATAATCTCCCGTTTTCAAAACAATAATCATGGGTAAATTATTAATAATTATAACTTCACTGTTTCCTGGTGAGATATCCGGGTGTCAGTATGTGCAGGCCTGTTATTCATTTTAACACAAAATGGTCAAGTCAAGTGTCCTAGTCATAGAATTTAATTTTTCAATAATATAAATATTAGGGAAATTTTACCAGTTGTCACATCCTCCCCGTCTTAGGTACGAAAACCGTCCTCGGTTTTCACTCAGGGTTACCCGTTGGGTGTGTAAAAAGTTACGGGTATTTTCGTTTGATCTCATCCTCCCATTCTCAAGTGTACTCGGGACCTCTACGGGAGTTCCAACGAACTTTGACGATGGGGATATGGCTCGGCTTTAACCGTTTGATCTCTCGGTCCATTATCTCAACGGGTTCTTCGATGAAATTTAATCTTTCGTCAACTCGAATTTCTCCTAAAGGTATGGTGTGGGTTTCGTCAGAAAGACACTTCTTTAAATTGCTCACATGGAACACGTTGTGTACGGAACTGAGCTCTTGAGGTAACTCAAGTCGGTAAGCTACTGGCCCTATTCTCGTGAGGATTTTGAAAGGACCTATATATCGAGGGTTTAACTTTCCTCGTTTTCCGAAACGGATCACTCCTTTCCATGGCGATACCTTTAGCATGACACGATCTCCAACTTGAAACTCAAGTGGTTTTGTGTCTTTTGTCACATAACTCTTCTGACGATCTCGGGCTGCTTGCATTCGGCTTTTGATCTGCACGATCTTTTCCGTAGTCTCTTGCACTAATTCGGGACCGGTGAGTTGGCTCTCTCCAACCTCAGCCCAGCAGATCGGGGATCTTCATTTTCTGTCGTATAGTGCCTCATATGGTGCAGCCTTAATGCTGGTGTGATAACTATTATTATAAGAAAATTCAGCTAATGGTAGGTGTTTATCCCAACTGTTACCGAAGTATATCACATACGCACTCAGCATATCCTTTAGGGTTTGGATGGTTCTCTCACTCTCGCCATATGTTTGGGGATGATATGCATTACCCATATCAAAGTCGGTTCCTAAGGCATCTTGCAGAGATCTCCAAAAATTTGACGTAAAACGACTATCTCGGTCAGATATGATTGAAAGTGGAACTCCGTGTCGAGCAACTATTTCCTTCACATACAACTGTGCAAGTTTGTCCATACTGAGGTTTTCCCTAATTGGTAGAAAATGAGCGGACTTAGCAAGGCGGTCAACTATCACCCAAATTGTGTCATAGCCACCGGACGTTCTGGGCAATTTGGTGATGAAGTCCATGGTTATACGTTCCCATTTCCATTCTGGGATTTCAGGTTGTACGAGCAAACCTTATGGTCTCTAGTGTTCAGCCTTTACCTTGGAACACGTTAGACACTTACTGACATAGGTTGCAATGTCAGCTTTCATATTTGGCCACCAGTACAGGTTTTTCAAATCAAGGTACATCTTGTAGGCTCCCGGATGAATGGAATACTTTGTCTTATGGGATTCGTGCATAATGAGGTCCCGTATACCTCCGTAAAGTGGAATCCTACTCATTTCCTTGAAACAAAAAGTTTCATCCGTTTTCCTTACGAACCCATTTTCGCGTTTGGCCATTCCATCGATTTTCTTATGAGGTTTATTCTCTTCCTTTAGAGCCTCAATCTGAGCTTCTCGAATTGCCGAGGGGAGTGGCAAGACAATAGTCATACCTAATGACCTTACTCTTAGGGGTTTCGGTCTCTCTTTTCGGCTGAGTGCATCCGCTACCACGTTTGCTTTGCCCGGATGGTATCGAATTTCACAGTCATAGTCACTAAGCAATTCTAACCATCGACGTTGCCTCATATTGAGTTCCTTCTGATCTAAAATATGTTGCAAACTCTTGTGGTCGGTATATACTACGCACTTGGTGCCGTATAGGTAGTGTCTCCAAATCCTAAGGGCAAATACTACTGATCCTAACTCTAGGTCATGGGTGGTGTAATTTCTCTCGTGGGTCTTTAATTTTCGTGAGGCGTAAGCTATTACATTTTCTCGCTGCATCAGTACAGCTCCTAACCCTTTATGAGAGGCGTCGCAGTAGACCACAAAGTCTTCACTGCCTTCCAGTAGGGCTAAGATAGGTGCGCTACACAACTTTTCCTTAAGAAGTTGGAAAGCTTCCTCTGCTTTCTCTCCCCATTCAAATTTCTCATTTTTCTGGGTCAACTTCGTCAACGGCTTCGCTATTCTCAAGAATCCCTCGATGAATCTTCGGTAGTATCCTGCTAGTCCTAAAAATTGGCGTATTTTCATAGGGGTTGTAGGTGTTGCCCAATCCTTTATGGACACAATCTAAAACTCGCACTTTGAAAACTTGGCATATAACTCCTCTCCTCTTAATAATTCTAAGATTAACCTAAGATGCTCCTCATGCTCCTTTTCACTCTTAGAATATATTAATATGTCGCCAATGAAGACGATCACAAACTTGTCTAAATACGGCTTACACACCCGGTTCATGAGGTCCATGAATACCGCTGGTGCGTTGGTTAAGCCAAAAGGCATAACCTTGAACTCGTAGTGTCCATATCGAGTTCTAAAAGCCGTTTTCGGGATATCTTCTTCCCGTACCCTTAATTGATGATAACCGGATCTTAAGTCAATTTTCGAGTAGACGGACGATCCTTGGAGTTGATCAAACAGATCGTCGATTCTGGGAAGGGGGTATCGGTTCTTAATGGTCAGTTTATTGAGTTCCCTATAGTCAATGCACATCCTAAACGATCCGTCTTTCTTCTTGACGAACAAAACTGGAGCTCCCCAGGGTGAGGAACTTGGTCTGATAAATCCTTTGTCAGAAAGTTCTGACAATTGTTCAGACAACTCCTGTAGTTCTGTTGGTGCTAGTCGGTAAGGCGCTCGTACCACAGGTGCGGCACCTGGTATTAGGTCAATCTGAAATTCGACCTGTCGCTTTGGTGGAAGTCCGGATAAGTCTTCGGGAAAGACTTCTGGGAAATCTCTAACAATCAGCACATCTTCCAATCGTTTTTCCTCCGGCTTTGACTCTTCCTTTCTAGAAACCTGAGCTAAGAAGAGAAGACATCCTTTCTCAAGATGCCTCTGAACTTTCGTGTAAGAAATGACGTTTAACCTCGAAGTACTTCGTCTACCTTTCCTATCACCCTCTATGGCTAAGACTGTATTCCCGTAAGGTATTCGAACGATCTTCTCATCACAGAGAATATTGGCATGGTGTTTCGACAACCAGTCCATTCCTATAATGACGTCAAAACTTCCTAATTCTACAGGCATTAAATCAATATTGAACGGGCGGTTGGATAGGTTTAGTGTGCAACCTCTTACTATGGTGTCTACTTTTTCTAATTTTCCATTGGCTAATTCTATGTTATATTCGTTTCCTAAAGGGGTCGGGGTAATTCCTTGCAATGGGCTAAAGGCAGTGGAAACAAAACTTCTATTTGCTCTTGTATCAAACAGTATAGATGCATAGCGGTTATTTAAGAGAAATGTACCCGTTGCCACATTCGGGTCCTCCTGGGCTTCCACTTTGCCTACCGCGTAAACCCTTCCTCAGGCTACTGCATCATTCCCCTTATTTCTTTGGGGCAGCTAAGTGATTCACGCCAGCTCCTGGGTTTCTTGGATTACCCTGAATTCTTAGTTGTCCTTCGTTACCACCGTTTCCCTAGTTCTTAATCTTTTGGCATTCATTCCTATAATGCCCTTTTTCACCGCATCCATAGCAGGTGACTTCAGCCCTTGCTGGTGCAATCTGTGCTACTGGTAGAGGTCTTGCCTTGCAATCGCGGGTCATGTGTCCTATCTTCTGACACTTACTGCACTTGACCGTGCACTGGCCCTTGTGATGCAACTTACATCGATTACAAAATGGCAAGTTTCCAACTTAGACCTTCCTCTCTGTAGGTCCGGCAGCATACACCTTGGCAATCTCATGCCTTTTGTTTGGGTGGTGGTGATTTCGGGGATGGTCGTCCCATTTCCTTTTATTGTTCACACCCGCTTCGATCGAATCTTCGATCACTTGATCCATCAGCTTATTGGCTACCTCCATTGTCTCGTGGAGATCTGCAGCCTTATACGTGGTGACATTTCCCTTAATGGACTAAGGTAAACCTCCGATGTACCTCTCCAACAGACGAGCCTCAGTTTTAACCATATCAGGACACAATTGAGCTAGTTCCTGAAAGCGTTGGTTATACACTGCCACGTTTGTGCCTTGCACCCTAAGATTCCAAAATTCTACTTCCAACTTCTTCACTTCATTCCTAGGGCAGTATTTCTTGAGAACCATCTCTTTAAAGCTCTCCCATGACATTGCATATGCAGCGTCATAGCCAGATGATTTCAAGTAGTTATTCCACCAAGTTAGAGCTGCATCCAGAAATGTGAACGATGCAAACTTAACTCGATCTTCCTTAGAACATCCACAAATCCTAAATACCATTTCTAATCTTTCGATCCATCGGACCAACACAACTGCTCCTCCTGTACCTCCAAAACCTCCAGTCATTACTTTCCGAAAGTCTTGGTATGTACAACCTCGAGCACCGTTGGTTGCAGGTCTCGAGTTTCCTACATCCGTTGTGGAGTGGTTTGCTGCAGCTAGTGCGGTTGCTACTCGTTCCTCTACGAGTTGATCGAGCATGGCTCGGTTCACTTGCGGGGCCACTGTTTCAGGTCTGACGGGGCCTTGATTTGCTGGTTGTATACGTGGGGTTCGAGTTGTTCTCTTTGGAGGCATGTTGTTGTATAAAAAGGATAGATAAAATCAAAATTCGAAGAATCGTCACAAGTATAACACGTATGGGTAAGGTAAATTTCTAAGGACGGTAAAATAATAAAGATAGTCGATCAAGCTCGTCATATATTAAAATAAGGTCGGGTTTACAAAATTTCGAACTCAAACGTCTACGAAATACATAAGTTCCTCGACTACTACTAATACTACAACTACTACCACTAACTGGCAACCACCCAGTTTAGTGTAGATACAACTCAAATCCTAACTCTCAAACTCATCCTGTCTGAGGCATAGCTGTGTCAAATCTTGTGCCATCTGAGATATGATGGTCTCTAAACTTTCTACTCTGGCCACGAGCTGTGCTTCACGTCTCTTTAACCCTAACACTTCCCTGCGATACTCATGCTCAGCTCTCGTGACTCTAGCCATAACTGACTCCAGCTCATGCATACGATGCCAATGTGTCCACTCGGCATCCCAAGCTCTAGCTTGGTCACTCCTTATATCTCCTAACCTTCATCGAACCTCAGCAAGCTCTCTACCAACCTGTTCATCCCGTCTCCCTAATCTTTCCAACTGATCGGAATAAATGTCCAACAAATTTCCCTGAGCACCCAACTGATCTGCAAACCCAGTAACATCATCATCCTCTTCTTCTGCCAATGGTGATATGGCTAGTGGAGGTGAAAGTGATAGTGATGGAGATGGCGGCACAAAATTAGGTGAAGACGGCTCATAAGTGGGACTGCCTGCCTGGAGTGGGACACGGTGAATACACTCGATACCTTTCCAAACTTCGCCATTAATCTTATCAGTAGTCGGAGCCTCATCCCTTGCTCGCAATCTAGCAGCTCTCAAACCTAACCCGAGAGGCATATCCCTGTCCTCTCCTACAATCTGAGCTGCCCTAGAGCTCTGTCCCAACTCAAATGTACTAGGCACTTCTTCCAATAATCCTTTCCTATGTTGGGGCTCAGCTGGTACAACATTTTCAGGAATCGGATCTGCCACTGGTTATTCTTCAGGATCTTCTTCAGGATCCTCTTCTTCCTCTTCCTCTTATGAATAGGAATCATCAGCCCTTCTAAGTCGTTTTCGAAGTGGTGAATGCTCTAGAGATGCTGCTTGAGGTCTCTTCTGGGATACTGGTAGAAAATCTGAATACCTTATCTGATAACCAGGAAGTCTCATACGAGCTATACGTCTGACTGGAAGAGTAGGTGAAGTAAGTTGTGTATCGTGACCAGTAGGCTGACTGGGATTAGGCAGTGCTGCTGTGAGTGGGGGCTCGAGTAGGTCGGGATCCGGTGCATTATAGGCTTGCAGCACTTGCATATACGGGTCTTCTGAATTTGGTGAAATCGGCGGGATAGGTTGGGAAGACATAGTCTGTGACAACATGGTATAAGTGTGTAAGTATATTGGTAATAACTAGTGTGGGTTAAGTATATATAAATACATATAATACTTATAATAACAAGTCATAATCATAACAAAAAGTAAAGTCAGATAATCATCAAGTAAAATGGCAAGCAAGGCAAATGGCGGTCATGGGGACTTGTTTTTATAAAAATGGTTATAGTTTAGGGTTTATATGTACCTAGTTCTCTATAACCTAGGCTCTGATGCCAATCTGTAACACCCCCAAAATTTACAACGCTCTCGAAAGCATACAGAACTTTGAGGGTGCTACTTATTGGAGATCACAACACAAGGATACGAAGAACGGAATACATACTCCGTTTTTAATTAAAATCATAAATTAGTTTTACAAAAGATAAGTCAGAGTTTTGAAAGGAATTAGGCCCATTAAACATAGTGGTCTCACATAAAAACAAGTCTCTAAAATAATTTGTCATTCTGATAAAAAGCTCCATGACCCTTTTTCCTTGCCACATCTTGCCAAACCAAGTCAATTTATTCACCTGAGAAAAATATGCTAAAAAGTCAGCAAAAAGCTGGTGAGTTCATAGGTTTAATTTAAAATCATCAATAATTTAGTTTGGACCAACATGACCATTACAACACATATAATGTCATACAAAAGTATCTATTACGCTAGCACTAAGTTCATGCAACCGAAGCTCGACAGTCCAGTGTGCTAATCTCTAACACATAAATAAAAATCAAGGGCCTTTAGCGAGTGTTTAACCCAATACACTCGAAAATCCGACTTGCAATACGTTCATTTGCCTATCCGGTCAACCCGAACGGGGGAGTCACCCCAATAGATCTATCTAAAGCAATCGCGCTTCCCAAAAGAAATTAACGGCTCATGAAAATGGGCATAACAGTGGGTTCAAGGGCTTAGGCTAACTGCGCTATAGGTTTGAGTAAAAACATTAACATTATGGTCCATAAAAAGTTTTGCATGTTTCTCACCCCATATTTGTAAAAACAAGTAAAAGTAAAACTGGGGCTATAAACTCACCTTTGTTGGCCTGAACAGTGAACGCAGTGAAATTAGAGTGTGCACGGCACCAACACGCAACCTAAATTACATAACCAGGTTTTAGTTTCAAGTATTATATTCAAGTCTCTTCAAGTTTAAATCTCAATGTTTAAGTATACCTATGTGTTATTACTCGTTAGAGAGTGAGTGTGGTTACAGAAGTCTATCCTAAAGGATAGTGACGTATAATCTTACAATTGTCCTAAAGTCAACGTTACTAATGGTCGGGGTCCTTCTATGGCCTAAGGTATAATTTAAACTTAATCTAGGTAAGTATATCATACGTTAAATTTGCCTATGTTGATTTTTAATATATAACTTAATATTCGAGAAATTTATAACTTAGGGATTTCTAACCGCTAATTTGAATAATTTAATTAGTCTCTTTATTATTGTGGGAAACTAGAAGGGGGGTTGAATAGTTTACCGGTTTAAAAATCCTTTTAAAAATCTTGTTTTAAAAGTTAGCAATTGGAAACTTTGATTCGATGTGTAACCAATCAACACCAATATGAACTACACACTAAGCTAAGTAATAATAACAAATAAAAGTAAAGAGTAGAGTTGGAAAGATCAAACCGAGACAGAGGATTTATAGTGGTTCGGCTAAGAAGCTCTTCTTCGCCCTACTCCACTCCCCGGGTACCACACTCGAGAGTTTCAAACACTATATCAACAACCTCCCTTCAGGCGGAGAAAACCGTACACGTCGCTTATCCTATTACCGACACTAAGCTAGATGTCGAGTGCTAATCTTAGCTAGCACCAATCTACCAAGGTCAACATGACCAAACACTCAAGCCCAGTGGCTTCAAGAGATCACCAAGAATCTCAACACGATCACAATGATCAACACTCACTTCACTCTACTCAACTAACACTAATCTATCGACCCTTGATCTTCTTGATCAATCACATAAGCCCAATGGCTATAAGAGATGTTCACTATCTCTATAGATCACACTTGATCTTCACTCTCACTCACAAAAGATAAGAAAGCTTGATGTATGCAAAGATACAACAAGGTTGTAACAAGTGTTACAAAAACCTAACAACTATAACTCTTGTATCTTCTTGAATACTTGAGTTCTTCTCTTGCTAATGAAGAGGGATGACAACACCTTGTATCTACTTGGATACTTGTGTTCTTCTCTTGCTAATGAAGAGGGATGACAACACCTTGTATCTACTTGGATACTTGTGTTCTTCTCTTGCTA
The DNA here is from genome assembly GCA_021014915.2 of Artemisia tridentata subsp. tridentata. Classification (NCBI taxonomy): domain Eukaryota; kingdom Viridiplantae; phylum Streptophyta; class Magnoliopsida; order Asterales; family Asteraceae; genus Artemisia; species Artemisia tridentata. The sequence continues at coordinate 99,897,928 of CP139505.1, forward strand.
ATGAAGAGGTATGACAACACCTTGTATCTACTTGGATACTTGTGTTCTTCTCTTGCTAATGAAGAGGTATGAAGAGGATCACTTGAAGGATGATTGGATCACTCTTGAAACAAAGAAAACTAATCTAAAGAAGTGAAAGGTTTGAGAGGATTAAGCTAAGGGATTTTTCTATGTGTGAAGGGTGCCTAAAACTGTGAAAGGGGTTGATATTTATAGGCAAGAAAAATCTGAACGTTACAGAAAAAATGGTACGGACGGCTCCGTTAAATACCCCACGGCTCCATTAAATTTAACATAACCGTGGAGCCGTCGTAGACTAGGACGCTCCAAATTTTGTCTTTTTAGGTGAAAACTTATTTGGGGAATGTTGGAGCTGATTTTGGGTGGAAAAATAGCTGTTATGATTTTCAAACTAATTTTTCCATTAAAACATTTCTTAATAATTCAAAAATAATTTGTTATGTGTATTTTTGAAAAAATGTTTTGTCCCATTTAAAATGTGAATTCTCAAAACATAAATTCACTTCTTTGATCACTAGTTCAAGTTGTAACTTTGTTCAAGAGTGATTTGCGTAGAAACGGGATCTTCCGATTAAAGACTTGTTTACGTTGATTTTAACGTATCGTGATTTCACATTTTGTCATCCTCAAAACGTGAAGTAATCGAAAGATATAAATACCGTTTTTAGAACATTATTTGCATCAACAATCTCCCCCTTTTTGATGATGACAAAATATAAACTCATGTTAGGTTAAAATTAGTTTTAACAAGTTTTTAATGAGTTTACTCCCATTTCTCCCCCTTTTTGTCTAATCAAAAAGGTGACGAAGGCTCCCCCTTGATGTGTACTCCCCCTCATTTGGAGAACACAAAGGAATTGAGCAATGGTTCGTGCTACAAAACAAGGTTAGACGACAAATATACAATATCTAACAAGTAGCACATTTGACAAATATCCAACCACACAAGAAAATAATAAAGTGGCCAAAATGAAAAGCCCATTTCATAATCCTAAAATAAATGTCATACATAAGTATGACTACATCAAGAAAGCAAATTTAAAACAACATAAAGACACATAAACATCAATAGTAGTATGAGGCTTCAAGATTTGCTTCCAACTTCAAAAGGGTTCCTAAGCATTTATTGGAGGGACTAAACATAACCATGTTTAGTTTGGGCTATTGTGTGGTGGAGGTGGTGGAAGGATGATGGGTCCTATGGGTGGTGTGAGGAGGTGTTCTAGGTATGAGAACCTAAAGTTAAGCTCATCTCTAAGGTTCATGATGAGTTCAAGGTTGTAGTTGCAACAAGGTCAACTCAAGGTGTGTGAGTAAAGGGGATAAAGGATGGGATAACCCATTAACGGTTGAGGTGATGGTGATAGGGAAGGTGATGATGTGTTGCTCCCAAACTCAAGTGGAGTTATTGGTGATAAGGTGAGGGTGAGAGCTACAGGTTGTGGTGATGGTGAAAGTGATGAGGATGAGGTGTTAGTTTCCATTTCAAGGGAAGTTGATGGTGATGAGTTAAGTGTTAAGGCTAAAGGGTGAATGGGACTAGGTTGAGGTGAATGTGTGTTGGTTCTAGTTGTGGAGGATGAGGATATGGGTTTGATAGAGGTTGCCTTGGATGGAGGTTGGGGTGTAGTGAAGGAGGATGATGATTTGGTAGAGGTTATGGGTGTGTGGGTTTCATTTTCATCATCCAAGGTGAGATCAATGAAGGCAATGTCATTGGTGATAGGTTTAGTAGATGATTGAGGTGTGTCAATACTCTTGATCCATTGATCAACTAGAGTAGTTTGATTGGTTGGTTTGATGTTGAATCTAGGTTTCTTGAATACTCTTGATCCCATGATGGTTGTATGGTGAGTGTGAAGGTGTAAGGATGGGTGTAAGGATGGCAATGCATGATGTTAGCTTAAATAGCCAAATCAAAAGCATGCAAGGATGAAAAGGATGTTGGATTTGGGGATTTAGGTGCATGGGAATCAGGTTTTGTTTGCAGTTTTTCAGGAAAAAAAAGTCAAAAAGTGAAAGAGAATTGTTAAATTCGTCTTCCAGAGGCACGGTACCATTAAAGGTACGACGGCACCACTAAATTTAGTGGAGCCGTGGCCTATTTAATGGAGCCGTGGGCTCTTTTGACCTTCTTTCTAGGTCTGCAGGTTTTAGGCAGCCTACATGGGGAAATTTTCTGGGGAATCCATTGGCTGCAAATCTCAAAGCCTGAAATCACTAAACACATAGAATTCCTAAAGCTAGTTTCAACTAGCAACTAACATGATCATATGATCATCTATGTATTTAAGTAACTATTAAGCATGCATGAATTCAATCAAGTTTAACATCTAGTGCATGTAATAAAATAATAGAACATGCATGAACTAGACAAGATTGATTAACATCAAGGTTAATTAACTAAGCAAATTAACCATGTTCAAGTGTGAAATGTTAAAGGAGAACATTTCAAGCAAGTTAATGTTTATGGACATTGCCATGATTTTATTTATAATAGCTTAATAATACTTAAGTTAATAGTACTACTTAAGCTAATCCTAACTAGTCTCGTTTCTTCCCCAACGTTATAATCTTGTTCCCAAGTCCTTTGATCGCCTTTCCGATGGACTTGAATCCCCCGATAGTTTGCTCATGCATCGAGACTTGTCGATTGTACATGGTTGTTTATCTTCTCATCATCGTGGATAAGTTGGTTTGTCCGAATTCAACATCAGAGGTTTGTGTGAATGATGAGGTGTCAAGGTTACGAAAGAAGGTGTTGGGAGAGGGAGTATTAGGACGAGACGTTCCTTCTTCGTTCACCTCATCATCATCCTCATCCATGGGTTGAGAAGACGAACTGTGACCGAATGAGGAGGAAGAATGGGGAATATCGGAAGTGGATTTACGACCACGTTTGGACCCTTTGTCCTTATGTTGCTTTGTGCGACGGTGTGGTCCACCAAGTGGTTTCATAACCGGATTGACTAGGACATAGTCGACATCATTGAGAGATGGGTAGGTTTGTATAACCCACCTGAATAAACGAGTAAGCAACATGCCATATGGCATGAGCTCATCGGAACGACGATGAATATTGGCCATCCGTTTGACCATGTAGTATGCGAGGTTGTAAGGTTCCTCGATACTAAGACAGTAGAGCATGTGGGCAAGACTTGCCGGAACGTGATCACGGTTGCCTACAAGGCTTAACGCGTTCTCACGCAGAAGAAGTTCCCAATTTCTAATATCGGGACGAAGCTCTTTGAGGTATATTTTGTTTGGGTCGAGGTAGACAATGGAACCATCACGTTTTTTATACGTGTTGGTGACTCGAGGAATTTGGATTACTTGTTTAATTACTTCAATGTCAGGAACTTCGGTATGATAAGCACCTTCGTTCTCAAGATTGTAGTAAAGAGACTCTAGAGAATGGTCTTTAGTGAATGCACACTGACCATATGAGGGAATACCGAGAATATGACCAATCTCGGTGACAGACAAGATGATATTTTGGTGTCGAATCCAAAAATCAAGAAAGACGTTTCCGTCAAGATCAGTGTAGGTACGGACACGACTATAAAACTCGAGAATAAAACGAGGACAGACTTGATCGTTTATTTTGTATAAACAATCGAACTCGATAGAAGGGAAACAGACACGGATGTTGTCTGTCGTGACATAGAGTGCATCGACTACACGCCCTTCGTGTATATATCGATTTTGGACTTTTGCGAGATAAGCTCTTTGCTCATCAGGAATGTTTAGATTTTCAAGAGTACTAAGAATGTATTGTCTGGTATCTTGATAATCATTTCGAGGCATTGTTATCTACAAAAAAATTATTTTTGTATATGTTAGTTCGTTGCATTTTAATGATTACACTTCTAGTGTGTGTGCCTAAATGCAAGCAATGTGGAGGTGCGGCAATCTCGACTCTTAAAACTATCCTAATGAGATTACCCAAACGCTCTTAACTTCACTTTTGCTCAATCAAATATGTCGAACAATACATATCAATTATGTACTTCGACCCATATTTGAGAGTTCATGTATGCATGCAAAAACGTTTTTAATTTGCATCAACAATGCATGAAAAAGGTTTCATAATCCTAGACTTGTGAAGTTTTTCGAAAAATGATCGAATTTGGGGTGTTTGGCAAGCGACTCTTCGTGGCGCCAAGAGGCTTAAGTTTGAAAAGCTTTAATGCAAAACGTTCCTAATTCAATTTTAATCATCTTAAACATGATTCCATTACAAATAATCAATCATAATCCGAATTTAGTAATTAATTTCGGATTAGGTTTTGCAACATAAATGGGTTTTTGGAAATCCTAGGCTTAGGGAATCATGTGAATGCTACATTGTCTAATCCTAGTCTTAATTTCACAAGGGTTTAACTAATTTTGAAAATCCCCAATTCGGATTTATACTCAAGAACAAACCCTGGACTCAAATTAAATGAAATTAAGAGTGATTTACTTACAATTGATGATGTTGTGATTAGGATTTGTTGATTCCAATGCCTCAATCTTGATTTGCAAGAGTTTAGTTGAATTAAGGTGTTATGGTTCGGTTTTGACAACAAGTGAAAGTGTTTTTGGGTGTGTTTGGAAAGTCTGTGCAGAAGAAAGAGAAATGGGCGCGTTTTTCAGATGCACGACTCCATGGTTCCATTAAACATTAGTGGAGCCGTGGCTCTTTAGTGGAGCCGTATATCTGATGGTCCAATTTTTCTTCCGTTTTGACTTTTGGCTGATTAATCTTACTTATTTAGTAAGACTTTTTGACACGAGGAAAAAGTTTATACCTAATAAACTTTTTGACGAAAGACGATTAAATGGGATGACCGGAAATGACCTTAGTGTTTCCAAGGAAATTGACTAAGTTGTCATTGGATGAGGATTTACTTCTAGTATTTCCCGTGAAATAAATAGAAGTTATGAGTTGTGTTTTGGAGGATGACTATAATATTTCCCATGAAATATTTAATTAGTCGGAGTACGAGACGTAAGGAATGACTTATCATTTCCCGTGAAATGTTCAAAAAGTCATGTGACGAGTTATATAGATGACTTAAGAAGTCATGGGTGATTCGTAGAGGATGACTTCAATATTTCCCGTGAAATATTTGAGGAGTCATAGAAGGGATAAAACGTATATAAGATATGACGCAAGGGATGACTTTAATATTTCCATTGAAATATTGAAATAGTCATAAGCGGGATGAGAGGAATGACTTAAGAGTCATGAGACGATGTGAGTGAAATGACAAATGAGTCATGGAACAAGACGTGAGAAATGACGTTAATATTTCAAGTGAATTATTAAGAGGTCATGAGGAGAGAGGTGGACGATGACTTTAATAATTCGGAAGAATTATCTAAATAGTCATGAGTGGGGTGACGAGAACGTGTTGGTTGGAGTATTGACGAGAGATGACGTGCTTCGACGAGCTTCGTTCATGAGTGTGGGAAACTAGAAGGGGGGTTGAATAGTTTACCGGTTTAAAAACTTCTTTTAAAAATCTTGTTTTAAAAGTATGCTATTGGAAACTTTGATTCGAACTCTATGTGTAATCAAACAACACCAATATGAACTACAAACTAAGCTACGTAAAAAATAACAAATAAAAGTAAAGAGTAGAGTTGGAAAGATCAAACCGAGACAGGGGATTTATAGTGGTTCGGCTACGAAGCTCTTCTTCGCCCTACTCCACTCCCCGAGTACCACACTCGAGAGTTTCAAACACTATATCAACAACCTCCCTTCAGGCAGAGAAAACCGTACACGTCGCTTATCCTATTTCCGACACTAAGCTAGATGTCGAGTGCTAATCTTAGCTAGCACCAATCTACCAAGGTCCACGTGACCAAACACTCAAGCCCAATGGCTTCAAGAGATCACCAAGATCTCAACACGATCACAATGATCAAGACTCACTTCACTCTACTTGACTAACACTAACCTAATGACCCTTGATCTTCTTGATCAATTACACAAGCCCAATGGCTTCAAGAGATGTTCACTATCTCTATAGATCACACTTGATCTTCACTCTCACTCACAAAAAGAAAATAAACTTGATGTATCCTAAGACACAACAAGGTTGTAACAAGTGTTACAAAAACCTATCAACTATAACTCTAGTATCTTCTTGATTACTTGAGTTCTTCTCTTGCCAATGAAGAGGGATGACAACACCTTGTATCAACTTGGATACTTGTGTTCTTCTCTTGCTAGTGAAGAGGTATGAAGAGGATCACTTGAAGGATGATTGGATCACTCTTGAAACAAAGAAAAACTAATCTAATTGACCCTAAGAAGTGAAAGGTGTGAGAGGGTTATACTAAGGGATTTTTCTGTGTTTGAAGGGTGCCTAAAACTGTGAAAGAGGTGGGTATTTATAGGCAAAGAAAATCTGAACGTTACAATTCAAAATGGTACGGACGGCTCCACTAAATGACCCACGGCTCCGTTAAATTTAACGGTACCGTGGAGCCGTGGTAGACTAGGACGCTCCAAATTTTGTCTTTTCTGGTGAAAACTTATTTGGGGAAGGTTGGAGCTGATTTTGGGGGGAAAAATAGCTGTTGTGATTTTCAAACTTATTTTTCCATTAAAACATTTCTTAATATTTCAAAAATAATTTGTCATGTGTATTTTTGAAAAAATGTTTTGTCACATTTAAAATGTGAATTTTCAAAACATGAATTCACTTCTTTGATCACTAGTTCAAGTTGTAACTTTGTTCAAGAGTGATTTGCGTAGAAACGGGATCTTCCGATTAAAAACTTGTTAGCGTTAATTTTAACGTAACGTGAGTTCACATTTTGTCATCCTCAAAACGTGAAGTAATCGAAAGATATAAATAACGTTTTTAGAACATTATTTGCATCAACAATCTCCCCCTTTTTGATGATGACAAAATATAAACTCATTTTAGGTTAAAATTAGTTTTAACAAGTTTTTAATGAGTTTACTCCCATTTCTCCCCCTTTTTGTCATCTCAAAAAGGTGGTTAAGGCTCCCCCTTGATGTGTACTCCCCCTCATTTGGAGAACACAAAGGAATCGAGCAATGGATCGTGCTACAAAACAAAGTTAGACGACAAATATACAATATCTAACAAGTAGCACATAAGACAAATATCCAACCACAATAAGAGAATTATGGCTAAGTAGCCAAAATGAAAAGCCCATTACATAAATATGAAATAAATGTCATACATAAGTATGACTACAATAGGAAAGCAAATTAAACAAACAAGAAGACACATAAACTACTAAAGTAACATGAGCCTTCTAGATTTGCTTCCAACTTCAAAAGGGTTCCTAGTCATTTATTTGAGGAACTAAACATAACCATGTTTAGTTTGGGCTATTGTGTGGTGGAGGTGGTGGAAGGATGATAGGTCCTATGGGTGGTGTGAGAAGGTGCTCTAGATATGAAAACCTAAAGCTAAGCTCATCTCTAAGGTTCATGATGAGTTCAAGGTTGTAGTTGCAACAAGGGCAACTCAAGGTGTGTGAGTGAAGGGGATACATGATTGGATAACCCATTAAGGGTTGAGGTGATGGTGATAGTGAAGGTGATGATATGTTGCTCCTAAATTCAAAGGGAGTGTTTGGTGAAAGGGTGAGGGTGAGAGTTAGAGGTTGTGGTGATGTTGAAAGAGATGAGGGTGTTGTGTGAGTTCCCAATTCAAGGGAAGTTGATGGTGATGAGTTAAGTGTTAGGGTTAAAGGGTGAATGGGACTAGGTGGAGATGAGTGTGTGTTGATTCTTGTTGTGGAGGATGAGGATGTAGGTTTAATAGAGGTTTCCTTGGATGGAGCTTGGGGTGTAGTGAAAGAAGATGATGAGTTGGTAGAGGTCATGGGTGTATGGGTTTCATCTTCATCATCCAAGGTGAGATCAATGAGGGGAATGTCATTGGTGATAGGTTTTGTTGATGATTGGGGTGTGTTGACATTCTTGATCCATTGATCAACTAGAGAGGTTTGGTTGGTTGGTTTGATGTTGAATCTAGGTTTCTTGAATACTCTTGATCCCATGATGATGGTATGGTGAGTGTGAAGGTGTAAGGATGGGTGTAAGAATGGCAATGCATAATGTTAGCTTAAATAGCCAAAACACAAGCATGCAAGTTTGAAATGTTGGATTTGGGGATTTGGGTGCATGGGAATCAGGTTTTGGTTGCAGATTTTCTGGAAAAGATAGTCAAAAAGTGGAAGAGAATAGCAGTTTTCGTCTTCCAGAGGCACGGCACCATTAAAGGTGCTACGGCACCACTAAATTTAGTGGAGTCGTGGCCTATTTAATGGAGCCGTGGGCTCTTTTGACCTTCTTTCCAGGTCTGCAGGTTTTAGGCAGCCTAAATGGGGAAATTTCTGGGGAATCCATTGGCTGCAAATCTCAAAGCCTCAAATTACTAAACACATAGAATTCCTAAAGCTAGTTTCAACTAGCAACTAACATGATCATGTGATCATCTATGTATTTAGGCAACTATTAAGCATGCATGAATTCAAGCATTTTTAACATCTAGTGCATGTGATAAAATAAACTAACATGCATGATTTAGGCAAGATAAACTAACATGAGGATTAATTACCAATAGAATTAATCATGTTCAAAGGAAACACATCAAGCAAGTTAATGTATTAGACAACAATGCCACAAACTATTAGTAGTATTTTAAGCATAATACTTATATAGATAATACTACTTAAGTTATTTCCATCTAATCCTTTCTTTTCCCCAACTTCTTAATTTTGTTTCCAATCCCTTTTATCGCCTTCCCGATGGACTTGAATCCCCCGATAGTTTGCTCATGCATCTCCACTTGTCTATTGTACATTGAGGTTTGCCTTCTCATCATGTGGGATAGATTTACCATCCCATTTTCGAGGTCGGTTGTACGTCGAAATGATGAGGTATCAAGATTACGAAAGTAGGTGTCGGGAGAAGGGATTTGAGGGCTAGAAGTTCCTTCTTCGTTCACCTCATCATCGTCCTCATCCATGGGTTCAGATGATGATTTGTGACTGAAGGAGGAGGATGAATGGGGAATATCAGAAGTGGATTTATGACCACGTTTGGACCCTTTGTCCTTACGTTGCTTTGTGCGACGTTGTGGTCCACCAAGTGTGTGCATAACCGGATTGACTAGGACATAGTCGACACTTTGAAGATGTGGGAAATGTTCCATGACCCACCTGAATAAACGAGTAAGCAACATGCCGTATGGCATGAGCTCATCGGACCGACGATGAATGTTGGCCATCCGTTTGACCATGTAGTATGCGAGGTTGAAGGGTTCCTCGATACTAAGACAGTAGAGCATAAGGGCAAGACTTGCCGGTACGTGATCACGGTTGCCCGCAAGGCTTAACACATTTTCACGTAGAAGAAGTTCCCAACTTCTAAGGTCGGGACGGAGTTCCCTGAGGTAGATTTTGGATGGGTCGAGAAAGACAACGGATCCATCACGTTTTTGGTACGTGTTGGCGACTCGAGGAATTTGGATAATTTGTTTGATTACTTCAATGTTAGGAATTTGGGTACTATAGGCAACTTCTATCTCAACATTGTAGTAAAGAGACTCTAGAGAATGGTCGTTGGTGTAAGCACACTGACCATATGAGGGAACACCAAGAATTTCACCAAACTGAGTGACAGACAGGGTGATATTTTGGTGTTGAATCCAAAAGTCAAGAAAGACGTTACCATCAGAGTCAGTGTAGGTACGAACACGATTGTAAAATTCGAGAACGAAAAGGGGACATATTTGATCGTTTATTGTGTATAAACAATCGAACTGAATGGAAGGAAAACAAGCACTGACTCTATCTGACATGACATAAAGTGCATCGACTACACGTCCTTCGTGTATGTATCGTGTTAGCACTTTGGAAAAATAAGCTTTTTGTTCATCAGTGATGTTTGGGTTTTCAAGTGTTTCAATGATGTATTTTCGGGTTAATTGATAATCATTCTGAGGCATTGTTTGTCTACAAAAAAAATATTTTTGTATATGTTAGTTCGTTGCATTTTAATGATTATACTTCTAGTGTGTGTGCCTAAATGCAAACAATGTGGAGGTGCGGCAATCTCGACTCTAAAATTATCCTAAAGAGATTACCCAAACGCTCCTAACTTCACTTTTGCTCAATCAAATATGTCGAACAATACATATCAATTATGTACTTCGAGCCATATTTGAGAGTTCATGTATGCATGCAAAAACGTTTTTAATTTGCATCAACAATGTATGAAAAAGGTTTCATGATCCTAGACTTGTGAAGTTTTAAAAAAAATGATCGAATTGGGGTGTTTGGCAAATGCCTCAACATGGTGCTAATCAAGCTTTAAGATTGAAAAGCTTTAATGCAGAACGTTCCTAATTCAATTTTAATCATCCTAAACATGATTCCATTACAAATAAACAATCATAATCCGAATTTAGTGATTAATTTCGGATTAGGTTTTGCAACATAAGTGGGTTTTTGGAAATCCTAGGTTTAGGGAATCATGTGAATACTACATTGTCTAATCCTAGTCTTAATTTCACAAGGGTTTAACTAATTTTGAAAATCCCCAATTCGGATTTATACTCAAGAACAAACCCTAGACTCAAATTAAAAGAAAATAAGAGTGAATTACTTACAATTGATGATGTTGTGGTTAGGATTTGTTAATTCCAATGCCTCTATATTGATTTGCAAGAGTTTAGTTGAATTATGGTGTTATGGTTCGATTTTGACAGCAAGTGGAAGAGGTTTTTGTGAGTTTGGAAAGTTTGTGCAGAAGAAAAGAATGACTGGGCGCGTTTTTCAGATGCACGGCTCCACGGTTCCACTAAACATTAGTGGAGCCGTGGCTCTTTAGTGGAGCCGTATATCTGATTGTCCAGTTTTTCTTCTGTTTTGACTTTTGGCTGATTAATCTTACTTATTTAGTAAGACTTTTTGACACGAGGAAAAAGTTTATACCTAATAAACTTTTTGACGAAAGATGATTAAATGGGATGACCGGAAATGACCTTAGTGTTTCCGAGGAAATTGACTAAGACGTCATTGGATAAGGATTTACTTCTAGTATTTCCCGTGAAATAAATAGAAGTTATGAGTTGTGTTTAGGAGGATGACTATGATATTTCCCATGAAATATTTAATTAGTCGGAGTACGCGACACAAGGAATGACTAGATATTTCCCGTGAAATATTCATGAGTCATATGACACAAGGAATGACTTCAATGTTTCCCGCGAAACTTTCGAGAGGTCATAGAAGGGATGAAAGGTTATGAGGCATGACGTGACGGATGACTTTAATATTTCCGAAGGAATATTCAAATAGTCATGAGCGGGATATGAGGAATGACTTGAAAAGTCATATGATGAGACGTGAGAAATGACATTAATAATTCCAATGGAGTATTAAGAGGTCATTTGACGAGAATGTAAAGGTTAAGGTGAGAAGAAATACTTTTCAAAGAAAAGATTTCTCATTCGACGTTATCATGACGGAGGAGATGTCTTTCCGCGGGGAGATGACGTACTTCGACGAGCTTCGTTCATGAGCAAACTATAGGGTTCCCGGACAAGTCTAATGGCATCTTGACTGCTACTCTTCACAGGGAGTTGTCTCATCTATAGTGTTTGTTGTCATGCCTTTCCGGCGCTTGCGAACTCGGTTTCGGTCGTGGTGACAATAAGAGTAGTTTGTTTCTTGGGGAACCAAGATGTTTGTTAATTAACCTATGAAGGTACAAACATTACTCATTATGTTAAAACCCACATTAACTCTCACATTATCAGAGTTGGTATAGAAACATTTTCTACATCAATCTCCTCAAGATATCGTAATCTCAAGTGTATAGTATCTTTAATGTATGGTATGATACATTGAACACTTTGATGTAAGAAGTTTTGGGATACTTCTTACAAGTGGGCACAAAGCCAACACTATTCATGATAATGGACCTACTTGTCGTTAGGTAAACTGCTTTACCTATTATGCCCCTAACTTAGTTATATCCACGTACTCACTTTCTTCGTCTCTTGTGAGTTTCGCATTTGCGGATATGGGCGTTATTGTCAATAGAGACTATTACTTAAACTATGTATCTCATACATATAGTATACATAAGTTTACAGGGATACTTCATTTAGGAAAGATTAAATATGTGCAAGGAAGGGAACTTGATTCACTCATCAATGCTTAATTCAAACTTGTCACGCATGATCTTCAAGCGATCATCGAACATTTCTGGACAAGATGAATTTGGCATGATGAGATGTGAATAGAGTTTCTGTGTTATAGTGCCTACCATTTTAAATTCTAACTACACTATTTCATGCCAAACATTACTACTAACAAAGGGTGTTTTAAGAAAGCGTACCTGTGCCTGAGGTGTTTACTCTTAAAACTAGAAGACTAGGGTACCTTTGTTGAATGTTAAGCATGAAAGACACTACTTGACTATTGTGTCACCGGATATGCATGATAACGCATCATACTCCTTTTTGTTGTACTCCAAAGTTTATTTACACTCTTGTTTTCCTAGCAAAACAAATGTTCAAACATCTGGTCCCCAATATCTCATGGGTCCAAAGTTGTTAGAGTTAAACATCCTACGCATTTGTTGCGTTAGTTTAGGATGTGAGAATGGAGGACACATTTCCCATGGTAAGTAACTTTGTGATGGACGATCATTCCAAGTTACGGGAAAGTTACTTGGATGATTTTGTCTTCTAAAGTTACCTCTCGGTAGAGGAGTTCTAGACCGAGGTTTGGGAGAGTTTACCTTTCTAGGTGGAGGAGTAGTTGACCTAGTGTCACGCTTTACAAATCCATGTTCGGGAGATGATAATGGTTTGTTAAAGCCTTTGGTTTCCTCTCTACTTGGAGTAGACACTCTAGTTCTATTTACAACTACTTGACTTGGTTTAGGACTTAAGTTACTTTTCAGAATTGACCCAGTTTTGTCCTCAGCACCACACGGTACCACGGTACCACTAAATTTAGTGGTGCCGTCTGTATCTTTAATGGTGCCGTCACCTTCAGACAGGGACTTTTCAGGCATTACAAATTTTACTTGTTAAGTACTACTTGTAGAAGCCTGATTTGGGTCAAATCCTAAACCCGAACGGTCATGTGCACTATATCTAATATTTTCAAGTATATCATTAAGCTTTTTAGTTCCTTCATCAAACCTAATGATTCTTAAAGCATTTTCTTTAAGTTTTTCGTTTTCTACTTGAAGACTAATACATGACCCGCATCCTAAATCTACTTCCTTGTTTTTCTCAAGTCTCTTGACTTGATCATTTAGTTCTAAGATTTGTAGTTCTAGTTCTTTTAATTTTAATTTTAGCTTTGTGTTTCTACCTAAAATCTTAGTACTAACTACGCACAGTTTGTTGTATTCGTCATGTAATTCATTATCATCTACTGACGAATTATTATCACTATAATAAGAAGAGTCGGATTGTACCTCGTTAGAAGCTTGAGCCATTAGGCACGTTTCATCGTTAGGCTTCTTCTCTTCTTCTTCACCGCTATCACTCCAAGAACCTCCTACGAAGGCTCTTTGGTTGTTGGATTTAGGTGGCTTAGGACATTCTCCTATGAAGTGATTAGGGTCTCCGCATCTAAAGCATCTCCTATCACTTGTCCCTTTTCTTTCATCATGATTTCTTTGAGATGACTTCTTCTCATCTCGAGATTGTCTAGAAAATCTACCTTTCCTCCTAAAGAACTTTCTAAAGTTTCTAACGGCTAGTGCGTACTCTTCATCTTCACTACCGGAATTCGAACATTCCTCATCACTAGACTCCTTCTTGGCTTTTAATGCTAGAGATCTAACTCTCTCGCTTTTGCCTTTGACAATGTCGGAATCCTTCTTGATGATCATCTCGTGAACTTTCAAGTTTCCTATAAGTTCATCGAGTGACAATGCCGCCAAGTCCTTTGACTCTTCTATGGCGGTGACCTTTGCTCTCCATTTAGGATGTAGAGCTCTAAGAAACTTCCTAACATAGTTCTTACTAGAATAACCTTCATCAAGAGCTTTAAGACTAGTGATAATAGTATTAAATCTAGCAAAATCATTATCTATTGACTCATCCTCCGAAATAGAGAATTGTTCATATTGTTGAACAAGAAGATCTATCTTGTTCTCTTTGACTTGGTTATTACCTTGGTGAGTGACTAACAAAGTTTTCCAAATGTCTTTTGCCGTATTACACATAAAGATTCTTTCAAATTCCTTTTTAGGCAAAGCATTATAAATCATCATTTTAGCCTCATTATTTTTGGCTAATTTCCTTTTTAGTTCATCACTTTGTTTATCATAAGAAACTATTTCATCCTTTTTAGATTCCGGATTCTTTTGAATAGGTTGAAAGTCACCCTCGGTAATAACATGCCAAAGATCAATGTCTTTTGATTTCACATACCTTTCGAATCTTGTTTTCCAATAAATAAAACAGTCGGTTTCAAAAAGTGGTGGTCTTTGCATAGATTGCCCTTCTAGATATTTGTCGGAATCCATTGATCGGTTCAAGCTTTAAAATACAATATACTTTAAAAACTTGACTGACGTGGCTCCTGATACCAATTGTGGGAAACTAGAAGGGGGGTTGAATAGTTTAACGGTTTAAAAACTTCTTTTAAAAATCTTGTTTTAAAAGTATGCTATTGGAAACTTTGATTCGAACTCTATGTGTAATCAAACAACACCAATATGAACTACAAACTAAGCTACGTAAAAAATAACAAATAAAAGTAAAGAGTAGAGTTGGAAAGATCAAACCGAGACAGAGGATTTATAGTGGTTCTGCTACGACGCTTTTCTTCGCCCTACTCCACTCCCCGAGTACCACACTCGAGAGTTTCAAACACTATATCAACAACCTCCCTTCAGGCGGAGAAAACCGTACACGTCGCTTATCCTATTTCCGACACTAAGCTAGATGTCGAGTGCTAATCTTAGCTAGCACCAATCTACCAAGGTCCACGTGACCAAACACTCAAGCCCAATGGCTTCAAGAGATCACCAAGATCTCAACACGATTACAATGATCAATACTCACTTCACTCTACTTGACTAACACTAACCTAATGACCCTTGATCTTCTTGATCAATCACACAAGCCCAATGGCTTCAAGAGATGTTCACTATCTCTATAGATCACACTTGATCTTCACTCTCACTCACAAAAAGAAAATAAACTTGATGTATGCTAAGACACAACAAGGTTGTAACAAGTGTTACAAAAACCTATTAACTATAACTCTAGTATCTTCTTGATTACTTGAGTTCTTCTCTTGCCAATGAAGAGGGATGACAACACCTTTTATCAACTTGGATACTTGTGTTCTTCTCTTGCTAGTGAAGAGGTATGAAGAGGATCACTTGAAGGATGATTGGATCACTCTTGAAACAAAGAAAAACTAATCTAATTGACCCTAAGAAGTGAAAGGTGTGAGAGGGTTATACTAAGGGATTTTTCTGTGTGTGAAGGGTGCCTAAAACTGTGAAAGAGGTGGGTATTTATAGGCAAAGAAAATCTGAACGTTACAATTCAAAATGGTACGGACGGCTCCACTAAATGACCCACGGCTCCGTTAAATTTAACGGTACCGTGGAGCCGTGGTAGACTAGGACGCTCCAAATTTTGTCTTTTCTGGTGAAAACTTATTTGGGGAAGGTTGGAGCTGATTTTGGGGGGGGAAAATAGCTGTTGTGATTTTCAAACGTATTTTTCCATTAAAACATTTCTTAATATTTCAAAAATAATTTGTCATGTGTATTTTTGAAAAAATGTTTTGTCCCATTTAAAATGTGAATTTTCAAAACATGAATTCACTTCTTTGATCACTAGTTCAAGTTGTAACTTTGTTCAAGAGTGATTTGCGTAGAAACGGGATCTTCCGATTAAAAACTTGTTAGCGTTAATTTTAACGTAATGTGAGTTCACATTTTGTCATCCTCAAAACGTGAAGTAATCGAAAGATATAAATAACGTTTTTAGAACATTATTAGCATCAACAATGAGCAAACTACAGGGTTCCCGGTCAAGTCTAATGGCATCTTGACTGCAACTCTTCATAGGGGGTTGTCTCATCTATAGTGTTTGTTGTCATGCCTTTCCGGCGCTTACGTACTCGGCTTCGGTCGTGGAGACAATAAGAGTAGTTTGTTTCTTGGGGAACCAAGATGTTTGTTAATCAACCTATGAAGGTACAAACATTACTCTTTATGTTTCAATCCACATTAACTCTCACATTATCAGAGTTGGTATAGAAACATTTTATACATCAATCTCCTCAAGATATTGTAATCTCAAGTGTGTAGTATCTTTAATGTATGGTATGATACATTAAACACTTTGATGTAAGAGGTTTTGGGACACTTCTTACAAGTGGGCACAAAGCCAACACTATTCATGATAATGGACCTACTTGCCGTTAGGTAAACTACTTTACCTATTATGCCCCTAACCTAGTTATATCCGCGCACTCACCTTCTTCGTCTCTTGTGAGTTTCGTTTTTGCGGATATGAGCGTCAGTGTCAATTAAGACTATTACTTAAACTATGTATCTCATACATATAGTATACATAAGTTTAAAGGGATACTTAATTTAGGCAAGATTACTTATGTGCAAGGAAGGAAACTTGATTCACTCATCAATGCTTAATTCAAACTTGTCACGCATGATCTTCAAGCGATCATCGAACATTTCTGGACAAGTTGAGTTTGACATGATGAGATGTGAATAAAGTTTCTGTGTTATAGTGCCTACCATGTTAGATTCTAACTACACTATTTCATGCCAAACATTACTACTAACAAAGCGTGTTTTAAGAAAGCGTACCTGTGCCTGAGGTGTTGCTCTTAAAACTAGAGGATTAGACTACCTTTGTTGAATGTTGAGCATATAAGACACGACTTGACATATGCGTCACCAGACTCGTTTGATAACACATCATACTCCTTTTGTTAGACTCCGAAATTTATTTACACTCATGTTTTCCTAGCAAAACAAAAGTTCAAACATCGGGTCCCCAATATCTCATGGGTCCAAAGTTGTTAGAGTCAAACATCCTACGCATTTGTTGCGTTAGTTTAGGATGTGAGAATGGAGGACACATTTCCCATGGTAAGTAACCTTTTGATGGACGATCATTCCAAGTTACGGGAAAGTTACTTGGATGATTTTGTCTTCTAAAGTTACCTCTCGGTAGAGGAGTTCTAGACCGAGGTTTGGGAGAGTTCACCTTTCTAGGCGGAGGAGTAGTCGACCTAGTGTCACGCTTTACAAATCCATGTTCGGGAGATGACAATGGTTTGTAAGAGCTTTTGACCTCCCCTTTACTTGGAGTAGACACACTAGAGCTATTTTTAACTATGTGACTCGGTTTAGGACTTAGGCTACTTTTTAAAATTGACCCAGTTTCGTCTTCAGCACCAGACGGTACCACGGTACCACTAAATTTAGTGGTGCCGTCTGTACCTTTAGTGGTGCCGTCCCCTTCAGACTTAGACGTTTCAGGCATTACAAATTTAACTTGTTTGGTACCACTTGTAGAAGCCTGATTTGGGTCAAAACCTAAACCCGCACGGTCATGTTCACTATATCTAATGTTTTCAAGTATATCATTAAGTGTTTTAGTTCCTTCATCAAACTTAATGATTCTTAAAGCATTTTCTTTAAGTTTTGCATTTTCTACTCGAAGACTTATACATGACCCGCATCCTAAGTTTACTTCCTTGTTTTTCTCAAGTCTTTTGACTTGATCTTTTAGTTCTAGGACTTGTAGTTCTAGTTCTTGTAGTTTTAATTTAAGTTTTGTGTTTCTACCTAAGATCTTAGTACTAACTACGCATAGTTTGTTGTATTCGTCATGCAATTCACTATCATCTATTGACGAATTATTATCACTATAATAAGAAGAGTCGGAATGTAACTCGTTAGAAGCTTGAGCCATTAGGCACTTTTCATCGTTAGGCTTCTTCTCTTCTTCTTCACCGCTATCACTCCAAGAGCCTCCTACAAAGGCTCTTTGGTTGTTGGATTTTGGTGGCTTAGGACATTCTCCTATGAAGTGATTAGGATTTCCGCATCTATAGCATTTCCTATCACTTGTCCCTTTTCTTTCATCATGATTTCTTTGGGATGACCTCTTCTCATCGCGAGGTTGTCTAGGAAATCTACCTTTCCTCCTAAAGAACTTTCTAAAGTTCCTAACGGCTAGTGCGTACTCTTCATCTTCACTACCGGAACTCGAACATTCCTCATCACTGGACTCCTTCTTGGCTTTTAATGCTAGAGATCTAACTCTCTCGCTTTTGCCTTTGACAATGTCGGAGTCCTTCTTGATGATCATCTCGTGAACTTTCAAATTTCCTATAAGTTCATCGAGTGATAATGCCGCCAAGTCCTTTGACTCTTCTATGGCGGTGACCTTTGCTCTCCATTTAGGATGTAGAGCTCTAAGAAACTTCCTAACATAGTTCTTACTAGAATAACCTTCATCAAGAGCTTTAAGACTAGTGATAATAGTATTAAATCTAGCAAAATCATTATCTATTGACTCATCCTCCGAAATGGAGAATTGTTCATATTGTTGAACAAGAAGATCTATCTTGTTCTCTTTGACTTGGTTATTACCTTGGTGAGTGACTAACAAAGTTTTCCAAATATCTTTTGCCGTATTACACATGAAAATTCTTTCGAATTCCTTTTTAGGCAAAGCATTATAAATCATCATTTTAGCATTATTATTTTTGGCTAATTTCCTTTTAAGTTCATCACTTTGTTTATCATAAGAAACTATTTCATCCTTTTTAGTTTCCGGATTCATTTGAATAGGTTGAAAGTCAACCTCGGTAATAACATGCCAAAGATCAATGTCTTTTGATTTCACATACGTTTCGAATCTTGTTTTCCAATATATAAAACAATCGATTTCGAAAAGTGGTGGTCTTTGCATAGATTGCCCTTCTAGATATTTGTCGGAATCCATTGATCGATTCAAGTTTTAAAATATAATATACTTTAAAGACTTGACTGACGTGGCTTCTGATACCAATTGTGGGAAACTAGAAGGGGGGTTGAATAGTTTACCGGTTTAAAAATCCTTTTAAAAATCTTGTTTTAAAAGTTAGCAATTGGAAACTTTGATTCGAACTTTATGTGTAACCAATCAACACCAATATGAACTACACACTAAGCTAAGTAATAATAACAAATAAAAGTAAAGAGTAGAGTTGGAAAGATCGAACCGAGACAGAGGATTTATAGTGGTTCGGCTACGAAGCTCTTCTTCGCCCTACTCCACTCCCCGAGTACCACACTCGAGAGTTTCAAACACTATATCAACAACCTCCCTTCAGGCAGAGAAAACCGTACACGTCGTTTATCCTATTACCGATACTAAGCTAGATGTCGAGTGCTAATCTTAGCTAGCACCAATCTACCAAGGTCCACGTGATTTTCAAACTAATTTTTCCATTAAAACATTTCTTAATAATTCAAAAATAATTTGTTATGTGTATTTTTGAAAAAATGTTTTGTCCCATTTAAAATGTGAATTCTCAAAACATAAATTCACTTCTTTGATCACTAGTTCAAGTTGTAACTTTGTTCAAGAGTGATTTGCGTAGAAACGGGATCTTCCGATTAAAGACTTGTTTACGTTGATTTTAACGTATCGTGATTTCACTTTTTGTCATCCTCAAAACGTGAAGTAATCGAAAAATATAAATACCGTTTTTAGAACATTATTTGCATCAACAATTATGATTTATTTATACATTCTTAGTCTAAAGTTTTACGTCTCGTCTAATATACCCTAGTTAAAAGTATATAAGTGAACGACGTTCATTTTTAATTTGTTTGTTATTAATAAGTCAAATATAAGCGTTTCCGTATTTTATATATATTTCGTCACATGTCATGTTCTACTCTATCGTGAACTTATTTTGACCTATTGCGTTACTACGCACTTTTAATCTAGTATATATATATATTTTTTCAAATTTTTCCTAAGTGTTCATATGTATATATTACATTTTTCTAGTCGTGTACATATATATATGTATATTTATGTCTATCTTTACAAATGCAAGTGATGTTTATTATTTGAAATCGTGCATGCCCATTTATATCTAACCGTTTATTTGTTTGTGTTTGTTTATCATTTTAAGTTATTTAACCCTTTTTTATACGTATGTTAGTGACGTTATTATTTGCATATTCGAATTCTTTTTATACCTACATGTTTGCGTTCTCGTCCTAACTAGTTTTATGCAATTAGCCTTTTCATGTTTATTTTACGTCTCGGCTATTCGAGTTTTAATCATTTACTATACGTTAACTTGTGACGGCTAACACTATTTTATAGTTATTTGACGAATAAAGTTTTGACGTTAATTTCGGTAACGGTTTTTATTATTTCGTTTAATCGTTCTCGTCATTGTTTCACTAACTATTATTCGAAGGTTCCTATATACTAAATGGGCTTCATCCCAACTGATCCGAAGAGGGGGGGAAGGCTGGTAAGTGGGCCGATTCAATGGGTTTCCTAGTGGCTGGTTTGGGCTTTAAGAAGGGCTGTTGTGAATAAGTGGTTGCGTAAACTTATTGGGCTTCACCTGAGCCCATATCTCAATTCTGTTCAAGACCATTTAAGGCTCACGGTGGGCTATTATTGGTTTTTGGTGTCGCCTGGTATTTTCACTTAGGTAATAAGATTTCCAGCGCCAATATATTCCTTTGGCAGTCTCTTTTGAGACTTCCACTTAGGGGTTTTTGGGTGCTACCAATTTGTGTCTAAGGTCTCATTTTGTGATCAAGGATCAAGTACCACTTGAGCTCGAGTCATGTGGATATCTAAGTGGTAGTTTACGCTTCCTTCTTGACTCGTTTGGGGTCGACAAAGGGTATGCTAATGACATTCAAACACAAGTCTTAAGTGTTTCCAAGTTTATACTCATTCTTTGGCTACACAAGGAGTTATGGTTCTAACCCTTTTCATCCTACCCAAGCTCGTTAAGGGTTGTTTGTTGGTTTTGTTTTGCCTGGTATTTCACTAAAATGAAGGCAGCTAGTTCTCGCCAAATCCCACCTTGGCTAGTCTCTTTTGAGACCTTAACTTGTGGTCTTGATAAGCCAAAGACCACGACTGTGGTCTCACTTGGGGCTATCCTTTGAGTACTTCTCAAATCTAGCTCATTGAGCGTCTAAGTGTCGAACCATATTAAGTAATGGACTCATTTGGAGGCTGACAAAAGTGTGCATTAGTGACCTCAAAACGAAAAGGCATAAGGGTTCTATGTTTCTTACATTCTTTCCTAACCACAACAATCAACCATTGCCAAATTAGTCCCTATGCTAACATATTCATGACTCAATACTACCATTCGATCGACCTACAGCCATTGCTAAAGCAATATGGTTCGACAGCAACAACTATCATCACAAAAATTCCATTCTTTCTAAAAATTCCTACTGCCATCACAACAGGAATCAACCACAACCCATAAGAACATTTAAATCCTATTCGACCCATTTCACTACTATAACTACAATGTATCTTCAAGGTTACTTAAGGGTGCCTAAGTGTTTGCATTCGACAATAAGGAAACACAACAACATTACTAATTTCATTATCTACCCATTCAGCCTGACTCTTAATTCCCAGTAACGATTCAAAAAATATATATATAACACAACAAAATAAAAATCAACCTGGTAATCTAGGCGTATGGACTCTAGTGAGAACCCTTCCAATCCGAAACCAATATCTCCAAATTTAACCCACCACAACCTCCTTATTCAAACCACACTTTGACCTAGATCTTGAGAACTTCTCAATTTTTGGGTGTGTTTGATAACATTGTGATTCGAATGGCTCATGGGAGGTGCGGATATATGGTGAGAAAATGCAATTCTAAGATTATTAGAAAATTTTGAGTTTTTAAAAAATTTTACGTCAAATTTCGCCAAAAAAATTTTGAATTTTGGGCTAAAATTTTCACTGTTGTAAAAAAATTGATTTTTTTTTTTTTTTTTTTTTAATTCCTCACAATTGCGATAGAGTATTTAAGATTGCGATAGAGGACTGGTTTTGTCAATTGCGAAAGGATGTTCAATTGCGAAAAGGATGCCAATTGCGAAAGGATTCCAATTGCGAAAGGATGCCAATTGCGAAAGGATGCCTATTGCGAAGGGATGCCAATTGCGAAAGGATGATGCCAATTGCGAAGGGATGCCAATTGCGAAAGGATGATGTCAATTGCGATAAGGACCCAATTGCGAAAGTTGATGACAATTGCGAAAGTTTGGACCTCAATTGCGATAGCCTTTGTTGCTCAGAATTGCGAAAGCTTTGAATTTCGAAAGAAGGTCTGATTTGCGATAAGCTTAGCACAATTTCGATAGGTCTACCAACTCATGACTTTTTCACACTCCACCATGATTTTAGCCACTGAGGAGATCTACCCACTCTCACCAACTCTTACCAAATATTCTTATACAAGAATATCTATCAAGAATCAAGGATGAAGATCTAAACAAACAAATCTTGACACAATCGTTGGTCCTTTCTCACAAACAAGACAATCTTAACACAATGAGTTCAATCTTGAAGCTAAGATGCGACAAAAGAACTACCAAAGTTTCACTAACCAACTCGTAAAATCTATAAAAAAACACAACCTTAATCCTGAAAATTTGTGTACGACTCCAAGATAGACACAAAAGCTCAAGTTTCTCTTAAGAAAAAAAACGCAACTGTTGGTGTCTTTTGAACACAAACCGAACACAAACTAACTCACTATTTCGATGTTTGGCATGTTGATACCACTTGTAATGAACAATGATTGCTACTTTATCACACAACCTAACTATAGATCGAATGGTACTCAAACAAGAACAAGAACAAGATGAGAAGAGTGTGGATCGTATGGAAATATGACTGTGTATCTATTAGCTTAAAGAACAAAGATAACAAATACAAACATGAAGCTTACACACTCCCACCTTGGCTGTCTTAAGAAGCACACTGGAAATGGGGTGGGAGTGTGTTATTTATACTTCTAATGTGATGCCCTTGAGGGCTTTGACGGGCTTGGAGTGGGCTTTTGTTTTGGACTAGACTTATACATTAAATCTTACATATTTAGCTATCAAAAGCCCACTTTGCTAGACTAACTTAACTATACAACAAACAAGTTTCAATATTACAAATGACCATCACTTTGCATTTATAAATTAAATGCTAACAGTTATACTCAGTCGTAGAGCGACCATTATCTACTATAAATGTCACAAATGGGTCGTCATGGTATGTTTTTCTTGTTTATATCGTGATCGCTGATAATTTTTTCAATCAAAATATATCACTCCTGCACGTATTTAAAAAAATCCTGAAAACTTGCATGTGATCGAAACCGCAGGTTCTCGATCTCACATACGACTATGAACAATCGAACAATATGGTGACGAACAACAAACACTAACCAAGTAACCATATACCGTAAGCTCTATCACACACTTGTGAGACGTACATGGGTCTACCATTAAACTACGGGTGTTGTTATGGCTACGCCAACCTTAAACTATTTGAACGTTTAATAATATAAAAATAAAACTGTATATACATGTTATGGAACAAACCTTCACGTTGGTTTTGATTATAAGTTGGGATGGTCAATATCTTGAAACACCAAAAAAGTAACGATGCGTTGACTTTGCTGTATTGTCCACAGTTGACTTGCAACTAGTCAAAAGCCACGTTACATGAAACTTTAGTCTCAAGTTTGTTAAATATCACGAAATTAGGCCACAAACCACACGTAAAGTATTGTCTTCATTCATTCATTCATTCATTCTTAAAATTAAATGTGTATCTATGCGTAAAATTGTTGTCTGAATTTATCTATTATTATAGTGCATTTATGTGTTGTTTAAGTTTCTAAGAAGTAAGTATGTTAAAGCCGTGTAAATTTAAAAATAACGTTTCTTATACAATATAATAATAAAAATACTTGGTTGATATTATATTAGTATTATATATGAGGCGCTTTATTTTGAATACTTTCAAATTGCAGCATACCAATGGATAATTGTAGACCGTCTGATCAAAAAAACAGTTTTTAAGAATAAAAAACACGGAAAGACCATTTATGTAACTTCTGCAAACTTACCCTACCCAACCACACCCCCAAACTAATCACTTTCCAGAATCACAATACACTATCACTTTCTCTCTCTAAATAAAAATTTCAAAATAAAACAAAAACATAACAAATCATCCAATTTTAACCGTCAAAATCAAATAAAACATATAAAAATGAACGAATCGAGGCAATCTGAACCAGATCCGGGGAAAAAAAACATGGTACGACGCTTCTGATTCATTATTTTGTTATTTCTTAACTATTTGTTGTGATTTTATTCTTATATTTCTGCTTTTGATAATGTTTATGAAGATTTTTTTTTTTTATTAGTATTATTTTTTTATTTTTTTTTTGCTTTTTTGTTGATTTTAGTTGTTTATTAATATATACAGAAAAATGAATCTGTTTTTGTGTGTTTTTTATTGTGACTCTAACATGCTTTTGGTTGTGTTTTTTAGTGTTTACATTTGGTTGAGTTTCTGAGTAGAATGCTTTGTATACATGGATGCACACCAAGTATTTGATGAAATATGTGAGTGAAAAGTATCATACGTGTGTATCTCCAGTAATATTTGAAGTTGAACTGTATATGTGTATTATCACTGGTGATATTTGTATTATCACTTGTGAAATTTTGTTTATTTGATAGGTTTTTTCGTTTACTTGTTAAGCTTTATTATATGTCATGTATAGTATCACTTATGATATTTCATTGTTATTGTTTTATAATCATAGTTAAAACTTTTTTTTTTGGTTAAAAGTTTTGATAATATACTATTTACTGTGTGTTTTATCACTTTGTTTTATATTATAATTTTGATGTTTTATGTGCTTTTTATGGATGATAATTGTGTTTTAGTTACTGATAAGTTGTTTATTATAGTGCAATATTGCTTATTATTTAAGTTGTTAGATTAAATAGCTTAAATAGGTTGATTTTGCTTTAAACACATAGTTATTTAGTGTGATTTTACTTATTATTTAAGTTGTGATTGGATTTGTCTATTTAATGGATACATTGTGCGTATTTCAATAGGTTTTACAACGGGATTTGAAAATATATATGGTTGAATCACCAAATTGAAGAAGCCATGGTTAAAGAAAGCACAATATCTTCATAAACAAACTAAAGAAGCTCAAACACATGTTATATCACATGTGATATCACACGTGATATCACCTGTGATATCACAAAGTGATATCACCTATGATATCACAAAGTGATATCACCTATGATATCACACGTGATATCACAGGTAATATCACATGTGATATCAACTGTGATATCACACGTGATTCAACAAATAGAAGCTGACACATTTGTAATGTCACCTGTGATATCAAATTCTCCTCCAAAAAGTTGAACAGCACGAGAATGAGATACATGAAAAAATAGCAATAAAAGTGTGGTAGTTAGTATTTATTGAGAGATTGTTGTGATAATGTGAAGAATGTTGTGATAATATGAGAAATCACAAGAGACATTGAGCTTGTAACATGCTTCTGTTAGATTTGTAATGCATTTATTTTCTTAATTGATAGAGTGTGCATGTTTCGATAGGTTTAGCACCTTATTCGACACCAAATATATATTTATTAGGTCCCGGGCCACATTGCATGGGGCCTGAGTTTGTACTATTTTGGGAATGGTAAGTGACTTGTATGATCATTTGTATGTAAACTGACAGTATCACATGTGATATTACTTTTAGCTAACTAAAACATTTTGGTTTACATTAAAATGGACGAAAACGTATGAAAACGGACGAAAATAGGCGAAAACGTAATAAAACAGACGAAAACATAAGAAAACTGACGAAAACGTATGAAACCGTAAAAACACGTATGAAAATGGACGAAAAAGAAAGAAAACGGATGAAACGGACGAAAACGTATGAAAATGGACAAAAATGTATGAAAACGAACGAAAATGTAAGAAAACAGACGAAAACGTTTGAAAACGGACGTAAACGGGCGAAAACGTAAAAAAACGGACAAATACGTATAAAACGGACGAAAACGTATGAAAGCGAAGAAAAAACGTGAATGTAAAAAAAAACTTGAATTGGAAAAAAGTGTGAATTGGAAAAAAAAACGTAAATTATAAATAAAAAGACAAAAAGCGTGAAAAAAAATGAATAGATAAGAAAGGCAAAAAAAAAAAAAAAAAAAAAAAAAGGCAAAAAAAAAAAAAAAAAACATGGACTTAGGTTTACATATTAAATCTTAGGTTAATACCCACAATTAGATCAAATTAGATAGATGATGGGGATTTGTCACTTGGTAAACACCAAAATAAGAGTAATCATTTGAACTTTTCTCTATCATGTTTTTTAGTTACTGATGCCTGTATTAAAATGAGTCATATGCTTCCCACACCACCTACTTAACCCTTTGTACTTTTTAATACTCCCCTCGTCCTACATTAAGTGTCCACTATGACTTTTCTAAGTCTTTTTTCTTCAACTTTGATTTTAAATATTTTTGTTCGTGTTACATAATACTTGATGCATGATATATGAATGGATTAAGTTTTTAAATGTGTTTTCATTGTATAATTTTCATTAAGTATTATATAACACAAACAAATATATTTAAGGTCAAAGTTGAAGGAAAAAAACTACAAAAAGTTATTGTGGACACTTAATGTGGGACGGATGTAGTATTATTTTTATTTTTCTGACAAACACTGCACCTTTTCTTTTAACGTTTTAAATATCAAAAAAATATTATTTTTCTTTAAAAACCACTTTCTCTCTCACACACACCATACACATATTTTCTATCATCTTCTTCCTCAAAACCACCATTACCAGTACACTCCATTACCACCACCAAGCCACCAAAATACCGCCGTTGACATCGGCAAACCATCACCACCACCACTGCAAAGACGACGCTAAACCACTGCAGCGACGCCGCAACACGCTACAACTATTACAGCCGCCGCACCATCAGTCGCACTCTAAATATCCAAATATCCCAGATCTGTCTTCTCTAACATTTCTGGCCAACCTATGACGCACCAACATTTATTCCAGATCTGTTTCCTCGACTTCTTATGCTGCCGATCACCATGTCCCCGGAAAAACCACAAGGAATCACCACCGTCTTTTGCCATGTCGCCGAAAACCACCAGAAACTACCACAATCTTATGTGGGCTGATATTTGATTTTTTAGATTTATGGATTTAGCTTGTATAGTTTTTGGTCTTAAGGAACACATATAGTTGTGATTTTGTTCTCGTGCACCAAAAAGTGGTGGTGGTTGTTTGGCGGTACAGTGTGGTGATGGCTTGATGGTGTCGCCGAATGTGGCTTGTCTAGAGTTACAGCGGCAGTGATGGTGGTCTTGATTGGTGAAGGTGAGTTTGAAAGAGTCAAGAGAGAAAAATGAGAGTGGTGTAGAGAAGAGAGAATGAAGAGAAAAAAAATAATGAGAAAAAGGAAAGATATCTCTATCAAGTTGTGGGGGCCCACTATGAAAGTTAAATTTTAATCATTGGTGGTGTGTAAATCCTATATCAACAGTGTGTAAACCCACAAGGCCATTAACATAGGTATACGGACAAGGTTTCTCTTTTCAGATCATTTGAGTGAGTTGTATCTCGTGTTCGTTTTCAATCATTTTCGCTGCCATCTTCAATATGTGTAGCTAGTAAGGTTTGAAAATGACATCTTTTATAACGAAAATTGTTTTTTAAAATTCATTTGCATAAGCTAATTTTAAGGGTGTGTTTGTTAAAAGTATCAGTGAGCATTAGCAACAGGCAGTAGCTGTGAGCTGTGAGCAGTAGCCACAACTCACCGCTCATCGCTCACCGCTTCTTAAAGAAGTATTGGAAAAATGAGAATTTCTAAAAAATATCAAAGTTCATCGCTCCTTTGCCAAATGACTACTAAAAATAAAAATGTTAATTGCTCACCACTCACCGCTCCAAAAAGCTGCACACCACTTCGCGCCAAACATACCCTAAATCTACAAATTTTAAAGTTTAGAATAGGAAGTTACATCATTATTTCTTCTCATGCATTTCAAAATGGCTATAACAATTTTAGATTATAAGATTTGTCAAAATTTCGGATACATAGATTTGTCAGACATATATTAGGCCGGTTAGCTTTATCTAGAGTATAATAGGAAATAGAATATGAAGAATTAACCTCAAATTCTTGACTTTGAACTACTCGTATATTCTTTTAATCATTCTTATGTCATTTTTCAACTAAAATTATGATAATGGACTTATGGTGACTTGTAGTTGAACTCGACCAACTAGCTATATACATGATATGATAATGCTTCTTAACTAATGATGACAGTATGTCTGTATGAAATATGAATGAAGCTTGGGTACCAAAGTATTTTAGTGAGAATAATGAAGTTTGCATGTTCATTTTTGGAGTGATTGTGTAAATTTAGAAATCAAACATTTTTTTTTTTTTTTTCTTGAACGAGAAATTAAACATGAATAAACTATAAAGTGATGAAGTGTCTCGTATCTAATAAAAACAAAACCAAGTTTATAACAACACATACTTTGGAAAAAAGGAGTTGTGTTGCCAACTACTACAATTAACACAAAAGTGTTATTTTTCCTTTAATCCCTGGCTAATAAGTTAAATGATTTATCTCAACAAACTTTTTTATCTGTATGTAATTTGGATGATCAAAATAATTTGGGCTAATTCTATAAAAAAAAAAACATTATAGTTGTCAAAAAATCAACTTTAGAGTAGCAAACTAAAAAAATACTATTTTAAACACTAATGCTGACATTTATGTCTTCATATGAGTAATAAAGATAAAAAAAAAAAAAAAAAAAAAATCTGAGATAACTATTTTACCTTTGAATTTTTGAAAATTGCATCCACCGTCCCTTTAGGGTAAATTACATAAATGGTCCCTGTGGTTTAGCGAAAATTGCATCCACAGTCCCTAATATTATTATTTTTGGATCCGTTACGTTTTTTCTACGTTTTAGTTCGTTTTTATACGTTTTCACATGTTTTTTATTCACATTTGAATTTTTTTTGTCACAAGTGAATTTTTTTATCGAAAAAAAAATTATTAGAAAATATTACAAAAAAAAAAAAAAAAAAAAAAAATCATTCTTTTTCACATGTCACGAAAAAAAAATTCTAAAAAAAATTATTTCAAAAAAAAAGAATTTCGAAAAAAAATTCAGAATAAAAAGAATTTCGAAAAAAAAATTGGAAAAAAAATTTCGAAAACAAATAGGGACGGTGGACGCAATTTTCTCCAAACGACAGGGACCATTTATGTAATTTAGCCTAGGGACGGTGGATGCAATTTTCGAAAACCCACAGGGACCATTTATATAGTTTGGAAGGGTAAAATGGTCATACTACTTAAATAAAGACAAAAGTGTCAACATTAATGTTCACAAGAGTATTTTTTTTAGTTCACTACACAGAACTGCCATTTTTGACAACTATGATGCTTTTTTAGAGAATTATACCAAACAATTTAAATGTCATTTGGAAAGTTGAGTGCTTATTTGTTATGGGGCTTAAATTTTGTTTCCTAACAATATTAAACATTACGGTGAAAGGTAAAGTATAATATATAATTTATGGATAAAGATAATGTTGATTTGTTTGGGTAAAATGTCAAAAGACCCGGTAAATGAAAAGATTATTTTAGTGAATAGTTTATGCACCCTGTATGTTGTAGTTAATATCGAGGAAAACTCGAACTCAAGACCTTAACCTAGCGTACAGGGGAACTAACCAGCCACCCGTTGATTTTAACATGATCACTCATGTTTTCTCATATGAAAAAGAGTGGTCCTTACAAGATACAGGGATCCCATGTGAAATAACATGAATAATCATGTTGAACTCAACATTACAATATCTCAATCCATGGTTTAGCAAGCAAATATTGTCCAGAGTTCAAATTTGTATGTATGTGAAGAATGGAAAAGCAATTAGTTGTATAAATGGTACAAAAATGGTTTATTCCATTTTATTTACTTCATTAGAAAAATTATTGTGAAAATGATTGGGGGACACATGAGTCTTTTGGAAAATAATTGTTTTATGATTGAGCTTTGATATCATGATTGACATTTTAAATAGACATATAATATACATTTTGATTAATAAAAGCATAATACATTGTTCCGGACCTTCCGGTAAGTTTTTTATGTTATGTTTGACAGTTTGAGGGTTGGAATATATCTTCAATTTGAGTCCGATAGAAACATGATTATCAAACAATCATTTGTTGTATTATATAGGATTTCCAAACTGTAAATACAAACCAATAAAAAAAAATAGTCAAGTAACACAGAGATTGCATTCCAAAAAAAAAGTAACACAGAGATTCTTGAACTGTAAATTTTGTATTTTGTTTAGGGGATAATTCCATATATACCAAATCTATACTACTTATAATTGAACAATGGTCAAAGTAGAAAAGTGGAAAACTGATTTTTGGGTCAGTCCCCATTTTGCCCCTTCTCAATCTTGAATCATTAATTATAAAGCCATCTCTCACTTTAACCTAAGAACACACACACCACCATCTCTCCAAACCGCCGCCGCCATCACTTCGTAAATACGCCTCAACCTCCATCATTCGTATCCGCCGCATTGGACCACCACAGAAACCTATGGCATCACCACCACTACAGAAACCGACGCCACCGTCGATATCCACCCTCCACCGTGTTCTTCAGCCGCTGGAACCACCAAACTTTTTTATATTTTGATAGCTTGTAATTTAATCAATGACTATTTTCATTGGGATTGGACATTTTTTAAATAAATTTCAACATTGACGAGTAATTTCTTTTTTTTATTGTTGTGTTTTTTGAGTTTTGATTTGTGTTATACTAATTTTTTGCTGTTGAATGATGCAGCTTCTGAGAATCCGTTCAAGGGCATATTCACCGCTCTTCCTAGGCCAGAAGGAGGCGAGTTCGGAAAGTTTTACAGTCTTCCCGCTCTAAATGATCCCAGGATTGGTATGGACATACAACATGTTCTCTGCATATAGATTCTGTATAAGGGGTGTTTGGCTAAGCTTATCCAAGAAGGGTTACGGCTTTAGCAAAAAGGCCATTTGAAAGTGCTTTAGCATATGCCCTTTTTTGAACTTTAGTAAAATATAGAGCACTTCTCAATGAGTGTTTAGATAAGCTATAAGCTATTAAGCACCTTTGATAAGCTTAGCCAAACAACCCCATAATGCACTTACTATACCTATTGTTTGTTTGAGTGGCTATGCCATAAAAATATAAACTTCTGTGATTATCTGGTTTTACTTGAATTTTTAAAACATTGTTTTATTATCAGGAATTATTATTGTAGGAGGAACCTGTATTCGTGCTCTTACTCTTTGTAGGCAGCTAATTATTTTTTCCATTTTTATATCACATAGCGTGTTTTAACATGTAAATTCACCTGTTTGCAGAGAAGCTACCATATTCTATCAAGATTCTTTTGGAATCTGCCATTCGCAATTGTGATAACTTCCAAGTTACCCCAAGTGATGTTGAAAAGATTATCGACTGGGAAAACACTGCACCAAAGCAAGTGGAGATTCCATTCAAACTTGCTCGTGTACTCTTACAGGTATATATAATTTAGTATGTGAATTAATAAGGTTGCAACCTTTGGTTTCTTATACTTAATGTAAATATATTACATTGCAACCATTTGTTCCTGTTTAATAATGTATTTTATATGATCTTATAGGATTTTACTGGAGTTCCAGCTGTAGTTGACCTTGCTTGTATGCGAGATGCTATGAACAGGCTTGGTGGTGACTCTAAGAAGATCAATCCATTGGTGAGTGTTTTTCTTAAGTATTGTGTTTACTTGTTTGAACTTCAACGGAGCTATATCATTTTATCTGCTTATAGTAATGGTGAACACTAAGTTACCTCATGGATAATTTGCTGCATATTGGGAATAACACCCATGATGGCGTAATTTCTTATGTTTTGGAATTTTGGTTTGCACCAGGTACCAGTAGACCTTGTGATCGACCATTCAGTTCAGGTTGATGTTGCAAGAAGTGCAAATGCTGTCCAGGCAAACATGGACCTTGAATTTAAGCGTAACAATGAGCGTTTCGCCTTTCTTAAATGGGGATCACATGCCTTTGACAACATGCTTGTTGTTCCTCCTGGTTCTGGTATTGTTCACCAGGTAAATATTCAAACATTCAGAGCATGATTCATAATGCTTAATTTATCTTGAATTTTGCTTTTTCTTCTGAATATGTAATTGAAACCTTTATTTTCATATATGTAGGTCAACTTGGAGTATCTTGGACGTGTTGTCTTCAACACTGATGGCATTCTCTATCCTGATAGTGTTGTTGGAACTGACTCCCACACAACAATGATTGATGGATTGGGAGTAGCAGGTTGGGGAGTAGGAGGAATTAAAGCAGAGGCAACAATGCTTGGACAGGTATTTATTCAACTCATTTGGTATATTGGTATATAAAGTTGCTGATTGATGAGCACTTAAGAGGTGGTGAAATTTATGTTTTTGTTGAATGGCTGGCGGGCCGGTATGATTATGCTTGTTATAATTGGTCGACTCTTCTCTGGCATTGACAGCCCATGAGCATGGTTTTACCTGGTGTTGTTGGATTCAAGTTGTCTGGAAAGTTGAAAAATGGTGTCACCGCCACTGATTTGGTGTTAACCGTGACCCAAATGTTGAGAAAGCATGGCGTTGTTGGCAAGTTTGTTGAGTTCTTCGGTAATGTCTTGCTGCCAGCAATTTAAACTTTGTTAAGTTGATCATTTTTGTACCCGTCTTTTACATCACTATTTACTGACACGGTTTTTACATGTAGGTGAGGGTATGAGTGGACTATCTTTGGCTGATAGAGCCTATTGCAAATATGTCACCCGAGTATGGTGCAACCATAGGCTTCTTCCCAGTAGATCACGTCACACTGCAGTACCTTAAATTAACCGGAAGAAGTGATGATACTGTAAGTTGTCTTCTTCATATTCGGAAAGAATTTCTCATGTGTGTTTGGAAAAAAAATTGAATGCAATTTTGGCGGTTCCAGAAGGCATTAGTTTTATCGTGTTTTTGTCTTGGTTACTTTTCTAGGTGGCTATGATTGAAGCATACTTGCGAGCAAACAAAATGTTTGTTGATTATAGTGAGGTTAGCTCCCTTAATGTTTCGCTTAGCATTTTTCCTTTTTGTTAGTTCTTGAATTAACTTGTCACTATCGATCTCGTGAATTCAGCCTCAACCGGAGAAAGTTTACTCATCTTATCTTGAACTGGAGCTAAGTGATGTTGAACCCTGTATTTCTGGTCCGAAACGGTATGTTATGTTGCAATCTTATTATATATCATATATTATTGTATAACGCTATAACATAATTTATTTTTTACTTCTCTTTCTGAAAGTACTCTTTTGCTAACAGGCCACATGACCGTGTTCCAATAAAGGAAATGAAGACCGATTGGCATGCGTGCCTTGACAACAAAGTTGGATTTAAGGTCAAATTAGATCATTGTTTCTTTCTTACCTTTTAGTTGACGTGAAAATGAATCCATAAAAATACCTGCTTATTCACACCTTTAATATTGATGGTGGAAACCGGACATTTGTATTCTGAATATCGACTTAGAGCCAAATTGTCTCATTAGTCTGCTGCTCATTTCTAATCTTTGGGAATTTTGAATGCAGGGCTTTGCTGTACCAAAGGATTCGCAAGACAAAGTTGTCAGCTTTCCATTTCAGGGACAAACTGCTGAACTGAAACACGGCAGCTTTATTCTTAATATTGTTACAGTCGTTATTATATAAATTTTGTTATAAATTTATATAACAAAAATTTATATAACAACCCGTTGAGATGACCCGATTTAAATTGACCATTTTTTGACCGGAACGGTTCAACCGGGTCGAACCGGGTTTCAAAATATTATGTCCTCAAACTTTTATTATTTTTCTTTTATAACCCATAAACTTTTTTTTTATCACTAAAACTATCTGCCGCTATAAAATCTCGTTGCTATGCACGGGTACTCGTCTAGTGTACCTAAAATACATGTTTTGAATGCATGATGTACAATTTATTTAAAGCATGTTTTAGGTAAATATGTCATTATGGTGTTTAAACGCTAATGTTACTCAAAGAATTATAAATTATGTCGCTTTATGTTATTGCTTCATATTACTGTTTTCTGCTACTGATTTTTCCTATTGTTAGTTTTACCAAACACAACCTACGTGACTTTACTTGTAATGTATCAAAACCATCAATAAAATGCTAAAAGCGAGGAGATTTTGCCCACGCTCCGCTGCGGGGCGCGAAATTTTAGTTAGAAAAAGTTTACATTATTCTAAAATCTTATTTGAATCAGTTTTAGTTTTTCCTTATAAATGTTTTAAACATATACAAATAATTCTAAGTACAATTAAGAGTTAGTTTTAAAAAAAGCAAAAAAAAAACCCGTTAATCTAGTTATACTTAAATGTTAAAAGTAATTACCTAAAAATTATACAAAGCTAAAAATTATTTATGTAAAACATAAAATCATTAAAAATATTATTATTATTGTTTTAAGTTTAGGGACGGTTTTTGTAAAATAAGATGAGTGACAAGGACTATCTATGTAACTTTTCATTTAAGGATGGTTTTCGTGAAGGTAAGTAACGGATAGGGACTATTTATGTGACCCTTTCTTGACATAATCGGTTCCTAGATTTAACTTGTGGACTATTTTTGTAACCGAAGTTAACAGAAAGGACAATTTTGCGATTGTTTAGGGACTGTTTGAGCAACGTAGGTAAATCACAAGGATGTTTTTCTTCGTTGTATGTGACCCTTTTTTGATATAAACATTCCTTATATTTAACTCATGGACTATTTCTGTAACCAAAGTTAACGGAAAGGACGATTTTTGCAATTATTTAGAGACTGTTTGCGCAACGAAAGTAAACCGCAGGAACGTTTGTTTGTCGTTTTTGCTCTGAGATTTACTGTTCATTTAACAGTATAATCCCCTGGAATTTTGGTTATATTAAAACTAGAAAACTTATGAATGCATGTTTAGTCATAAATTATAGTTATACATAATCTTGTTGTCACTATTAGATGTATGTTCTATATTTAATCAGCTGGAATTCACATGGCACTATGCAAACTTGCCCCACAAATAATGAATCTATGTGATCACTTTCAAGCTTCTTTTCAAACTTTTGGTATAAAAAAAGAATATAACTATAAATATTTTAATATGACAAGCCTTTTTTAAGTGATGTATATGATGCTTAAAGCAAATAATCGTACTCATTAACCCAGTGAAAAGATTAATAGCTTCATACGGTTTATATTTTATTCAAGTTTTATGAGGGGTTTTACATGCGTTGTACTATATAAATGACGAATTTATAAAAATGTACTGCAGTTTGTTCATTTTTCTATCCAGGAAGATACAATTCTTTTTATTTTGCTTCAATGAATATTTTCGTCTAGGGTAATCTCATAATTTGTCTTGTTTACGATGCCACGTTAGAAAGAATGGTGTTATTACACATACCGCATCTAAGATTGTTTTACCCCTCTTGATGTGATATAAATAATTTTTTATTTTAATTTCGTATTTTATTACAGTATATTTTTATCTTCCAATCAAGTTAAATCACTATTAAATCATGTCTTGCTTTATATTTAATTCCTTCAATTAGAAAGAACTAAAAACGTTCAATATGACCCACAAGTCATCTGTGACGTTAAATCTTGATTCGGAGACCGAGTCTAATACTCTAATTCTCCCAAAATCAAGAAATGTGAAAACCAATCTTATAATATATCAAATTAGACAAAATTGTCTTTCTAATTTAGTGAAAATAACTAAAATTGTTCCTCCTACACATCATTATAAGAGTAAATCCCAAAATAGATCCCTGTGGTTTGTCAAGTTTCGCAGTTTATATCATCGTCAGAAAAGTTTGGACATTTACATCCCTCCGTTAATAAACGTTAGACAATATATATCCTTAGGGCCGAACAATGCAATTTTTTTTCCCATTTTCTGCTATTATGGTTCAAACATGAGGGGTATTTTAGTCTTTTTGCTTGTAAAAATGATGTATTTTGCACTCTACTCTTATTAATATTTTATAAATTTGTCTTATTACTAATTTTATCATCATTATTATTATTATTATTATTATCATTATTATTATTATTATTATTATTATTATTATTATTATTATTAGTATTAACTTTTTTTTTAAATAAATTTATTTTTTATTTTAATTATTACTATTATTTTATTATTGTTATATTTAAAATAATAATAATAATAATAATAATAATAATAATAATAATAATAATCAACTAAAAAAATAATAATAATAATCAACTAAAAAAATAAAAATAGTATTAATAAAAAAAATAAGTAAAATAATAAAAATAAAATTTTATAATCAAATATAAAAGATTAAAGGAATTTTAAAAATGTAATTTTAATAAAAATTAAAAAAATAAAATAAATAATATTTGTAATAAAGTTAAAAACAATACAAATTAAATAATAATAATAATGACAATAATAATAACAACAACGACAACAACAATAACAATAGTAAAGTGCAAAATACATCACTGTTACAAGTAAAAGAACAAAAATACCTCTCATGTTAGAACCACATTAGCATATAACAGAAAAAAAAAATTGTAGCGTTCGCCCCGATAGATGTATATTGTATAACGTTTATTGACAAATGGGGGATGTAGATGTCACAACTTTTCTAAGAAGGATATAAACTATGAAAATTTAGCAAACCACATGTATGTATTTTTGAGTTTACTCTTTATATAAATTGTTCTTAATTTTCATATTTGTAAACTTAATATAAATTGTTCGTAATTTTCATATTTCGTTGTTTGAATTTACTTTTTGTCTTAAAAATATGAAAGTAATTTTACTTTTGCTTTGTTCATCCTTTTTGGTAATAAAAACTATTTATGTTGATGGACCACACGTGATGGGTTCGTGACGTGTGACCACACCCCTTCCCCTTTCAAACGTGATGCACCCAATTTTAAAGAGGGAAGGCTCTGGCGATTCACCTAACGAGGAGCAAAGTAAGAGTGTAATTCTTGTGTCGTGTGCCTAAGTATAGGTAAATAAAAGTAAATGATATGATGTGGCGTTGTCTGAGTTCGCAGTTTTTGGTGAATGGGGACTACACATGTTTTTAGGTTGTTTTTGTTTTTCCAAATTAAAAAAAAAAAAAAAAAAAAAAAAAAAGGATGAAATGTTGAAAAAAAATCATTTTAAAAAATAGCAAACTTAGATCTATTTTAAAAAAAATCAATTTCGCCTCTTAGATCTACAAAATAGCAAACTTAAAAGTGCTGCTTGATTTTGATTTAATTCTCTTATATGAGAAATTACTTAGGTGTTGTTTCTTTGTTAAGAGGCTCTGAGTCTAAATCTGATTCGCACATCTGAATCTGAATTTACGTCGAAAAACTCTGAATCTGAGTAAAGTAATGTTGGTTTTTTTTTAAACATATAAATGATTAGAACGCAAACATTTAGTTTATATATCACTAAAAGTTAGTAAAATCATCTTCAAAGTCTTGTTTGGTAAGAGGTTTAAACCTCTTAATGTATCTAAATGAGGAAAAAAAACACTTTTAATTGTCAAAAACTCTTAACGTTTCAGATTTATAGGCTATTAAGAGGTATTAAGTGATTTTACTATTAAAACAAACACAACCTCAATTTAATAAGTCAGAAAATACAACATAACTTTCCGGATTAAGTCATGAATTTGTTGCTTTTTCCCCATCCATGAATATACTACTAAATTTTTATGATAATACTAGTTTACCTAGTTGGATTAAAAAAAACTTGATGTATGTATGGGGTTCCATTTATATATATGTGTAGAAATTTGAGATAACACTAGTTGGATTTAAAAAAACTAAAGAAGCATAAACATTTTTATTACGTGTGTTTCATCAAGTTAGTTGGTACGAATTGGCCAAGTTCTAATATAAATGGTTAAAAACCGAAAAATCGAAAATCGAATCAAAACCGATAAAAAGAACCGGAAAAACCGAATCGACAAAAGCTGATCGGTTTTTATAGTGGGTTTTAAAAATCTGAATATTTCGATTTCGGTTTTAGCCAAATTTCGACCCAAACTGAACTTTACTCCACCTAAAGAAAAATGCAAGTGTTTGTTTGTGTTCCACCTAAGTTAACTTTTCCCCGTGATACATGCCACACAAACCTCCCAAGATTTAACCACCATTTTGAGCAAAGATTTTATTCATTTCCCAAAATCTCCTAATTTTCCCCAAAATTGGGATTACCAAAACCCACTTTAATTAAAACCCAAACAAAAAAGTCATTTCATTCATTCTTCCAATCTGTCCCCACTCACATTCATCTTCACATGTATATAACTATATATATTAAATCCCATCTGTCATTTTATTCCCCACAAATCTTTCTGTACATATCAACCCTAAACTCCCAAATTCTTTCCCACATTCTTTCATTTCATGTAATTAACACAAATTAACACCAACCCATTTGTTAATTACACACAGTGAGTGTGTAAATTACACACACGTACAATGGCTCTACCAGAGAAATGTGTACTGGTTACAGGTGGAGCAGGGTACATTGGAAGTCATACAGTGTTGCAGTTACTTTTAGGTGGTTATAAAACAGTTGTCATTGATAATCTTGATAATTCTTCACAAGTTGCTGTTAATCGAGTTAAGGAACTTGCTGGCCCTTCTTCTGCTAATCTTGTTTTCCATCAGGTATGGATTTTAAGTTGTGGGTATTTGAACTTGAGGCTTGATTTGATGGTTTTAGTTAAAAGAATCAGTTTTTATTGAAAGGGTTCAATTTTTATGTGATTTTAAGATGTGGGTATTTGAAATTGAGGTCTGATTTGAAATGGGTATAAAAAAGATTTGATTTTTGGGTGATTTGATGTTTTTAGTTAAAAGGGTTTGATTTTTAGGTGATTTAAGTTGTGGGTATTTGAAATTGAGGTCTGATGTGAAAAGGGTATCAAGAAGATTTGATTTTTATGTAAAAAAAGGTTCAGTTTTTATGCATTTTGTATGTTAGATTTGTGGAATTAGGGTTTGATCTGAATTTTGACTTTTGAATTTGGGGTTGAATTTTGACATTATACGTGGTTGAATTGGATATGATTATATCTTTGATTTGATATATTAGATGATGAAAATTATTATATAGTTTGAGTGATTGTTATGTGGATTGATGTGGACCTTTATGTTCCAATTTGGGGGAATTGGTTGATGTAACAGTTTTGAGTTGGTAGGAAATTCCAATTTTATTGGAAGAATGTCTACACAAACATATTTTAGAAAAGTGATCACTTTTTTAAATAAGATCAAAAGTTTATTATTGATCTTGTTATTTTAAGGGTTAAAGTTAGAGTGATTAACAGTACGCTTTGGTTAAGTTATCTACTTACTAAGTTAACGCATGGGTTTTTTATTTTTCTGTGTCGTCACAGATTGACATTCGGGACAAGCCTGCATTGGAGAAACTTTTTGCATCCACAAAGTAAAGTTTCTACTCATTTTTTTGTTTTAAGAATTTGCGTACAGCAGAAGCTTAGGGCAATATACTTGAAAGAATTATTTTTGTATTTTCTTCTTGAATGGTTACTTTTGCTGTTTATTCCATTACATTGATGATTCAAATGATTGTAAATATGCAGGTTTGATGCCGTTATTCATTTTGCTGGATTGAAGGCTGTTGGTGAAAGTGTGCAGAAGCCATTGAAGTACTATGACAACAATGTTGTCGGTACTTTGACCCTGTTGGAAGTTATGGAAGCCCACGGATGCAAAAAGGTATAGAATGTGTGTTTTTTTTGTGCATACTGATTCAGTTATTACTTTATTAGAGACTAAAGAGAAAAATAGGCGGTAAATTTGTTAACGTGACATACTTATCTTGGTTTTCAAACATTGCAGATTGTATTCTCATCGTCAGCTACTGTTTATGGTTGGCCAAAGGAGGTACCATGCACAGAAGAGTTCCCCTTATCTGCAGCCAGCCCATATGGACGAACCAAGGTATCTAACCTTGTTTGGATCCCTTTTATTATTCTGTTAGTTAATTCATATTATATAATTACTTCATCCATCCCAAATATTTCACATACGAGGTTTTATGATCAAGTATGAGATTAGGTTTGGACTGAGAAGCATTGTTAAAGAGCGCTAGAATGTCTGAATTAAGACTGAGCCGGTCAAAGTGGCTAGAATGTTGGAGGATTTACAACCATAATCAACCTCGAAATTTTGACAAACCAACTAACCACTGCAAAAATGTTCTGAAAATTAGGAACAAGAAGATCCAAAATTAATATATGGCAATTTGGATTGCCAATATAATTTCTTTTTTTTTTATATATATTTTAATGTGAAATTGGCTCTTATCATAAAGGGAGGTGATTTGTACACCAAATAAATTGGTGGGGACACCACAATTATGCACATGGTATTGTAAACATATGGATTAGGGGTGTAATATTGTGGTGTCCCCATCAATTTATTTGGTATGCAAATCACCTCCCTATCATAAATAGCGTAGTGTTTTGTTTAAAAAATATTTATACATGAACAAATTTAAATGAACACGCACTTGTTATTTTATTTCCTCCAGCTTATGATTGAGGAAATTTTTCGTGATATTTATACCTCGGATTCTGAATGGAGAATGATAATGTTGCGGTACTTCAACCCGGTGGGCGCACATCCTAGCGGCTATATCGGTGAGGATCCTCTCGGAACCCCAAACAATCTTATGCCTTTTGTCCAGCAAGTAGCTGTTGGTAGGATACCTGCACTCAAAATATTTGGAACAGACTATTCAACCAAAGATGGAACAGGGGTCGGTTTTCCTGCCAACATTTATTTTAATTCTCACTAAATATTCAGAATTAATGCAATATGTCCATCCTTATTGTTGGTGATTGGGTTTGTTTTCAAACTTTCAGGTTCGTGATTACATTCATGTTGCTGATTTAGCTAATGGTCACATGGCTGCCTTGAGAAAACTTGATGATGCTGAAATAGGTATGCCATCTTTCTCATGTTTGATTCATAATTAGTTCAGAGTTCTTATAGGAAATGTGTAAAGGTGAAATGAATCTTTTGGTTCCTATATCCCTGAGATTGGTTGGAGATGGTTTCAAATGATAGTTAAGACAGTTATCAAGTGTTTTGCCCATTTTATGTTATAAAATCCGAACCACATAAATCCTGCGTTTGATTTATCTATTCATTTCGCTCCCTTAGCACGATTCATATGGTTTAAAGTTCAGAAGTATATCACAGAATTGGTTGTTGGGTCATAGATACATAAATCAATGGACATAACAATTTATTCTATGTGTATGTATGTATTGTTCCCTTTAGATTTTTCATACATCTATATAATACCAGGAAATGAAGGTGTAATTCTAGGTTTGATTTACTTGATGTGAGCAGAACTGTAGATGAGATCCATAACTGACATTGGAGAAAACTGATATAGACGAATATTTTTTTTGTTACAAATTCTGACTAGTTATTGATTCTTGAATTAGTAGCATTTTGTTTACTTTTATTGGTTTTAATGATAATGTGCTGTTTTAGGTTGTGAGGTGTACAACTTAGGAACGGGTAAAGGAACATCCGTGTTGGAGATGGTGGCAGCGTTTGAAAAGGCGTCAGGGAAGGTATATTTTTTTGTATAATCTTTTAATCTTCAATTCAGATTTGACTAAATGAAAAACTGAAAACAAATACTCTCTCCGTCCTAGTAAAGTGTAGACATATTAATTTTTCGCGTCCTTGAATGAGCTTCATTTCAGAAAACTTTAAATCAATACCAACGTATGTTTCGAACATAATCTCCCTTCAAGATGTAGTTCTATTTATATCAAAATGAATACTAATACTTCTTTCGCTTCCAAAAAGTCAAACTCGAGTTAGAAAATAGTTTTGATGTTTATAAATTAACAACCTTTTTTAGAGATTATATATAATGTTTACAAATCTTTGCTTTCTTGGTACAGAAAATTCCACTAGTAATAGCGGGAAGACGC
This sequence comes from Artemisia tridentata subsp. tridentata, assembly GCA_021014915.2. Classification (NCBI taxonomy): domain Eukaryota; kingdom Viridiplantae; phylum Streptophyta; class Magnoliopsida; order Asterales; family Asteraceae; genus Artemisia; species Artemisia tridentata. The sequence continues at coordinate 99,940,264 of CP139505.1, forward strand.
CCGGGTGATGCTGAGGTCGTATATGCTTCAATAGCAAAGGCTGAGCGCGACTTAAACTGGAAGTAAGTGTTGGCTCTGTTTATGACTTTATGTATGAGATTGTGTATGTTTCGCCACCACCCATGATAATTTGATCTGACAAAATTCAGAAAAATGAAACCAGCATCTGTATAGTAACAAAAACTATATCAATATATATGAATTAAGAAATCCGGTCAGCACATATCAATACCATCAATTTTTGACAGATCTGAAATGAAATATTATAAGAGTAATCTTGCAAAATTTATGGGGCAGGATGTATCTGATATAAAGAAAAAGTAGAAACTGCAAACAGTATACCCATATAACATCCGCTAGCTTATATATGATTTTATTATGAATGCAGGGCGGAAAATGGGATAGAGGAGATGTGCAGAGACCAATGGAACTGGGCTAGCAAGAACCCATACGGCTATCAGAACAAATAACCAAAGGACAGTTGTGGAATGTTACAAAGTCAAAGTATTCTAAGTAACCATATGATTATATTATACAAGTGATGTCTACCTGGTTTCTATTTTTTCTCAATAGAAGGTTAGCTAGGCTAATGCGGAAAGTGAAAACAAATAAAGAAGTGATAGATAGTCATATTTATTATTATTATTTTTTAACTCCAATCAATACCCTTTTACTTTTTACATACATAGTTCAGTTTCTTGTACATGAGATCTGGTGTTTGTGTAGCATTTGAAGGGGCGTATTATATTATATTTATACTTACATATATAACAAGATTCTGCATTTGATACTTGTTCAATTGTTCAGTTGTTCTTGTTCTGTTTCTATTCTTTATTTCCCTTTTGCCGTTTGCCTTACTATTTTTGTTCTTCACATTGTTCCAGTCATGGAGACTTACCTACAGTGTAGCAGTAGAATATATTCTAGATTGACCAATTTCCATACAAAATATGTATTTTGTATACTTGAAGTTGTCGTAATGGCGCCAGTAGTAGCCTTTTTGATCTGCGAGGTTTATGTTATACGTCTCACTCACATAAATCATACAACTCTCCTACCTATCGGATGATGTCTTACATAATTCAGATAACCTATCCAAAGATGAACATGACTCGTCGCAAGAGTGCCTCAAACTCGACTTCTACATTATTTAGCCCGTGACAATCCGACACTTGGACACCTTACACGTGGCTATAGATGAAGATATGAGGGTGGATCAAATTCCACATTCTTATTGGCTATCACTAAATCTTCTTTATCCAATGAAACCATCCAAACACAACACAGCCCCACATTATCCTATAACTAGTTGACTACAAATCAACAAGCAACACCTCAATAGTTCAACCACCAATGGCAATGGCTACCCAAGCTACCCTCTGCACACCATCAATCTCAAACCAAACATCATTCAAACAAATCTCCAAACTCATCTCATTCACCCCTATCAAATCACCAAAATTCGCCACACGTTTCGCCACCATCAAGGCCACTACAGCCACCACAGACGACGTCCCAGCTAAACAAGCTCCAGTGGGGTTCACCCCACCAGAGCTTGACCCAAACACCCCATCTCCCATTTTTGCAGGAAGCACGGGTGGCCTACTAAGAAAAGCCCAAGTGGAAGAATTCTATGTGATCACATGGGAATCACCAAAAGAACAAATATTTGAAATGCCAACTGGCGGCGCAGCCATTATGAGACAAGGACCAAATTTGTTAAAACTAGCTAGAAAAGAACAATGTTTAGCATTAGGGACAAGGTTGAGGTCTAAGTATAAGATTAAGTACCAGTTTTATAGAGTGTTTCCTAATGGTGAAGTTCAGTATTTGCATCCTAAGGATGGCGTGTACCCTGAGAAAGTTAACACAGGTCGACAAGGGGTTGGACAGAATATGAGGTCGATAGGAAAGAATGTTAGTCCGATTGAAGTTAAGTTTACCGGAAAACAACTTTATGATATATGATCATGGTTTATGTAACTTTTATTCTAATCAAAAGAATCATTTACATACTCGTTACATTGTGTTATTACTGAACATGCAAAACATGTTTAGAGTATGCTACATGGTTGCTTTGATTTATATTTCATTTCTTGTATGCCTACAAAACTGAAAACAAAACCAATTTACAGATTCGAGGCTCGTTAAATGATCAACAATCAATCTTTATAAACATATCAAGGTCACTTGTTTCGACCACTTCCATAGCAAGGTGTTGCATAAAACATCACAAAACCCGCAAACAAGTCTCATATGGGTGTAATATGTTACTAACAATGTTGATGTTAGTAACAAATTCGACCTTGAATCGGACTAAAACTAGTCAGTTAATTCAACACCAAAGAATACACAAGAAAATAAGTACTACCATACAACATTACAACCTAGCAATAAAAGCCTAAAACAGATCCATCATTTATAGCGACAATGACTTTACACTCAGCTTTAGCATCCACATGATGTGTAAAGAAGTGCAAAACCCGAATCCGGCCAGCCATATCCATTTTGGTCACAATCTCCAAACTGGGTCTGACCCGAAACCCGTTAATCCCCTCCACAGGATAGTTATCGTTATCTAATGATATCGGAAATGACATGATGGAAAATGTAGCAGCCATGTACGTTGTCCGGTGTGCGTCGATCTTTCCCGTTGGTATGAACATAAAACCAACCTACAATAAGTTGTATATAAACAAAAAATATGATTAGTAACATGACACTTTTAATATGTTTGTAATACGTAGTATTTCGTACATACAAAATTTCATTTTTTGATATTTTGGTTATAAGTGGTTTTAGCTTCAAAATGACTTGAGACACAAAATCATCGTATAATGAGTCAAAAATGTAAAGGGAAAAAAATACCGTGACTAAAACGAGACAAATGAAAAAGTACGTTGGTATTATATGCCATGCTTACCTGGTTACCGGCATATAGAAGTTGCAGAGAGCTATCATAATGTGTGAAAACACCGCGGTTGGGGTTATTAACCGCGATATAATGTGACAAGGTGAATGTAACTGTGGTGTTAGTGATGGAGAATGACGGAAGTTGGACCGCGGTAACTGAGATAGTAGGATTCTTGGGTTTAAATAAAGTGAAGAATATAATGAGTACAATGATGCTTATGAATATTAAGAAAATGGTTGCTACTATACATGAAGCTAGATTTGTTCGCCCCGACGGCGGTGGAGGTGGCTTTTTATGGTTGCTCATTGTGGATTTGTGGTGTTTGGTTCGGGTTATGGAGATAATGTGGGTTGTTTTTGGTATATTGGTTGATCATAGTTGTGTCACTTGTGAAATTTTGTCATGGTTGTACTATAAGTTCAACGTGTATGTCCTTGAAAAATGATGACCATATGTATACGTACTTGATATATTTTACCTACATTGATGTAAATTTTTTAACCACTAGAAAAAGGTAATATGCCAAAAATTACCTACATTGATAGGGTTTTTGCATATATATCATTCCGAAAATGCATAATTGCATATATATCCAAAGCATGCATAAAAACCATTTTACTATGTGCATCAAAAACTTGTACAAATGATATACATATGCAATTATTCACTTTGAGAGGGATATATATGCAATTCTGCCACTAGGGGTAGGGGGAAAAGGTGATATGCCAAAAATGAAAACTTATAGAAGTATAAAAAAGTGAGGGCCCAACCGGGTTCGAACCGGTGACCTATTGATCTGCAGTCAATTGCTCTACCACTGAGCTATGGACCCTTGTTGTGTTATTAATACTGACTTAGCTAAATATAGTAAATAAATCATTAATCGCGATGCATAAATAAATAAAACAAAAAATTGTTAAAACTTAAAAGAACATTTTAACAATGTTTTGTTTATAAAAATTGTCGAAAGCTTTTTATTTAGTACGAGTAAGGAAGCATGGGCAATTATTACGGGTCAAAAGTGTCAAAGTGAGTGGGGACAAATAGAAAGTGAAAAGCTGGCAGAAACTGAGTGGGACCCACGGAGCTCGATATACGAGGTGTAAGATGGTGAAGCATGCGGATCATATTATTCGAGCCGACCGGAATCCAGTCTTCTATTATTATCGCCCGCAGTGGCGTAGCTAGAAAAAAAATTGTGGGAGGGTTGAAATAAAATTTTTTTCCGTAAAAACATTAGATGGAGGCCCGAGATGAAAAAGGTAATTTTTTTTTAACACATGAAATCGCAAATAATTACACTAACGGATTTAGGCCTAGGGAGGCCGGGACCTTCCCGGTCCTCGTGTAGCTCCGCCTATGCCCATAGGCCATAGTTGGCTTTATTGAGAATGGCCGAATACTTTGCAAAATTGCTTATGAGTTAACATGTTAACTAGTTTTTAGACATGTTCGCGTCACTTTAACGTCATGTAAGAAAAAAGTTGGCATGGTGGACGTTATAGGCATGTCCAACTACTAGACAATCGTTTTGACTTGTTAGTGAATCGGATTACTATTCGCATATCAAAATTTTGAAAGTTTAAGCATCCTAAACAAAATTGTGGTAAGGTTGAACATTTTGCAGGTTCAAACAAAATGTGTTAATATATGTTGTACCAAGTGCCCCATCAACCAAAGGTTATGATTTATTTCAGTTACAAAGCGCTAGTGGTATTTTGTAATCAATGTTTTAAAACTTAGTTTTTTTATCGACCTAAATTAGTCGTCGGTTCATCTCGTCATCGGTTAAACGCCGGGTCGAACCAGTTCTATACATATGTACAGTTTTTTTCTATATTTAATATGTAGTGTTGCATAATCTAATGATTTCTCCGACTTTATTTTTATATTCGAACCGATGAAAAACATTTAGACTCTATTGATAAATTTTGTTTTTAAATATGTATATAATCGGTTCTACTCGACGGTTCAACCGGTTGAACGGGTGACCCGATGAACCATCGACTAAACCGTGTCAGTAAAAAAATCGGGTGTTAAAACATTGTATAAAAGTGTAGAGATCTTTAAAGTAGATCGTAATGGCCAAATGTTGTAGAAGTTTAGATTCATGATTCTAAACTATGTATATGTACTGGCACATTTCGTGTGATGGTAACTATAAAAGTTTGTTGGGATAATCGCTTCAAAACGTATTAATGGTACCTCATGTTGTGTAACACCCCAACCCAGCAAGGGTAGAAGTATCACATTAATGGCTTCATATCAGATCAAACAAAACATACATTCAATAGTAATACAAAGATTCTCAAAGGTTACAGATGAAATACTGAATACACAAGTATACAAGGGAAACAAAAGCTAATTACTAAGTCTGCAAAAGCAACTCCTTCTAATGGTCTCTACTTCAGAATAACTATCAAAGTCTTCTAAGTCCAAAAGTCTCTTCACTCATACCCAAAACCCGTCGTCCTGCTTATTACCTGCCGCACACGAAAAAGAAAACGTGCGGCTGAGCTTAAAAAGCTCAGTGAACAGATACATATACAAAACAAAGAATAACGAAACAGAAACATAATATGGGCAATGGGAATGTCAGAAGGTATAAAAGAAACAAATGGATAGTAAGAGAAAAGTAGGATAGTCATCTACCACGAGCCCAGAAACTCAAAGTCATAATCTCAAAATCATCATAGTCTCACAATCAGAGGGGATACCTCTCAGGCAACCAGATAATATGAGGGGTGTCCTCATGTATCATAATAGTGGAGTGATCAGCTCCCAGAAATGTGAAAGGCATGTATTGCACACAGTACCAGTCACCTCAAAGTCATAACTCAAAGTCATAGTTAAATCCACTAAACATACAAATCTAGGATTGCAACCCATACGCCCCCAAACTCAAAGTCATCCCAAAATCATAGTAGCCATGGCAGATAATCATAAAAGGGACGGTGTGAGAAATCACTCCCCCACACGGGAGTCATGCCAGTGGTGCATCACGGACATGGCCAGGTTACCTTCCTGGCTAGGTAACATAAAATGGCTCGGGTATCAAACTAAGAGTCAGGTCTCAAGGTCATCACAAAAGATCATATATCAAAAGGTGCATCTCAAAGTCATATCACAAGGTCCATAGAAAAGGGTTCATATCGACTAGTTCATAATAGAGTGGTTCACCAAGGTCTTCCAAAGTTCATATCATAGTTTTAAAAACTAAGAGAATCATAATTAAAGTTCAAAGTCTGTATCAAAGGGTCCATCTTCAAAGTCTTTATTCAACAGATTTATTTTAGAAAGCTTAATCAAGGTATTTAATTAAAATGGTCTTTAAATTGATTTCATAAAGATAATCATTAAAATAGCCTTTGTAAAAGATAGTTCAAAACAATTAGTTTAAAAACCTTAGTTTAGTAAACCATTTCAAAATCTTAGTTTCTCACAAGGATAGTTCAGAACTTTAGAGCAACTTGGCAAAGGCGTAGGTCAGATAAACGAAGCTCAGATCATAATCAAGAGGAATATCAAAGGTTCACTCAAAGGGAACATAGCAATGGCTTGGGAAATCTTAACTGAATCATAACTCAAAATCAATGTATAGAATATAAGAACCCTTACTGAAAAAGGCAGAGTATCTGTACCTTATCCGATAGCAAAACAAACCAAAGGCAGATCACAAAACACCGGATTACTCCCGCTTCAGTGAATCTACATGAATTATAATTGTACTTATAAGTTTCATAGCTTTATGATTTCATAGTTTCTTAATCATAAGGTTTCATTTTAGTTTCTCTCTTTCTTAGGTAACTTTACACATTCAGTAACTTTAGTTATTATCATTCCTGATTATCAACTTATTAAAGATGACCATGTTAGTAGGTTAAGGTTCATAATGCCTTTTACATAAGTTCAAGGTTAAATATGACGAGTTTCCATAAGTTAGGGTTTTAATTGCAAATATCCCAAAGTTAAGGGTCTTGAATGAAAATATTGCAAGCTACTAATTTAAGTACATCATTTATTCAGAATCACATCTCCCGTCCTTTAAGTTTCATAATTTACACATCACACCCTTGATTTATCAAAATCACAAAATAACCTTATAATTATACAAATTACACTTTAACCTTTATTATATTCATAATTACACAACTAACCCTCATATTTACTACATTACAGATTATACTCTCAAATATAGGTGTGGCACGAATCAAACCCTCAATTTTCATAAAATTACACATTTAGTCCCTTTAGTTTTTAAATTAAACACAAAACACCTTTCAAAACCCTTTTTATACTTTTCATCAGGCTCTAACAGTTTTAGGCTTGAAAATGTTAGGTTTTCAATAAATCAAAAATCATATAATAACTCAGAAATAAATTTCCCAAAAATTCCCAGAGATACTTTAATGTCTTAAGTATTTTATCTAATTTTTCCAGATTTTATTAAATAGCACAACTATGGATTAAAATTCACTTAATCTAACTTGTCCAGATTTCTGATAGATTTTACTATACGAAAAGTTATCAGTTAGAAACCCCTTGATAAAAATTCATAAAAATCTATAAAAATTCCAGTAACTAATAGACATCCCAAATATTACCCAGCTCAAAGGAAACCTTCTAATTCGACACGGTTTGGAAACTAAAATTCAAAAACCCGGACTGATTTTCCAGACTCACAAATTCGATCAGACACATAATTTTCTAAAAATCAAAAAGTAACCTTCCAGGCCTCTAAAAATTACAAACTAAATTTTCCCAGGTAGCTATTTCATTGAACTTAGTTCTAGACTCAAAAACCACCCACAAACACGTTCATAACACTGAGATACATTCGATTTAAGTGAACAATTTTCCTGGGTCAGTAACAGTTTCACTAAAACATGCATATATTTAGGGTTTTCATCATCCCGTTCACTAGTTCTTGACTCCAAACGATTTTAGGTGAGTCCATAACATTTTTAGGTCAATTAGAACAGGTCTTAAACACATTCAAATCGAATTAATCATCACAAAATCTCCAGGCCGATTCATATACATGTTCTTAGGGTTTGTTTTTGATTTATGATTTTATGTAACCACTTTCTTATTATCTTTTGATCACCACTCGACTAGAATACAAGATTTTCGAATAAAAGGTGAGTAATACAATACCCTTGATGACAAGATGAAGAACACGATCACATGAAATCAAGAACACCACACGAAAATTCTCTTCTTCTCTTTTTTTTGGTCGCTCGGCAGCCATCAACACAACAAGAACATGATTTTTTTTTTTGATTAGTTTTTGATTCAAGAATTCATATGGATTAAGAATAGATTGTTTTACATGTTACCTTAGATCAAGAACAATATTCAAAGCCTCCTTTTCTTAATCTTGGATCGAACAGCATTAGGAGAAGAGAGGCAGCAGATTTTTTTATGTTTTAGGGTTTGTAAAAAAAAGATTTCGGTGTATCAAAATAAATGGGGACCGAAATTCTTGAGGGGGTATGGGCCATGGTTTTGCAATGGTTTCTTGAAGGATTTAGGCCCAAAATTAGTACTTGTGTGACAAACTATTTTAGCCCAAAAGAACACATAAAAGAAGAAACGTGTGCAAGTTATAGTAGTGTAAAAGTTTTAATTAATTGTCGGACTACATACCTTTTAAACGTGCCATACGTTTAGTTATAGAGTTCTTGTAACATTTCGTATTTTACTTTAGGTTGCACATTCGCATCGTATTGTTTCGAGTCATAACATATTATGTAACTCAAGTTTTTATTTACAGCTCATTTTATAAGTTCTTAAAATCTTAAATTCAGAGGGTATTTTTGTCATTCCGGATTATATTAGTTTCGGGGTTTTACAACTCTTCCCCTCTTAAAAAAAATTTTCGTCCTCGAAAATTGGAGTCGCAAAGTTAAACGAAGTCGTAGCAAGTCGCAACATATCATCACAAACATTCTTATGCCCAGGGAGTTTCTTTCAAAAAGATCTTCAGACCAAAAGTTTCTCATGACTCAGATCAAAACGAGGTGGGTTCAAATTTCTCAAAAGGAGACAAAATAAGTTGATTTCTGATCGAAAGGTCCATGCAATATAAACTGGACGATAGGTGAATCTTTAGAAAGCTCATATAGAATACGAACACGAATTTCAAATCGAATTAATCGCATCATCCGTAGGAAGTTCTAAAAGGAGTTTCAGGACTTATAACTGAGGTCAACAGAATTCAAATCGAGAGTTCAAACTCAATCAGATATCTAATGAACGAAAACAGGGTACACACACAGGTAGAATGAACCTAATGCCTCACTATTCGCGGATTATCTAACGGAGTTCAAATTCTAAACTTCTTAGGTACTTCCCAAGATATCCTATGCCCACAACAAGTGCACGTCATATGATGTAAGTATTATCACGTTGGCCAGACGTCATAATACTGGCATCATATAAATATGCCCTCATGATGGTCATACTTTATCTCAAATCGTAATCAAAACCACCTATCTTAATCCACCTAGTACTTCTACAGTCTCAGAGGTCAACAAAAACAATTGCCACAGTCAAGAGAGAAACCAAAACTATTCGCAAGAGTCTCAAAATCCCAGATTGCCTAGCAGAAGTGAGGTACGCCGTCACGAGCATCACATCTTCCACAAATTACCAAAATCTCTCAAAACAAAGTCATCACCGAACATACGAAAAATAAATACGAACTGAAATGCTTCAAGGGAACTTAAATCATAAGAGGATCTTATTACTGTTTAACGAATTTAAGAGGGTTAACGGAATGAAAGTTAGTCGCCAAGAACTTTGGCCTTCATAGAATCAATTCTTCCAAACATCAAAGGTCTGTTTCAAAATCCGTTCATTCAACACATCCAATCTCCTCAAGTCCGGTTAATCTGTCTTTGTCTGTCCATCAGTCGGAAAGTGAAATTTAGATCGGGAACTGGTGTTTGGTTCGTCAATCCTCCTGCATTTCTGCTTGGAATGTGATGGAGTGTTGTGGATTTCTGGCACGATCTTTAAATCTCTTCATCATACAGTCTGCTTCCGCTCTCAATTCATCTTAGTACAACCAAGATGAATAGGGAAGTGAGACTGTGCGTCTTCATCAGCTCCAGGTTCGCCATCTTGACTAGATCTTCTGCATCGCCCACACTTCTGTATTGAAAGGAATGTCTTCACTCTTCATGGTAGCCTCCGTTGTTGTCAACTCCAGGTCAGGCAAAGAACACCGTTGTCTCAACAAACATCAAACTCTCAGAATACACAAATGATCGTCAAATTTCTAACAAGGTGCAAAAATGATTTTCATGTTCTTCCTCGTCTCTGAATGTACCATTAAGTCATACAATGACCATATGCCCAGTACTCATGAGACAATATCATCTATCAATTTCACCAAGATCTTCAGAGCTATAGCTAATACTATTAGCGTCACCTACCGTCATAGCAGTCGTTTATGAATACGGAAGGCGATTTCAAGAATAAGATCAATTCATCAGAAAGGAAAAACTTTGCGCTCTGAATTTAAACAAACACATAGTCGTTTCAGGGTGGAGGAATATTGGCTCCTAACAGTAATACGGTTCAGCGTCCATACATATCTTCAGTTACCATCCTTCTTTATCGCGAACGAAACTAAAACATGCCCAGAAGATACACTTAAGTAAACTCACTTCCTGGTCTTCGGTTGCTGCTCTTCCCGGTTGCTCCAGTCAATTGGTATGATCTGAAAGACATCTTCGTTTAGTGACTAGAATCTCTCGGTATCATGTCAAATCTTACTTCATACTCCGGTGGAAAACTTGGTGGTCCAACAGGGATTATATTCAAGAAGTTCAGGGTGCCAAATAACGTTCAATACAAGGTTCATGTTCAGAAAACTCAAGGTGTCAAAAGACTTCTACGATGAGGTTCATTCATTGGTGTACGAAATGGTTTTTTAGGAAAACTTCATAACCGTGAAAGTAACACACGCGTCTCCAGAGTAATAGAGATAGCAAAGGGTTTGACAATTGGTAATCATAGTCGGAAGCTCAAAATTGTTGCAAACGCCAAAGGTGAGACATAGAAAGGTAGTTGTCAATATTTGACTGATCATTCCATAATTTCCTTGTCAGAATAAAATCGAAGTTAGCTATTCGAAGAAAGATGGTTCGCAAATCATAGCTTTACCATTCAAAAGTAAGGGGAAAACATTCTTATACTCGTGGTTACATACCAAAAGGCTTCTTATAAGAATAGAGGTGGGTGAAACGAAATCAAATAGTGTCGGAAGATTCATATATACTTATTAAAAGAAAAGACATATAACAAAACATATATAGTACTTCATCGCCATGGAGGTTCTCAGAATGCCCGAATAGGCGTCAAAGTGATTAACAAAATGATCAGAGTGCAACGTGGGCCTTTATCAAGATGATTAATGAAAGAAATCTGAAGATAAGGATCCAAACAGTGTCGGGCAATTATTATGAAATTTCTCAATGCCTTCCAATTTTAATCAGGTTCAAATCTTAGGTGGTGCAAAACATAAGCTTTCGCTTTCCAAAAGTGGTATCAATCGGATCTAACCAAAAGCAAGGCACGGATCAGAGTGATGCGGAAGTAAAGATGCTTAAACAAATGCCTTATAGTCTACCCATTCCTCACTGGTCAAAACTTAGGTTCCTAAGGGAAATTCTAAAGCAAATTTTCAAAGGTTGACTTGCGAGCGCCTACAGGGAAAACTTAGTGGTCCTAACTTACACAGGCCAAGGGTAAATGTATTACGAATCGCAGCCTGTCGCTCTGATACCATAATTGTAACACCCCAACCCAGCAAGGGTAGAAGTATCACATTAATGGCTTCATATCAGATCAAACAAAACATACATTCAATAGTAATACAAAGATTCTCAAAGGTTACAGATGAAATACTGAATACACAAGTATACAAGGGAAACAAAAGCTAATTACTAAGTCTGCAAAAGCAACTCCTTCTAATGGTCTCTACTTCAGAATAACTATCAAAGTCTTCTAAGTCCAAAAGTCTCTTCACTCATAGCCAAAACCCGTCGTCCTGCTTATTACCTGCCGCACACGAAAAAGAAAACGTGCGGCTGAGCTTAAAAAGCTCAGTGAACAGATACATATACAAAGCAAAGAATAACGAAACAGAAACATAATATGGGCAATGGGAATGTCAGAAGGTATAAAAGAAACAAATGGATAGTAAGAGAAAAGTAGGATAGTCATCTACCACGAGCCCAGAAACTCAAAGTCATAATCTCAAAATCATCATAGTCTCACAATCAGAGGGGATACCTCTCAGGCAACCAGATAATATGAGGGGTGTCCTCATGTATCATAATAGTGGAGTGATCAGCTCCCAGAAATGTGAAAGGCATGTATTGCACACAGTACCAGTCACCTCAAAGTCATAACTCAAAGTCATAGTTAAATCCACTAAACATACAAATCTAGGATTGCAACCCATACGCCCCCAAACTCAAAGTCATCCCAAAATCATAGTAGCCATGGCAGATAATCATAAAAGGGACGGTGTGAGAAATCACTCCCCCACACGGGAGTCATGCCAGTGGTGCATCACGGACATGGCCAGGTTACCTTCCTGGCTAGGTAACATAAAATGGCTCGGGTATCAAACTAAGAGTCAGGTCTCAAGGTCATCACAAAAGATCATATATCAAAAGGTGCATCTCAAAGTCATATCACAAGGTCCATAGAAAAGGGTTCATATCGACTAGTTCATAATAGAGTGGTTCACCAAGGTCTTCCAAAGTTCATATCATAGTTTTAAAAACTAAGAGAATCATAATTAAAGTTCAAAGTCTGTATCAAAGGGTCCATCTTCAAAGGCTTTATTCAACAGATTTATTTTAGAAAGCTTAATCAAGGTATTTAATTAAAATGGTCTTTAAATTGATTTCATAAAGATAATCATTAAAATAGCCTTTGTAAAAGATAGTTCAAAACAATTAGTTTAAAAACCTTAGTTTAGTAAACCATTTCAAAATCTTAGTTTCTCACAAGGATAGTTCAGAACTTTAGAGCAACTTGGCAAAGGCGTAGGTCAGATAAACGAAGCTCAGATCATAATCAAGAGGAATATCAAAGGTTCACTCAAAGGGAACATAGCAATGGCTTGGGAAATCTTAACTGAATCATAACTCAAAATCAATGTATAGAATATAAGAACCCTTACTGAAAAAGGCAGAGTATCTGTACCTTATCCGATAGCAAAACAAACCAAAGGCAGATCACAAAACACCGGATTACTCCCGCTTCAGTGAATCTACATGAATTATAATTGTACTTATAAGTTTCATAGCTTTATGATTTCATAGTTTCTTAATCATAAGGTTTCATTTTAGTTTCTCTCTTTCTTAGGTAACTTTACACATTCAGTAACTTTAGTTATTATCATTCCTGATTATCAACTTATTAAAGATGACCATGTTAGTAGGTTAAGGTTCATAATGCCTTTTACATAAGTTCAAGGTTAAATATGACGAGTTTCCATAAGTTAGGGTTTTAATTGCAAATATCCCAAAGTTAAGGGTCTTGAATGAAAATATTGCAAGCTACTAATTTAAGTACATCATTTATTCAGAATCACATCTCCCGTCCTTTAAGTTTCATAATTTACACATCACACCCTTGATTTACCAAAATCACAAAATAACCTTATAATTATACAAATTACACTTTAACCTTTATTATATTCATAATTACACAACTAACCCTCATATTTACTACATTACAGATTATACTCTCAAATATAGGTGTGGCACGAATCAAACCCTCAATTTTCATAAAATTACACATTTAGTCCCTTTAGTTTTTAAATTAAACACAAAACACCTTTCAAAACCCTTTTTATACTTTTCATCAGGCTCTAACAGTTTTAGGCTTGAAAATGTTAGGTTTTCAATAAATCAAAAATCATATAATAACTCAGAAATAAATTTCCCAAAAATTCCCAGAGATACTTTAATGTCTTAAGTATTTTATCTAATTTTTCCAGATTTTATTAAATAGCACAACTATGGATTAAAATTCACTTAATCTAACTTGTCCAGATTTCTGATAGATTTTACTATACGAAAAGTTATCAGTTAGAAACCCCTTGATTAAAATTCATAAAAATCTATAAAAATTCCAGTAACTAATAGACATCCCAAATATTACCCATCTCAAAGGAAACCTTCTAATTCGACACGGTTTGGAAACTAAAATTCAAAAACCCGGACTGATTTTCCAGACTCACAAATTCGATCAGACACATAATTTTCTAAAAATCAAAAAGTAACCTTCCAGGCCTCTAAAAATTACAAACTAAATTTTCCCAGGTAGCTATTTCATTGAACTTAGTTCTAGACTCAAAAACCACCCACAAACACGTTCATAACACTGAGATACATTCGATTTAAGTGAACAATTTTCCTGGGTCAGTAACAGTTTCACTAAAACATGCATATATTTAGGGTTTTCATCATCCCGTTCACTAGTTCTTGACTCCAAACGATTTTAGGTGAGTCCATAACATTTTTAGGTCAATTAGAACAGGTCTTAAACACATTCAAATCGAATTAATCATCACAAAATCTCCAGGCCGATTCATATACATGTTCTTAGGGTTTGTTTTTGATTTATGATTTTATGTAACCACTTTCTTATTATCTTTTGATCACCACTCGACTAGAATACAAGATTTTCGAATAAAAGGTGAGTAATACAATACCCTTGATGACAAGATGAAGAACACGATCACACGAAATCAAGAACACCACACGAAAATCTCTTCTTCTCTTTTTTTTTTGGTCGCTCGGCAGCCATCAACACAACAAGAACATGATTTTTTTTTTTGATTAGTTTTTGATTCAAGAATTCATATGGATTAAGAATAGATTGTTTTACATGTTACCTTAGATCAAGAACAATATTCAAAGCCTCCTTTTCTTAATCTTGGATCGAACAGCATTAGGAGAAGAGAGGCAGCAGATTTTTTTATGTTTTAGGGTTTGTAAAAAAAAGATTTCGGTGTATCAAAATAAATGGGGACCGAAATTCTTGAGGGGGTATGGGCCATGGTTTTGCAATGGTTTCTTGAAGGATTTAGGCCCAAAATTAGTACTTGTGTGACAAACTATTTTAGCCCAAAAGAACACATAAAAGAAGAAACGTGTGCAAGTTATAGTAGTGTAAAAGTTTTAATTAATTGTCGGACTACATACCTTTTAAACGTGCCATACGTTTAGTTATAGAGTTCTTGTAACATTTCGTATTTTACTTTAGGTTGCACATTCGCATCGTATTGTTTCGAGTCATAACATATTATGTAACTCAAGTTTTTATTTACAGCTCATTTTATAAGTTCTTAAAATCTTAAATTCAGAGGGTATTTTTGTCATTCCGGATTATATTAGTTTCGGGGTTTTACACATGTTGTGTAAGAAGCTCCCCAAATCAAATGGATGCGTTCAAGTTTTCCTTAGGACATGTAAAATAGATTTGTGGTGTAAACATTCTAAGATAGTTAAAATTGTTGTAATAAAAAGATAGTTATCCCAATCGTTTTACCAAATCAGAAGAAACAATCACACGTTCACCAAAGGTCTATTTGCCTAGCGGTATGTGAGTGGTCTAACAACCTTGAGGTTGTGGATTCAAGTTTTGTTAGAGACATGTGAGACAGAATTTGTGAAATAGGCGGTAAAAAAAATAAAAAATAAATAAAAAAAATAAAATAAAATAAAAATAAACGCGTTTATTCGGAACTTTAACATAAAAAGTTCTTATATCAAAAGAAGAAACATTCACATGTTTATTCAGAACTTTAACCTAAAACTTTGTTATAGAACTAGATAAATACGTTTTCCACGATTCAAATACACACATTTGATTAGATTTGTACTCATAAACCTTGGTTGATAGGGGGCTTTTTATTCCATCGGCGGAGCTCTTAAGGGGCTAGGAAGGGTGTTGCCCCACTAGACTTTGGGTTGTTATTGCATATTCACTTATTCTCCATGAATTAAACAACTAAATTACTATATGGCCCTCTTACAAATTGAAACCCAACCTACTTTAGGGTCCGTTTGGTTTGTAAATTGATTTATGATTAGGATTTTGATTTGAATTTGGTTTAGGATTTTGATTTGGATACGAAATAAGAGAGAGAAAATAATATTTAAAAATATATTATATATAAAATTTAAGTTTGTTATTATAAAATTGAAAAAGAAAAACATTTAAGTTGAAATGAGTGGTTCATACGAATTAAGGTCCCACATAATATGAAAAATGACATGTTGCATGGTAATATTTATTAAAAGTAGACATTTTACCTAGGTTTTGTACAGAGAGCATATTCCGCTTTGATCTCCAAATATGGGCCCACATCTATCAACCAAACAACTAAAGTCTACCATGATCCTTAAACTTTTGTCAAATACCGCAAACCAAACGGGCCCTTAGTTTGAGCTTTGAATATTCGGGCCTTCCCATAAAAACCTTTCAGGCTCGCCACTGTTTATATCACATATGATACAACTCAGTAAGTACTCTTGAGTTAAACACTACACAGAGTTGGTTTTATAGTTTTAGACTGATATAATAACCTTTAAAAAGCATGTATATCCCCAAACAAAACCCAATCTTCAATCGAAGACTCAAATTTAGGATTTAGACAATGGACCCCATAACATGCCATTTTTTTTATTTTTTTTTTTTTATTTATTTTTTTTTCATTAAAAAAAATCGCTCCTATTTACTCTTAATTTTCACATACCTAAATACACACTATTTTTCTCGAAAATACAAAATTAAAATCAACATCCATTACCAAAAACCATTATAAAACCGAAAACTATTTGTTATCGTCACTTTGAACGAGTACAAGGCTAGCCAAACATAACTAATAAGAACAAAAATGCATCTCTTCTAAGACATAATGAATAGAAGTCTGGATTACTTCAAGCATCCATCTTGTTAAACCCAACCACGAAGTCTGGATGCTTGTGGGTACCGTTGTGGCATTTGGTGTAGCTAGTTGCATGTATATGCACTATGCTGAGCTAAGATACACTGCAACTGCTGTTGATTTCTAAAGGACTCACAAAGACCACATGACCGATGTCGTGGTTGCTTACAAAGAACGACTAGGAAATCTAATTGATTCAAGCTTTGACTTATTTACCAAGACATACTTTGCAGTAATCGGGGATGGAACAACTGCTAAACTTTTTGATGAAACTACATACATTCAGAAAGTCTTACTATCCTGCAACATAGTCGGGCTTATACCATTTGGTGGAGCAAATTTAATTGACAAAGCAAATAGAAAGGGTTCTCTATCAAATACTTTTTGGAGTTGGTATCTGGGCACTAACAACCTTTAACAAAGCAGTTATGATAAACTTGGTGACTTTGAATGCAGAGATATGGATTGGTGGATCCACAACAGTTTATGGTATGACAATGGCAGCATATTTGTGGTATCTTGAGAGGTCTGTATATCTCCTCAACATGGATCATTTGATAGATTAGGAACCACCAAAAGATGTCTTCCTCCTTGTGATTGTAAAGAGAATTGAAATGTCTTCTTAGTTTACCTGCATGTGATTGTAAAGAGAACTGAAGAAGAATTGAGAGTTTGGTTAGTCTTGTAACAATCGGGGGTATAGTGCTTTTAGAAACTGTTATGAGTTGATTGAAAATTTGTTCTTACGTTGGATCGATATACTCTGACCAAACTAACTTGTAGCTTGTCTAAGGGTTTAGCAACCTTGGATAAATCCAAAAGTACTAATATTGAAACGCTGATATACTTTGTTAAGTATGCGGAATCTACTTCAACAAAGCTAAGAAGAATTAACACAAAACTTTGATTATATTAAACCTTGAACCTGCTTACTTTACACAGATTCACTAACAAACTCTAAACACTAATACTCTAATAATCGACTAATACTTTTCTCTAAAACTTCGTATGAACTTGTATCTCTAATCGTATCTCTAATGCCAACCTAGGGATCCTTTTATAGGCACAAGGAAAACCCTAGTCGGTTTACAATACTTGAACGACAAGTAATTCTAATTATAATCTAATAATAACTCTAAGAACATTCTAGAATTACACATTAATCCTTAAACGTATTTGCATATCAGTCCTTTATCTTTAGCAGTACTTTGACTTCTTTAGAACATGAGCAGTACTTTGACTTCTATCGAGCAGTACTTTGACTTTCTTCATGTAGCAGTACTTTGTAGCCCAACAATCCTCCCCTAACTTGAATTCCACTTGCTTGATTTCAAGTTCCTTTGTATTTCTTTAACTTCAACATTTTTATCTTCAAGGAAAGACTGTATCATTAACTTCTGTCTCATGTCTTTGTTTTGTCATCATCAAAGTAATCATTAACTGCAATCTTTATCAGCAACAGATCTTTTCAGCAACTCAGCATCATATTGGCAATAGGTACATCAGATCTTAAAAGTTTCATACTATTCTCATCACTTCCAGGTGTGTTAACTCCTGTGAGAGGTGAATCATTGAAAACTTAATGGATTTTGATGTCTCTTTACCAAAGCCATTAACTCTGGAGTAGCCAATGTTTAGGTTTAAGAACCATGGTACATTGATAACCATATGATTTTTAGCAAATCATCAGCTATCAACGGATTTGAGTAGTCTTTACCAATAGCCGTTTGCTTTTGGACTAGCTAGTTCTTTTAGTACAATCACTACCATGGTGAACTAATTACCATACAATGGTTTTCCACAGCCTTTACCACAAAGCCATTATCTTGTGGGCTAGCCAACTCTTCACTAACATAGATATGGTGAGTTGAAAACCATACAATTTTTAGTAAATTGTCAACTAAAAACGGATTTGATAATCACATCAGAGCCGTACCCTCATGATGAGTCAAACTCTTTCTTGTTTACTTAAACATGGTGAGTTGAATACCATTTGTTGCGGTTTAAATCTTTGTACTTCAAAATGTTTTTGCACTTTTCAAAAATCACTTATTTTATAAAAAACTTTACTGGTTTCATGCTGCAAGCAGTACTTTGAGAAAGTATTGTTTGTCAAGCAGTACTTTTTAAATAAAGTACTTATGTTTCAACTAAATTACCATACAATGGTTTTCCACAGCCTTTACCACAAAGCCATTATCTTGTGGGCTAGCCAACTCTTCACTAACATAGGTATGGTGAGTTGAAAACCATACAATTTTTAGTAAATTGTCAACTAAAAACGGATTTGATAATCACATCAGAGCCGTACCCTCATGATGAGTCAAACTCTTTCTTGTTTACTTAAACATGGTGAGTTGAATACCATTTGTTGCGGTTTAAATCTTTGTACTTCAAAATGTTTTTTGCACTTTTCAAAAATCACTTATTTTATAAAAAAACTTTACTGGTTTCATGCTGCAAGCAGTACTTTGAGAAAGTACTGTTTGTCAAGCAGTACTTTTTAAATAAAGTACTTATGTTTCAAAAGATTTATATTATAAATATCATACCAGTTGTTATGCATCAATCTTCAGCCAGCATTGTCCACTTGATGAACAATCCAATCACCATCAATGCAGTTTCACTTTCTTCTTCCACTTCCATGCCATAATCTAGCATTCTGATCATCAGATCCCTAGTAAGTGGATATCTTTGCTCTGCTAACATGTGAATCATAGTTCCATCTTCTAGCTCCAAAACATGTATTCCCACTTATTCAAAGAACCTCCATCTGTTAATTTCCCAATCCTCTTGATTTTCCCAGAGAGCACTATCACTTGTCTCTTCTGTTTCCCAGATGGTTGTGAGATCTCCTACCAGAACCAAACCCACTCCTTGTGGTGGAATATGTTCAAAGTATGTCTGCACTTGTAGATATAGCTGAAGCAGATCTTCTCTATCTATCAGATGTAGTATATCCCATAACAAATTGAACACTCTAAAACTTCCATCTTGTCTATGAAATATCAAGTAGTCCCCTTCTTGTGATTCTACAACTGAGAATGTAGAAATCTTGGACTTCTTGTTTGCAACATCTTCTGATTTTGGATGCTCAAAGTCAACAACTCTTAAGTAATTTCTTAGCTCATCATGTAACGCCCCTTGACCACTTTGACCAAAAACGTGAAAATTTTTCGCAAAAAGTAACATTCCGAAACTGACCCACATTAAGGTTTAGATTGTGGAACCTAAAAGTAGATCCTGAAAGATCCACTCTAAGGTTCAGATTTATGGGACCTAAAAGTAGATCCTAGAAGATCCACCTAAGGTCCAGGACTGAAATTATACTTTAGGATTTGACGGGAAACGCTTGACTTGACTTGACATTCCGCTACTCTATTGACCCTTTATAAGAAGCCACATTCATCACCAAGATGAACATTTAACTCATAACCAAGATGAGGAAACTTTATAACCAAAATGGACATTTAACTCATAACCAAGATGAGTAAAAACTGGATCCACATTTAGGTCCAAATCTTGGAACCTAAAAGTAGATCCTAATTCCATAACCAAGATAAGTACATTTCAGATCCACACTAAGGTTCATAAAATTCGAACCTAAAAGTGGATCCTAGACTGAAATTAAGGATTCACACTTAGGTCCATACTTTGGAACCTAAAGGGGGATCCTAAACTGAAACCAAGGATCCACACTTAGGTCCATACCTTGGAACCTAAAAGGGGATCCTAAACTGAAACCAAGGATCCACACTTAGGTCCATACCTTGGAACCTAAAAGGGGATCCTAGACTGAAAATTATTCTTTAGGAATTGACGGGTTATGCATGAACCCATTTTGACCCGTTACACTCCAATTCACTTAAAACACTTCCCTTACCTACCATACTTGACCAACATACATATTTTAACATACTAAACTTGTCTCAACCATCCATGACCCGTTCAAACCCAAAATGGGTAAAAACTAGCTAATACCAAACATCCCCTTAAACAATCTTTCAAAAACACATTTTATACATAAATGCACAAACAACTAGATATCCAATTTGGCTTACACGCAACATAACCTTCCTAACATATTAAAAGAGTGTTGATACATTGACATGACCCATAACTTCCCAAAATGGGTAGAATTGGCTATTTGCCAAACACCCTCCTTTTTACCACCATAACCACTAACCTAAGGACTTCTTGACATGAACATAAGCTTGACCGTTGAGCTAACATAGAAAATGACCGTTGACTCACAAAATGACCATACGAAAGGAAATATACCCAAAACACGAAAGGACACGTCGGGGGCTTCCAACTTCAATATGCTTGGTCCAAAAGAACGGTCTTCTACTACAACTTCTTCTAGGATGAACTTCTATTTCATAATCACTTAAACCTTTTCTTTACCTTTGCTAGAACCTTCGGCACCTATCAAGAAAAACATCACAACTAAACACGTAAGCGAAACGCTTAGTAAGTACATGGCAATAACAAGCTAACAATGTATGATATAAAATCATAACATAAAACTAACAATATATGATATAAAATCATAACTTAACCATAACTAGTCTAACTACTAGTTAAGCTAGCGATATAGGGGCACTTACCTCACGCCGACATAGTCGACCTTTACACAATCAACCCATAAGGTTGAACTTCTACACAATCAACCCATAAGGTTGAACTACATCCCTTAGTTAGTCCAACGACTAACTAAACTATATCTAGAATGGATCCATACTAGCTAACGCACCCTATATCCTATCCTTCAACATTATCATGTAAACAAACATGATAAAGCTAACACATGAAACATTATCATACCAATATATGATAAAGCTAAACAAAACATGTTATAACCAATGTACTTACCTTGATTCTTAGATTACCACTTCACTAGCAACAACTTCCCACTTTTATCTTGTTTCCTATATCATAACCATCTCAAATTAGAGACTAATTACATAACTAATCATGAAATTACTAACCTTTGATCATTAAGATCAATTATTACAACATGAACCCTAATTTCATAAATTTGGGGAAGAACACTTACTTGTTGAGGAGATTACAATTAAGGGTTCTCTAGTGAATCTTGATCACTTCTTGATACACAAATGAGCTAGATGATTTACTTGAAGTCTTCCCTCCCTTTTCTCCTTAAGAGCCGATCATCACAAATAAGACCAAGAAGAAAGTCCTGGAGTTTTCTAAAATTGGCTAGACTATGGCATTTTAACTAATAAACTTTGCCCATTTGGCAATCTTGGCCCTTTTAGTTTCATTCATTCTATATTGGCCACATATATTTACCACTTAACTCATATCACAAGGCTTATAATATGCAACACATAATATTTACATAACTAGTACCTTATCGGGATACGGGTGTAACAATTCTCCCCTCCTTAAAATGAGAGTTCGTCCTCGAACTCTATTCTTAAAATAAATGAGGATATTCATTTCTCATCTTCTCCTCTAACTCCTATCTAATACTTGTACCCTTACGATGTCTCTATTGTACTTTTACTAGCGGTATTTCTTTGTTTGGAAGTTGTCTCACTTTTCTTCCTAGTATCGCTTCTGGTTCATCCTTTTGAGAAATCAATTCCGGATCAATCTCAATGTAATCCAACGTGACTACCCTAGTCTCTTCCACTAAACATTTCCTCAAATAAGACATATGAAAGGTGTTATGATCACCTCCCATTTCCTCGGGAATTCTAACACATATGCAACCTCACCCACACGTTTCAAAATTTTAAACTGCCCTATAAAGCGCTGACTTAATTTCCCTTTGCTTTTAAACTTAAAAACGCCCTTCCACGGAGAAACTTTTAGCATAACTATATCACCTACCTCGAGTTCTATTGGCCTTCTTCGATTATCGGCTTAACTTTTTCACCTATCTTGTACCGCCTTAAGTCTTGCTCGAATCATCTCAACCTTTTCCGTCGTTGCCAACACTATATCCGTGCTAGCCAATTCTCTCCTTCCCACTTCTTCCCAACATACTGGCGTCCTACACTTTCTTCCATATAGCATCTCATAGGAGATATGCCTATACTAGCATAATAACTATTATCGCAGGCGAATTCCACTAGAAACAAGTGATCATCCCAGTTACTTCCAAAACCAACCATGCTAACCCGTAGCATATCTTCTAAAGTTTAAATTGTCCTTTCGCTTTGTCCATCGGTTTGAGGATGAAGAGCTGTGCTCATATGAAGTTTCGTACCTAACTCTTCTTGAAAATCTTGCAAAAAAACTTGAAGTGAACCGCCCATCTCTATCAGAAACTATGGAAATAGGTACCCCATGACGTGCAACTATCTCATTGACATAGATCTTTGCTAACTTATGAACAGGCATATTCTCCCTGATTGGAATAAAATGCGCACTCTTAGTCAAACGATCGACTACTACCCAAATAGTATCATTCTTCTTTTTCGTCTTTGGCAATTTCGTGATAAAATCCATAGTAATCTTCTCCTATTTCCAAACTGGAATGTCTAAGGGTTGGACTTTTCCATATGGCTTTTGGTGTTCGGCTTTCACTTTCAAACAAGTTAAACATCTTTCCACATACTTCACGCAATCTCTTTTCATACCCGGCCACCAATAGTTTCTTTTCAAATCAAGGTACATTTTCGTAGCTCCTGGATGAATAGAATACTTGGACTTATGAGCTTCTTCCATGAGTAACTCCTTGATGTTGCTTCGAAAAGGAACGTAAACTCTTCCATACCGCGTCTTAATCCCTCGACTGTCTTCACCAAAATGAGGAACGTGAGATGTGATACGTTCTTTCTCTTGATTTTCTTCTTTTAGCGCTTCCTTCTGAGCTAACTTAATCCTATCGAAAAGATCAGATGAGATAATCATTCTCAAAGAGTGAATCCGTATAACATCACTTTTGCCCTGACGACTTAGTGCATCCACTACAACGTTCGCCTTACCCGGATGGTAGCGAATTTCGCAATCATAATCCTTCAGCAAATCTAACCACCTACGTTGCCTCATATTCGGATCTTTCTTATCAAGGAAATATTGAAGACTTCTATGGTCAGTGTAAATTATGAACTTCACACCATATAGGTAATGTCTCCAAATCTTCAAAGCAAAGACTACAACCGCAAATTCGAGATCATGAGTCGGATACTTCTCTTCGTGCTTCTTTATTTGTCTTGAAGCGTAAGCAATCACTTTACCCCTTTGCATAAGAACACATCCAAGACCGGAATAAGATGCATCACTGTAGACCACCATGTCTTCGGTTCCCTCGAGTAACACTAAAATCGGTGCTTCACACAACCTCTTTCGTAAAGTACGGAAGGCTTCTTCTTGCTTTTCGCCCCACACGAAAGGAACATTCTTCTTGGTGAGTTCAGTTAACGAAGATGAAATTTTGGAGAAGTCTTGAATAAACCGTCGATAATAACCCGCGAGGCCTAGAAAACTCCGAATGTCACCAACGTTCTTTGGCACTTGCCAATTCATCACGGCCTCGACCTTTGATGGATCAACTTTTATACCATCGGATTAATGACATGACCAAGGAACTGAACTTCTTGCAACCAGAATTCACATTTCGAAAATTTAGCATACAACCTTTCTTTTCTCAACGTTTCTAGGATTTCTCGAAGATGCACTTCATGTTCTTCCTTACTCTTAGAATAGATAAGAATATCATCGATGAATACTATAACGAATTTATCCAACATCGGTCTACATACACGGTTCATGAGATCCATGAAAACCGCAGGCGCGTTCGCGAGACCAAAAGACATAACCGTAAACTCGCAATGTCCATAACGGGTCCTAAAGGCCGTCTTGGGAATGTATTCTTCTCGAACCTTCAACTAATGATAGCCCGAACTGGGATCAATCTTTGAGAACCACTTCGCACCTTGAAGTTGATCAAAGAGGTCACCGATTCTTGGCAATGGGTATACATTTTTTCACCGTGACTTTGTTCAATTCACGGTAATCAATGCACATCCACCTACTACCGTCTTTCTTTTAATCGGACAGAATCGGAGCTCCCCATGGTGAGCTACTTGGGCGAATAAAACCCTTGTCAAGTAACTCTTGGAGTTGACTCATTAACTCCTTCATTTCGGACGGAGCAAAACGATAAGGAGTTTTGGCAATAGGAGTAGCACCCGGAACAAGATCAATACGGAACTCAACCTGTCCATCGGGTGGAATACCCGGCAGATCTTTCGAAAATACATCATGAAATTCATTAATAATCTGAACGTCATCGATACTTTTCTTCTCACAACTCGTATCTACCACATGCGCCATAAAAGCGAGACAATCACGTGATAAGTATCTCCTAACCTTCATTACAGAACATAATTTTAACTCGCCCTTTTCTATTATCACCATAATTCATCATTTCTCGACCGCTAAGATTCACAACTCGAACGATCTTTTATCTACATAGGATGGCAACATGGTGTTTTACCCCAACCAATCTATACCAATGATAATATCAAACCTTCCAAGCATTATGGGAATTAGGTAAATCCTAAAAACACTCTCATCGATCTCTATCTCTACATTATGATATACACTAGACAACACAACAACTTTACTATTGGCAATCTCAACTTCTATGGGAGTTGAAAGTTTTCCTAGGGGAGTGGACAATTCTTTACTAAAACTATAAGATACAAAGGTCACACTTGCGCCCGAATCATACAAAACACGAGCAGGTTTAGAATTAACGAGAATTATACCTGTGACGACATCTGAACTCGACTTTGCTTCTTCGGCACTCATTTGATAAACACAAACTTTAGGTTTCGGAACATCAACCTTTTCTCCCTCGATCAAGTTAAACGGCTCCTCTTGCTTAGGATTAGCTTTAGGACATTCACTCACCTTATGTCCTTCTTCATTGCACCCATAACACGTCAGCATACACTTGGTGCAATTCTTTTTAACATGGCTAAGATCCCCACATTTATAACATCCCTTCATCCCGGCTTTACATCCTCCCATATGGTTCTTACCGCACCTATTACACCGAGGTGGTAATTTCCATGTGTTGTCCTCCTTTGTTGAATCAAATTTGCCCCGCTTACCGAATGTTGTTGGTTGTTCTAGCTTTCTTTTCACCTCCCTCTCCTCGCCCTTCATTCTATCCAAATCTGCTTCTCCGGGTCTAGCATTCGGATCATTCATGAGCTCCCCAGTCTTCTTAAGCATCCCTATCTCCTCATGAAGTATCTCTTGCAAATATTCAGTTGTCTTATTAATAAAGAAGGGCATAGCTTTCTCAATAGCCCTTCCCACACTATTCGTCACCAACGTATCCAAATCTTTCAACCCTGCTCTAGTAAAACTTCTAGGATTAAGGTTTTCCGGCATTGACATTGACGTGTCACTATTAGAGTGTCCATCATTATGTTCATCACTATCATGGGGGGAGGAGGTCGCTCTTACCACCTCCTTATTCTGAATCGTCGCCATCTTTTCTACTATACTGAAATTAGCAATTCACACTATTAAGCAAAATCATATACATAATCGATGCATAAATAACATATCTATTCTTATACTAAACACCCTAGAGTTTATCATCCATGTACAGCCTAAATGATTCCAATCTCACATATGTATCATATTTTTATCACTACGGTGGCCAGGCGTAGTCATAAAAATACTTAACATATGTGTTCCTGAAATCACCCAAACAATACACAAATACCAAACACCGATACTAACCGTGTCTACACAAGGCCTAAGTCTAGGAAATCCTAAGGGGAGATCCTAAATCTCTTAGACCGAAGCTCTGATACCAAGTTGTAACGCCCCTTGACCACTTTGACCAAAAACGTGAAAATTTTTCGCAAAAAGTAACATTCCGAAACTGACCCACATTAAGGTTTAGATTGTGGAACCTAAAAGTAGATCCTGAAAGATCCACTCTAAGGTTCAGATTTATGGGACCTAAAAGTAGATCCTAGAAGATCCACCTAAGGTCCAGGACTGAAATTATACTTTAGGATTTGACGGGAAACGCTTGACTTGACTTGACATTCCGCTACTCTATTGACCCTTTATAAGAAGCCACATTCATCACCAAGATGAACATTTAACTCATAACCAAGATGAGGAAACTTTATAACCAAAATGGACATTTAACTCATAACCAAGATGAGTAAAAACTGGATCCACATTTAGGTCCAAATCTTGGAACCTAAAAGTAGATCCTAATTCCATAACCAAGATAAGTACATTTCAGATCCACACTAAGGTTCATAAAATTCGAACCTAAAAGTGGATCCTAGACTGAAATTAAGGATTCACACTTAGGTCCATACTTTGGAACCTAAAGGGGGATCCTAAACTGAAACCAAGGATCCACACTTAGGTCCATACCTTGGAACCTAAAAGGGGATCCTAAACTGAAACCAAGGATCCACACTTAGGTCCATACCTTGGAACCTAAAAGGGGATCCTAGACTGAAAATTATTCTTTAGGAATTGACGGGTTATGCATGAACCCATTTTGACCCGTTACACTCCAATTCACTTAAAACACTTCCCTTACCTACCATACTTGACCAACATACATATTTTAACATACTAAACTTGTCTCAACCATCCATGACCCGTTCAAACCCAAAATGGGTAAAAACTAGCTAATACCAAACATCCCCTTAAACAATCTTTCAAAAACACATTTTATACATAAATGCACAAACAACTAGATATCCAATTTGGCTTACACGCAACATAACCTTCCTAACATATTAAAAGAGTGTTGATACATTGACATGACCCATAACTTCCCAAAATGGGTAGAATTGGCTATTTGCCAAACACCCTCCTTTTTACCACCATAACCACTAACCTAAGGACTTCTTGACATGAACATAAGCTTGACCGTTGAGCTAACATAGAAAATGACCGTTGACTCACAAAATGACCATACGAAAGGAAATATACCCAAAACACGAAAGGACACGTCGGGGGCTTCCAACTTCAATATGCTTGGTCCAAAAGAACGGTCTTCTACTACAACTTCTTCTAGGATGAACTTCTATTTCATAATCACTTAAACCTTTTCTTTACCTTTGCTAGAACCTTCGGCACCTATCAAGAAAAACATCACAACTAAACACGTAAGCGAAACGCTTAGTAAGTACATGGCAATAACAAGCTAACAATGTATGATATAAAATCATAACATAAAACTAACAATATATGATATAAAATCATAACTTAACCATAACTAGTCTAACTACTAGTTAAGCTAGCGATATAGGGGCACTTACCTCACGCCGACATAGTCGACCTTTACACAATCAACCCATAAGGTTGAACTTCTACACAATCAACCCATAAGGTTGAACTACATCCCTTAGTTAGTCCAACGACTAACTAAACTATATCTAGAATGGATCCATACTAGCTAACGCAC
The DNA here is from genome assembly GCA_021014915.2 of Artemisia tridentata subsp. tridentata. Lineage (NCBI taxonomy): Eukaryota > Viridiplantae > Streptophyta > Magnoliopsida > Asterales > Asteraceae > Artemisia > Artemisia tridentata. Next base: position 99,968,608 of record CP139505.1, read on the forward strand.
CCTATATCCTATCCTTCAACATTATCATGTAAACAAACATGATAAAGCTAACACATGAAACATTATCATACCAATATATGATAAAGCTAAACAAAACATGTTATAACCAATGTACTTACCTTGATTCTTAGATTACCACTTCACTAGCAACAACTTCCCACTTTTATCTTGTTTCCTATATCATAACCATCTCAAATTAGAGACTAATTACATAACTAATCATGAAATTACTAACCTTTGATCATTAAGATCAATTATTACAACATGAACCCTAATTTCATAAATTTGGGGAAGAACACTTACTTGTTGAGGAGATTACAATTAAGGGTTCTCTAGTGAATCTTGATCACTTCTTGATACACAAATGAGCTAGATGATTTACTTGAAGTCTTCCCTCCCTTTTCTCCTTAAGAGCCGATCATCACAAATAAGACCAAGAAGAAAGTCCTGGAGTTTTCTAAAATTGGCTAGACTATGGCATTTTAACTAATAAACTTTGCCCATTTGGCAATCTTGGCCCTTTTAGTTTCATTCATTCTATATTGGCCACATATATTTACCACTTAACTCATATCACAAGGCTTATAATATGCAACACATAATATTTACATAACTAGTACCTTATCGGGATACGGGTGTAACACATCAGCTATGTTTACTCTTAATTCAATAGAATCCTTGAGCTTCTTTGATGAATGTTCATCAGTTGTTGTTCTTTTCCTCTTTGAGCTCCTTGTAACAACTCTTTTCTTTCTACTATCTTCAAGCTTCTTATCTTCAAATGAAATAATGCTTGCAATATCTTTTTCTACAGCTTCCCTGATAGCATCATACAAATCCTTCATCTCTGTATGTGTCAATTTCACCAAACCTGTATATCCTCTTCCTTTGAGATAAGCCATCATAGAATTTCTTTCTTGAGCTTTACTTTGTGGCCTTCTAGGTTTGATAACTTTCCTTGACTCTTCAGCATCTAATTCAGCCTGTAATTTCCTTGCAGCTTCCTCATTTTTAGCATCCTGAATAGCTCTTAGTTCTTTCAAGGTAAGCTTCTTCTTCTTAGTTTCTACCATGATCCCTTTACCTTTGTATTTTGGATCTAATTCCTGAGTAGGTTGAGAAGAAGTATGAGGTTGTTGTTCAACATCAACAATACTTATGCCTCTTGGTCTAGACATATTCAACATGATGTCAGCAATGGTCTCATCATCACTTTCAGTATGTTTTCGAACTTCTTCTTCCTGTTGAACCGGATTGGAAGGGCCAACTTCCTCTTGAACTTGATTTGAAGGACCAACATCTTCCTCAAAATCCAAAGTCCTTGGTGTAATAGTTCCTTGATGAGCAGTACCTTGAAGAGCAGTACTTTCAACATCAGTACCTTCCAAATTCAATTCCTCAGTATCACCACTTTTTACTTCAACAGTAGCATCTTCAACGTTGATCTGCTCTGTTTCATCACTTTTCCTCTCAACAGTATCTTCATGAGGAATATCTTCAAGTGGTGTATCATCATAAAGCCCAGTATCTTGATTGAACTCAGTATCTTCATTCAAATTCTCTAAATTCCTCCCCAATTGGAATGAAGACTGCTTGTGAATCTTTCTCTTCTTTGACTTAGACTTCTGTGAGTTTTGACCAGTCTTCTTCTGTGACTTGACCCACAACCTGTGGTGCTTAACTAATGGCCAAACAAACCTCTTTAATCGTCTGAACTTTCTTGTCAAATCCAATATCTGATCAGCTTGATCATCAGTAACCTTCTTGAGCCTCCTTAATTCCCTTGAAAGTTCATAGTTGGTCAAGACATCCTCAACTACTTCCTCATCTTCCTCAGATGATTGATGTCTATCTGTGGAAGCAGAAGCATTGGGAGTTGGTGATGGAGTCACATCTGGAGGTGAATTCTCCTGAGCAGCACTTTGTGAAGACGAAACAGTATGATGAGAAGCAGTATGTTGAGAAGCAGTATCTTCTCTTGAAGCTGGTTGCTCTCTAATTGTTGATGCAGAGGATTCCTCTTGCTCTTGTTCAGGCTCTTGCTCTGCATCCCTAACTGCTTGTGCAACTTCCAATATATGAGCTGTCAAAGGTGTATTTCTCCCAGAGAACTTGATACTCTTCTTAGCAATGAATGTAAACACCTTTGGTGGAAGTGTGACTGTAGGTAGAAAACTTTGTGTTTTAGAAATCCCCTCAAGTTGTTTGTTTAAGAATACCTGAATAAACCTTGGGTACATCAAGAATGGTGAACCATTAGTGATGTGTGAGAGCATTCCATCAAGAATCATCCTTGAAAAGTTGAAAGGACGATTTGTAGCTAAACCCACCAATGCAGAAGCAATGTTCTGACCAAACTGCTCCCATGAAGTACTCTTAGGACTCAAGCAGTGAAGTAGAACATGTATGAGATATTTCCAATGAGGACTAAACAATGGCTTCTGAAAAGTAAGTATGGTGAGATCACCTTCATACCCAATATCCCTGAGTGTATCCCAAATCTCTTGCCTTGCAAAACGAATAGCACTCCCTGCATCATTAAACTGCAAATCTTCCCTAATTGAAGATTCAGTAATCCTAATTGCTCGACCAACAACCTTAGCATGAATAAAAGGAACACCATCTTGTTCATCAGACTTCGCAGTAGACCAAAACTGTTGAATCCATGGTCCAATTACATCAGGGTTTACCAAAATAGCATAATTGATTGATGACCCAGTCAAGAAATCAATTATCGCATGAAAATCAATATTCTTTGCCGTTTTATCCAAGTTCGCGACCATGTTATGCTTAGAACAGAAATCACGATTAGCCATTGAGTGTGAAGAGTGTTAAACGAAGGTAATTAGCGATTAGAATCGTAGATACCGAATGAATAAATGGATGGATAAGAATAAAGTGAAGAGTGAAAATCGGTATAATGGGATAGGATAAATATGGGTAAGATTTAAAAAATCAAAGCCTAATTAATAGTGTTACCGTTGTATTTGGCTTGTTACCCCTTCCCGAATGAATTAATTAACCGTAGACCCACATTTTTGACCGTTGGAACAATACTTCCACGTAAGCAGTACGTCTACCTAACCAGTACTCTTCAAAGCAGTACGTTGAAGCAGTACTTTGCAGAACCAGTACTTTGTATAGAAAACCAGTACTTTGCATCTTCTTATCCACAACCTTCTAACTAATAACGATGTTGCCTCCCCTCAAATACAACATAGGTACTAAAACTTAAAAATCCAATACTTTCATTAAGAACTGAAAGAAAGTATATTAACTAATACTAAAGCCTCCCCTCAAATGTAGCCTAGTAGTTAATCATCCCAATGCTCACAACTAAGTGGTTGAATCTTGAAACATCAAATCCCTTAGTGAGTAGATCAGCTACATTGTCTTCTGTGTGAACTTTGACCACATTTATAAGCCTGTGCTCATAACAATCTCGAATGAAGTGATGCCTAATCTGAATATGCTTGGTCTTGGAGTGATAAACTGGATTCTTCACAATACAGATGGTACTCTCATTATCAATGTTGATAGGAGTGTTTTTGAAGTTGAATCCATAATCCAAGAGTTGATTCTGCATCCACAAAACTTGTCCACAACAGCTTGCAGCAACAACATATTCTGCGTCAGTAGAGGAGGTTGCTGCAATTGTTTGCTTCTTACATTGCCATGAGACTAATCTTCTTCCAAGATATTGACATCCACCAGAGGTTGATCTTCTATCATAATTATCTCCTGCATAATCACTATCTGAAAAAGCTTCCAAGTGAAAAGGTGACTCCTTAGGATACCATAATCCTAACTTTGGTTGATGCTTGAGATATCAAAAAATCCTCTTGACTGCATACATATGTGAAACCTTGGGGGTAACCTGATATCTTGCACACAAGCAGACAGCAAACATGATGTCAGGTCTTGATGCAGTTAAGTACATAAGACAACCAATCATAGATCTGTAAAGCTTCACATCCACAGCTTATCCATCTTCATCCTTTCCTAATGGTTTATTGTTGTCAATGGGTGTGGTGGCAGGCTTGACAGTTGGAAGGTCAAATCTTTTAAGTATGTCTTCAACATACTTTTCTTGATTAATGAAGATTCCATCTCTTGTTTGTCTAACTTGAAGCCCTAAAAAGAAAGTTAATTCTCCCATAGAACTCATTTGAAATTCCTGCTGCATAAGTTCTTCAAATTCTTTCACCATAGACTTCTTTGTGGCTCCAAAGATAATATCATCTACATAGACTTGGACTAACATAATATCCTTCTTATCTCGTTTGATAAACAAAGTCTTATCAATTGCTCCTCTCCTGTAACCATGTTGTAATAGAAAAGTAGAAAGTCTCTCATACCAAGCTCTGGGAGCTTGATGAAGGCCATACAGTGCCTTGATCACCTTGTAGACTTTGTTTGGATGTGCAGGATCTTCAAAACCAGGAGGTTGTTTAACATAAACTTCCTCAGAAATTGTGCCATAAAGAAAGGCACTTTTCACATCCATTTGGTAGACAGGAAATCCCATGTATGATGCAAAGGCAAGAAATAACCTTATTGCCTCTATTCTTGCAACAGGAGCAAAGACTTCATCATAGTCTACTCCTTCTTCTTGGCGATATCCTTGTGCAACCAATCTAGCTTTATTCTTGATAACATTCCCTCTTTCATCTCTTTTGATTCTGAAAACCCATCTTGTACCAATGACTCTCTTGCCATCTGGTAGGTCACATAATACCCAGACCTCTCGAAGCTTGAATTGTAGAAGCTCCTCTTGCATAGCTTCAACCCAACTTTCATCAGCTAAAGCTTGAGCTACCTTCTTGGGTTCAGTTTGAGATAGAAAACAAGCAAACAGGCATGTTTGTTGATCCCTGTGATTCATCCTGTTTTGTTTGTAAACAAAGCTAAGTAAAGCAGTATGTTGCTTAGAGAGACCTTTAACTTTGTTTCTTGTAACCACTCCTGAAGAGGGTGATCCAATAATATTGCTTTGAGGATGAGCTTTATGAACTCTCAATGTAGGAGTTGGTGGAACTGGAAGATCAGATTCCAAATTAGTAACATCAGGTTCTTCATTGGTAGTTGAGAAAATACCTTCATGATTGAGCTCATCATCAATTTCTTCTAACCCAGGAATGTTAGCATTATCCAAATCTTCATCATCAACATTGGAATCATCATCATTGCTCCAATTTGATGGTTCTAACACACCAGAAGTACTGTCAAAAGGATCATCAGTACTTTGATCAAAAGTACTGTGAGCAGTATCTTTGAATTTACCCTGTTTCTTTGCAGCATCATAAGCCCTCCTTTGTTCATCTTCATAGGATTTTGCTATAGTTTCTTGAAAAAGCATCCTATTAAGTTCATCTTGTATGGCTTGATCTTCATCAGATACTGTATTGGTTGGTTGAGCAGTACTTTGTTCCTTATTAGTAACTTCAGGTTCTTTATCAGGAACATCTTCTGGTCTAACATTGACTCCATGAACAATGTACTGTGAATCATCTTCTTTGTGATTAGCCTGATTTTCTTCTCTAACAGGCACATAATTCATAGATGGAGTGAACTTGAGATCAAGATCAAACATCCAATCAGGACCTTTTCCTCTCTGAGGTTCTTTATCTTCCAAAAATTCAACATGAAGACAATCTTGAACCCTTTTGGTACTCCTGTTATATACTCTAAAACCTTTGCTATTTGTACAGTAACCTAATAGATATCCTTCATCTGACTTACCATCAAATTTTCCCAGAGAATCAATGGTATTTAGAATAGTCAGAGAACAGCCAAAAGGTTTTAGAAAACGAATGCTTGGTTTCTTTCCCATGAGCAGCTCATATGGTGTCTTCATCTGAGGTTTAGTAACTGATACTCTATTTAAAACATAGCAAGCAGTACTTATAGCTTCAGCCCAAAAGAGAATAGGTAATTGTGAATCTGCAAGCATTGTTCTAGCTGCTTCTATCAATGTCATGTTCTTTCTTTTTGCAACACCATTCTGCTGTGGAGTTCTAGCAATGCTAAACTCTCTCTTGATCCCTTTCTTGGCACAGAATTCATCCATATGCTTGTTCTTGAATTCTGTTCCATTATCACATCTAATACCTCTTACTTTGAGTCTCAATTGATTTTCAAGGGCTACTATCAGGTCATGGATAGCATCAAAGGTTTCATCTTTGAATCCCAAGAAAAAGACCCAACTAAATCTGCTACAATCATCTGTCACAACCAAGCAGTACTTCTTCTTGTTTAAACTCTCTATTGAAACTGGTCCAAACAGATCCATGTGTAGCAACTCCAAAGGTTCTCTAATAACTCTGTCCTCAAGCTTCTTACATGAAGCTTTATGTTGTTTACCCTTCTTGCAAGCCAAACATGAATGATCAGTCTAGAATGTTTTGGAAGGTATTGATGCGTGGTTTTGTGACCTTACAACAGGTTTTACCTCTCGAGGGATCTCAAGAGGCTTACAACCCCACCAGGCAGTGTACCTGACCGATGTAGTATAGTGTAGTGGTAAGTACGGGGGATTGATCGTTCTCCACAGGGAATAGTGTTCGTTAGGTGTGAAAGACTACTCTAATAGGTCTAAGGGTTGAGGAAGATTCTTTTTTGTGTTTTTATAATTTTTTATGAAAGCAAGTAAAATCTCGGGTTTGAAAGAGTGGGCGGAATTAGTTGCTAGTCAACTAACCCAAAATTACTACGGATGCAAATAAAATAAAATAACAAAAATGAAAATGTGGTGAGAAACTTATGTGTAGAGAAATGTGTTTACTTAGATTTCCTTACTCCCTAACTATCTTTTACCGGTTAATTAGTGTGTATTAGTCGCGTGGATGACGGGTGTATTCCTTAATACCATTCGTGGGGTGGCGTACTTACTTCCCCAACTCTACAAGCTCCTACTTCACTCCTATGTCGAGCCGGCTAGGAAGCTCCTAACATGGGATCACTAGAATTCGCTTGTGCATTAAATACAACCATAAAAACCTTTAGTACGCATTTGGTTCATGTTTCTTAAGACGTTCAAGCAAGTTACCGAATAGGAAGTTAGCCAGTTTTCTTAAGCCTAACATAGATAAACAATCATCCAATACAACTAATAACACACTAATAACCAATAATCAATAGCTAGGTTTCATTAGATCTAAGCAAACACAAGATAAATCTAGCCTAACATGTTAAACAAAAGACAAGAATAAGATAAAATCAAACAACACATAGACATATTGAATGATTAATTGATAACTTATCTTTCAATGTAACATGGAAGATCTCAAGGCAAAAAACCTTGAAAAAGAAGCTAAATTCGTCTTAGGGTTTTCTCCCAAAATTCCACACACTAAGCTCTCCCTTAATGACAAAAAATTAGAAAACTATATATAGATTTTTGGATCTGACGGCGTCACGTTATGGAGTGTGACGCCGTCACCTCGCCGCTTCTAGGGTTCCCGGATGACCTTCTTGACGCCGTCCCTCTTTAGCTCTTCCAAAATCCATTCTGGCTTATCAAGGCTTGACGCCGTCGAACCTTGAACGTGACGCCGTCCCCTTTTGATTTAAGCCGTGACGCCCTTGATCAAGTTAAAGCGTGACGCCGTCAGAATTCACATGCTATTTTCACTGGCTTATCATGAGTAAATTTCACGTCCAACTTTTCTTGCCAAGGCATGACGCCGTCTGGGGTTAAATGTGACGCCGTCAAAGGTAACTTTCAGCCGATTTTTGAGACTTTGCCGTTTTCTTCACTTTTATGCTCCAAAAACGTCCAAAATGCCTCCTTTTCCAGATTTCTCCTCAAAAGTACCTAAAATGACAAAAGGAACGATTTAGGGCGATATTTGATCAAATAAATACGATTTAGGGCTTAAATGACCCCTTAAAAGCGGTACACTTTTCGCTTCATCAAATACCCTTACACTTGAGATTTGCTTGTCCTCAAGCAAATGTGCTTTTATTCTAATCAAAATACAAGTTAGGGGTCATTTAATGCTAACATAAAAGTAATTACAACAAATAATCGTTCCACTTCAATCATAATAAGCACGGAGATTACAAACTAGCACCTCACAAGTAGTGTTTAGATACTCACATCTCTCAAGTGTCATCAAAATAAATCTCATAAATGAAAACGGATAATATCTCTCACTACCTGTCATAGCAAATAGATTACCATAGGCTTGGGAAAGGATCGAAAACCTCCTCCACTAGGCGTAAGCACCAAAGATAAACTATCAAAGAGGGCTTTTAAATGGGTTATAACGTTAGGTGTAGGGAAAAGGAAAACACGGTTTTGTTGGGTAAGGGATATTTTACTGGTGGCGAGTTAAAGATCTTGATCAATTACATGTACTATACAATGTTGCTAAGCCAAGACTAGACTCGATCTTAAGCTAGAAATGAAATAACAAAAACAAAAACAAAAACATAAAACAAACATAAAATGAAACGGGATGGTAGTCCGTATGTTTTTTTCTATTTTTCTTTTTCTCATTTTTTTTTTTTTTTTTTTTTTTTTTTTTTTTTTTTGCATACACTTTTGCCCTACCATCAAAAATAATACATCAAAGGGGCATTGCATCCCCCTTACACTTGAACTTTTACATAACTTTACAAATACTAATCTAATGACTCGAATTAAGATAATTGAAAAACTTGGAGTACTTTTAAAACATTTAGCACATATGGGGGTAATAAATGATGTTCATCCCCATTACTCCATTACACTAGTACTTTACCCATGAGTCCCAATCGTCCCAAAACAATATGTACAAGGATATGACTCGACTTAGCAACCATGTAATCAACTAGATAATTAACTTGGGTTTAAACAAATGTTGTAACAATAATGCACTAAAAATGAGTGCATACAAGGTAGGCTAAGGCGATTTGGGTGTACATTTAAGTGGGGTGTAACAAATTCTTCCTTTAAGTAAAATGCTTAAAGGTCGAAACGAAAAGATAGGCTCTGAGGGGTGTACTAGGGGTATCGTGTACTAAAAATGAGTACAACGCAAAGGGTGTGGGAGAATTACTTGACCAATGTAGCCGAAGTAATTATAACAAAAACACAGGTGTAAAACAATGGGTTAATCCTAATGCCTCTTATCATGTAGTAAATCTAACTACACGAATGTAGTCTCACTTGTGGCCTTGGAATGGTCCTAACGCAAGTTCTAGAATCTAAGTGCTACCGGTACACACATCATAGCATAAATGCTTTTCCTACCAATTCTAGGGGCGAACCTCACATATTTGGGGGTGGAAAATTTTTTAGTGGTACGGTTTTTGTGCTAGTCATATAACTCCTATCCGTGAGACGCTTATTAGAACTAAAGTTTCACTCCTATATGTTGTAAAAAATTTTAAATTTGGCACTAAAATTACCCTAACAAGTATTTATCTCAGTTTTATTACACATCTACTATTAAACAAACAAAAATCAAGCGCAATTGTATTCTCAAAAATCGTACTTTTACCCTCCCCTTACACTTAAGATGAACATTGTCCCCAATGTTCAAATAACAAGATGTAAAAGCATAAAGTAAAAGAATGAAATCAAATACTCCCCTGATTCGCTCGGTGGATAGTGAAATTACACGGTTAGATCTTCCTCCAAGGTAATGTTGAAGCTCCATGACTAATGCATCGCCAAAAGCTTGATTCAAAACATTTCCTTGTCCAAAATAACCTGTTAAACCTGAGAAAACAAACACGAAAACCTGCATAACATCGGCGGGATAAATCTATATATAAGGATATAATGCTTGTGGAATGATAATTTTGCAGATTCCTGGAGATTATAAGTTGGAGATTTTAATAAAAACTTTTTAAAAACAAAACTTTCAAAAATTTCTGAAAATTAAATCTGACGCCGTCAGGTTATAAACCCTGACGCCGTCAGAAATGACCTGACAAAAATTTTCATTTTAAGTTTCCGGAAAATTTCTGGAAAAACCTTTACCTTACTTCCTGGAATTCCTGCAAAACATCATTATGACTCGATACAAGCATTTGACTCAAACAAATACTAATATGTATGCTAATTTATTATTATTATGATTCATGTTCATTTGTGTTCTAATAAACCGATTTAAATTTCCCTTACACTTATCTTTTGCAAAATACCTTTATATGTAGTTAAGACAAAGTTAAAAACAAAATAAAGCATTTTCACAATTTTAGTTTTGAACATGAATCAATACTAATAAAAATTAAACACACATACGGAAACAAATAAAATCAAACAAACAAATAAATAAACACACAAAGCAAATAAAACAAATAAAGCTTGGGTTGCCTCCCAAGAAGCGCTTTTCTTTATTAACGAGTCTTGTAGCTAGACTCAAAGTCACTCTACCTAGTATCGCTTATGCTCACGTATCCGAGTGTGAGCCATCTAATTGTTGCCTCATCTTTCTTGTATTCATCATTTAGCTCCAAACATCCATGATAGTATCTCTTATTTTTCTCATGTGGATATTTGAGCCCCTTACCCTTATCATTCTCACTTAACAAGTCGATAGGCATAATTCTATTGCAAGATTCAATGGGGTAGTTCTTAAACCTAGGATGTGCTCGGGGCATTTGATAGACAAAATCTTCATCCCCATCCGAGAATGTAATTAACCCGTCCACAAGTTTTTCGTCAAGGTTGGTCAACCTTTTGAAGGGTTCTCCAAAAATGACTTGGGTTAATTTGTTATCAATGAATTCTCCTAAGTTCTCCATAACCATAAAATCCACCAAATACACAAAACTTCCAACGAATACGTGTAGTGGCTTAGTCCTAGCAACGATGTTATCACCTTGATATTCTAGCTCATCTACCATGATTTTATTATAATTAGCGCGAGAGATAATGTTCATAGGCAAAGATGAGTTAAGATAAGCATAAAAAATCATGATAACCAATCTTACACGGAAATTGCATGTTAAAGAGGCTATCCTTTTCGATCTTAGTCTTAGGGTCAACATACTTAAAGGGATCAGTTTCCTCTTTTCCCCATTCCTCGTTAACTACTTCTCCATCATCAGCATCCTCATCGGAGTCTGAATAGTAAAATGGACTAACATAGTCATTCTCATGGTCAGACTCCTCCATCTCAGAATTATTACCAAAGTGGTGGTCGGGTGAAAGGTTGTTGTTTGCTACTATGGGGGCGGGAACGGGTAGTTGAAAATTTGCACGGCGAAAAACACGAATAACAGGGATCAAATGACCAATGTTACTCATGAGGTAAGTGGAAGGTATCACAAACAAAAGTACAAAGAAATAAGATAGACTAAAGAAAACCTAGAAAAATAAAATAAAAATCTCACTAGAAAGGAATCTAGTGAGTAGACCTAATAGAAATAAAAATTCAACCTAAACAATAACTATTCCCCGGCAGCGGCGCCAAAAACTTGATGCGTGGTTTTGTGACCTTACAACAGGTTTTACCTCTCGAGGGATCTCAAGAGGCTTACAACCCCACCAGGCAGTGTACCTGACCGATGTAGTATAGTGTAGTGGTAAATACGGGGGATTGATCGTTCTCCACAGGGAATAGTGTTCGTTAGGTGTGAAAGACTACTCTAATAGGTCTAAGGGTTGAGGAAGATTCTTTTTTGTGTTTTTATAATTTTTTATGAAAGCAAGTAAAATCTCGGGTTTGAAAGAGTGGGCGGAATTAGTTGCTAGTCAACTAACCCAAAATTACTACGGATGCAAATAAAATAAAATAACAAAAATGAAAATGTGGTGAGAAACTTATGTGTAGAGAAATGTGTTTACTTAGATTTCCTTACTCCCTAACTATCTTTTACCGGTTAATTAGTGTGTATTAGTCGCGTGGATGACGGGTGTATTCCTTAATACCATTCGTGGGGTGGCGTACTTACTTCCCCAACTCTACAAGCTCCTACTTCACTCCTATGTCGAGCCGGCTAGGAAGCTCCTAACATGGGATCACTAGAATTCGCTTGTGCATTAAATACAACCATAAAAACCTTTAGTACGCATTTGGTTCATGTTTCTTAAGACGTTCAAGCAAGTTACCGAATAGGAAGTTAGCCAGTTTTCTTAAGCCTAACATAGATAAACAATCATCCAATACAACTAATAACACACTAATAACCAATAATCAATAGCTAGGTTTCATTAGATCTAAGCAAACACAAGATAAATCTAGCCTAACATGTTAAACAAAAGACAAGAATAAGATAAAATCAAACAACACATAGACATTGATGAAGCGAAAAGTGTACCACTTTTAGGGGGTCATTTAAGCCCTAAATCGTATTTATTTGATCAAATATTACCCTAAATCGTTCCTTTTGTCATTTTAGGTACTTTAGAGAAGAAATCTGGAAAAGGAAGCATTTTGGACGTTTTTGGAGCATAAAAGTGAAGAAAACGACAAAGTCTCTAAATCTGCTGGAATAGTACCTGTGACGGCGTCAAGCCCCAGTGTGACGCCGTCAATCCTTGATAAGCCAGAGAGGATTTTGGAAGATTAAAGGGGGACGGCGTCAAGAAGGCCATCAAGAAACCCTAACCGCGGCGAAGTGACGGCGTCAGGACTCAACCTGACGACGTCAGAAGCCATTGAGTGACGACGTCAGAATGACAACTTGCACAAGTAGAAACCCTAGTAAAACCGTCACATGCTGATCAAGACAATCACAACTTACGCGCGGAGTAGCTGTCACTGTTTTGGCCATAAAATCTTCATACGAACTCGGATTTGGGTGATTCAAAAGGCCACGCGAAGAGGACGAAAAGATCTACAATTTGGTGAAAATGGGAAGTTGACGCCGTCACTTGTACGAGCTGACGCCGTCAAGCCTTGCCGACAGAAATATTGCCTATAAATACAACATCATAACTTCACTTTTTGTAAGCCCTAAACCCTAAGTCCGATTCTAGGGTTTAGGTAGGTGTTTTTCCAGCAACTTAGAGGGTCCTAATCATGCCATAAACATCTTGTAATGGTTTGTTTATCGATTCAATCTTATGTTATGTCTTCAATTATGATTATTGTTGATTGCTCTTCATTAATTATGCTTGGCTAAATCACCTTGTGTCTACTTATGATTGTATGAAACTTGTATATAATCAATTAGATCTTATTGATTTCTTGTTGATGTGTGTATCCATCTCCATCAATTAGGGCGTGACAATTTCAATAGATCTAGTTGGTTTAGTTTATAATTCTTGCTTCCTATTGTTTCTTGTTTTGATTGGGTGATATCGATGTTAGGCTTAAGAAAACTGGCTAACCTCCTATACGGTAACTTGCTTGAACGTCTTAAGAAACATGAACCAATGCGTACTAGGTTTATTTGGTTGTATTTAATGCATGAGCGAATTCTAGTGATCCCATGTTAGGAGCTTCTTAGCCGGCTCGACATAGGAGTGAAGTAGGAGCTTATAGAGTTGGGGAAGTACGTACGCCACCCCACGAATGGTATTAAGGAATACAACCCGTCAATTAAAACAAGGTGTGACAATTCAATAGGTGGAATTGGATAGCTAGCAAGGAGTAATACATCATAGGTAGATATGCTTCATTTCCCTTGTAGAACCCTAGTTTACTTTTCTTGCATATTAGTTTAATTAGTAGCTTTTGGGTTAGTTGATTAGCAACTAATTCCGCCCCTTCTTCCAAAACCAGAGATTTTTACTTGCTTTCTATAAAAATTATAAAAACATAAAAAAAAGAATCATCCCTCACCTTTAGACCTAATTAGAGTAGTTTTTCACACCTAACGAACACTATTCCCTGTGGAGAACGATCAATCCCTCGTACTTACCACTACACTATACTACATCGGTCAGGTACACTGCCTGGTGGGGTTGTAAGCCTCTTGAGATCCCTCGAGAGGTAAAACCTGTTGTAAGGTTGCAAAACCACGCATCAAGTTTTTGGCGCCGCTGCCGGGGAATAGTTATTGTTTAGGTTGATTTTCTATTTTATTAGGTCTACTCACAAGATTCCTATCAAGTGAGATTTTTTTATTTTTTATTTTGTAGCTTTCTTGTAGTCTATCTTTTCTTTGTGATTTTGTTTGTAATTTGCTTCAAATGGACTTTTCACTTAGATTTCTAAGATTGCGAGATATGGTTGAGTGGCTAGAACACCAAGAAGTTCAAAATACCTCATTTAGAGACACTTATGAATCATATGAGCCTTCACCTAGGATAGATTCTTATGAACAACCTCCATGTTTAGGATCTTGTTTTAGTGAGGCTAATAGGAAAAGCGACCTAGTTTGCCAAGGAATTGTGGATAGAGCCGTATCAATAAACCATAAGTTGGATGAAGCACTAGGTTTGTTATTATCACTACCTAAGAAAATAATTGACGAGGATATAGGTGATCTTGACACGTGGAATGATGAGGTAAACACCATAAGCCCACAAAATACTCAACCATCATTTGAGGCACCCACACCGCCCGTGACTTACCCGGAAGAAGTAGAAGAGACTTTAGGAATCCCGATGGAGGTAGAACCCTTGGACCAAGCACAACTAGAGGATATAGGTTTGCACACTTGTAGTGATGACCTTACTCTTAGTTCTAGGGAATTTCCTAGTGTTGATGAGCCGGAACCTCAACCTTTACACAACTTTTCATCCTTAGATTTACATCTAGGAGACAAAAGAGGAACCGACCCACCCATAAACCAATATTATCCGGGTAGTTTTAGGATGAAGGAAGCCATTCACTCACCCCCTTCACCTCACGTGGCATATTTCCACCCTAAGGGTGTGTATCGCTACTTCCACCCGCACTTAATCCTAAGTGTAGGGAAAACCTCCCCTATTTCCGTTAAATAATGGTAGAGTCAGGCTCGTGACTCGAACAAAAACAAGCGCTTCTTGGGAGGCAACCCAAGCTTTATTTGTTTGTTTGTTTGTTTGATTTTATTTGTTTCCGTATGCAAGTTTAATTGTTATTGTTTGTGCTCATGTTTCAAAGTAAATTGTGAAAATGCTTTATTTTGTTTTTAACTTCGTCTTAACTACATATAAAGGTATTTTGCAAAAGATAAGTGTAAGGGAATCCAAATTTGTTTACAAGAACAAGATTGAACATGAATCACAACAATATTAAATGAGCATGCATACTAGTAATTGTTAGAGTCAAATGCTTGTATCGAGTCATAATGAATATTTTGCAGGATTTCCAGGAAGTGAGGCATAAGTTTTTCCAGAAATTTTCCGGAAACTAACCATAAAATTTCTGCAGGTCACTTCTGACGGCGTCAAGGTTAACACCTGACGGCGTCAAGTGTAAAATTCTGGAAATTTTGCAAGTTTTGTTTTTCTACCGGAGTCATAAAGTTTTTGTTAAATCTTTAGTTTTATAAACTCCAGAAAATCTGCAAATATTCATTCTACAAGCATTATATCCTTAATCGTTTTGTTTTTATTTCTAAGTCTGGAATTACATCTAGTTGTGAGTTTTCTTTGTTCAGGTTGATGCTTTGGGTTTTTTGTGTTTGTTTTCTCAGGTTTAACAGGTTATATTGGACAAGAAGATGATTTATATTTCGGAAGGGAAGCTTTCAACGTTCATTTTCTTGGAGGAGGATTTAACCATGTTACCGGATTATCCACATCGAACGAATCAGGGGAGTATTTGTTTTCATTCTTTTACCTTATTTACTTTTACATCCTTTGAATGAACATTGGGGACAATGTTCATCTTAAGTGTAAGGGGGGGTAAAGTACGATACCTTAGAGAATGCTATTACGCTTGATTTTTCGTTTGTTTAATGGTAGATGTGTAATAAAACTGAGAGAAATACCTGTTAAGGCAATTTTAGTGCCAAATTTAAATTTTTTTACAACATATAGGAGTGAAACTTTGGTCTTAATGAGCGTCTCACGGATAGGAGTTATATGACTAGCACAAAACCGTACCACTAAAAAAATTTTCCACCCCCAAATATGTGAGGTTCGCCCCTAGAATTGGTAGGAAAAGCATTTATGCTATGATGTGTGTACCGGTAGCACTTAGATTCTAGAACTTGCGTTAGGACCATTCCGAGGCCACAAGTGAGACTACATTCGTGTAGTTAGATTTACTACATGATAAGAGGCATTAGGATTAACCCATTGTTTTACACCTGTGTTTTTGTTATAATTACATTGGCTACATTGGTCAAGTAATTCTCCCACACCCTTTGCGTTGTACTCATTTTTAGTACACGATACCCCTAGTACACCCCTCAGAGCCTATCTTTTCGTTTCTAACTTTAAGCATTTTACTTAAAGTAAGAATTTGTTTACACCCCACTTAAATGTACACCCAAATCGCCTTAGCCTACCTTGTATGCACTCATTTTTAGTGCATTATTGTGACAACATTTGTTTAAACCCCAAGTTAATTATCTAATTGATTACATGGTTGCTAAGTCGAGTCATATCCTTGTACATATTGTTTTGGGACGATTGGGACTCATGGGTAAAGTACTAGTGTAATGGAGTAATGGGGAAGAACAACATTATTACCCCCATATGTGCTAAATATTTTAAAAGTACTCCAAGTGTTTCGATTATCTTAATTCGAGTCATTAGAATAGTTAATTGTAAAGTTATGTAAAAGTTCAAGTGTAAGGGGGATACAACCCCCCTACGATGTATTATTTTGGATGGTAGGGCAAGAGTGTATGTAAAAAAAAAAAAAAAAAAAAAAAAAAAGTAGAAAAAAGAAAAAAAAACATACGGACTACCATCCCGTTTCATTTTATGTTTATTTTATCTTTTTGTTATTTTTTTTTCATTAGCTTAAGTCGAGTCTAGTCTTGGCTTAGCAACGCCATATTGTACATGTAATTAATCAAGATCTTTAACTCGCCACCAGTAAAATATCCTTTATCCAACAAAACCGTGTTTATCATATCCCTACACCTCACGTTATAACCCATGTAAAAGCCCTCTTTGATAGTTTATCTTAGGTGCTTACGCCTAGTGGAGGAGGTTTTTGATCCTTTCCCAAGCCTATGGTAATCTATTTGCTATGACAGGTAGTGAGAGATATTATTCATTTTCATTTATGAGATATACTTTTATAACACCTGAGAGATGTGAGTATCTAAACACTACTTGTGAGGTGCTAGTCTGTAATCTCCGTGCTTATTATGATTAAAGTGGAACGACTATTTGTTGTAATTACTTTTATATTAGCGTTAAATGACCCCTAACTTGTATTTTGATTAGAATAAAAGCGCATTTGCTTGACGACAAGCAAATCTCAAGTGTAAGGGTATTTGATGAAGCGAAAAGTGTACCACTTTTAGGGGGTCATTTAAGCCCTAAATCGTATTTATTTGATCAAATATTACCCTAAATCGTTCCTTTTGTCATTTTAGGTACTTTAGAGAAGAAATCTGGAAAAGGAAGCATTTTGGACGTTTTTGGAGCATAAAAGTGAAGAAAACGACAAAGTCTCTAAATCTGCTGGAATAGTACCTGTGACGGCGTCAAGCCCCAGTGTGACGCCGTCAATCCTTGATAAGCCAGAGAGGATTTTGGAAGATTAAAGGGGGACGGCGTCAAGAAGGCCATCAAGAAACCCTAACCGCGGCGAAGTGACGGCGTCAGGACTCAACCTGACGACGTCAGAAGCCATTGAGTGACGACGTCAGAATGACAACTTGCACAAGTAGAAACCCTAGTAAAACCGTCACATGCTGATCAAGACAATCACAACTTACGCGCGGAGTAGCTGTCACTGTTTTGGCCATAAAATCTTCATACGAACTCGGATTTGGGTGATTCAAAAGGCCACGCGAAGAGGACGAAAAGATCTACAATTTGGTGAAAATGGGAAGTTGACGCCGTCACTTGTACGAGCTGACGCCGTCAAGCCTTGCCGACAGAAATATTGCCTATAAATACAACATCATAACTTCACTTTTTGTAAGCCCTAAACCCTAAGTCCGATTCTAGGGTTTAGGTAGGTGTTTTTCCAGCAACTTAGAGGGTCCTAATCATGCCATAAACATCTTGTAATGGTTTGTTTATCGATTCAATCTTATGTTATGTCTTCAATTATGATTATTGTTGATTGCTCTTCATTAATTATGCTTGGCTAAATCACCTTGTGTCTACTTATGATTGTATGAAACTTGTATATAATCAATTAGATCTTATTGATTTCTTGTTGATGTGTGTATCCATCTCCATCAATTAGGGCGTGACAATTTCAATAGATCTAGTTGGTTTAGTTTATAATTCTTGCTTCCTATTGTTTCTTGTTTTGATTGGGTGATATCGATGTTAGGCTTAAGAAAACTGGCTAACCTCCTATACGGTAACTTGCTTGAACGTCTTAAGAAACATGAACCAATGCGTACTAGGTTTATTTGGTTGTATTTAATGCATGAGCGAATTCTAGTGATCCCATGTTAGGAGCTTCTTAGCCGGCTCGACATAGGAGTGAAGTAGGAGCTTATAGAGTTGGGGAAGTACGTACGCCACCCCACGAATGGTATTAAGGAATACAACCCGTCAATTAAAACAAGGTGTGACAATTCAATAGGTGGAATTGGATAGCTAGCAAGGAGTAATACATCATAGGTAGATATGCTTCATTTCCCTTGTAGAACCCTAGTTTACTTTTCTTGCATATTAGTTTAATTAGTAGCTTTTGGGTTAGTTGATTAGCAACTAATTCCGCCCCTTCTTCCAAAATCAGAGATTTTTACTTGCTTTCTATAAAAATTATAAAAACATAAAAAAAAGAATCATCCCTCACCTTTAGACCTAATTAGAGTAGTTTTTCACACCTAACGAACACTATTCCCGGTGGAGAACGATCAATCCCTCGTACTTACCACTACACTATACTACATCGGTCAGGTACACTGCCTGGTGGGGTTGTAAGCCTCTTGAGATCCCTCGAGAGGTAAAACCTGTTGTAAGGTTGCAAAACCACGCATCAAGTTTTTGGCGCCGCTGCCGGGGAATAGTTATTGTTTAGGTTGATTTTCTATTTTATTAGGTCTACTCACAAGATTCCTATCAAGTGAGATTTTTTTATTTTTTATTTTGTAGCTTTCTTGTAGTCTATCTTTTCTTTGTGATTTTGTTTGTAATTTGCTTCAAATGGACTTTTCACTTAGATTTCTAAGATTGCGAGATATGGTTGAGTGGCTAGAACACCAAGAAGTTCAAAATACCTCATTTAGAGACACTTATGAATCATATGAGCCTTCACCTAGGATAGATTCTTATGAACAACCTCCATGTTTAGGATCTTGTTTTAGTGAGGCTAATAGGAAAAGCGACCTAGTTTGCCAAGGAATTGTGGATAGAGCCGTATCAATAAACCATAAGTTGGATGAAGCACTAGGTTTGTTATTATCACTACCTAAGAAAATAATTGACGAGGATATAGGTGATCTTGACACGTGGAATGATGAGGTAAACACCATAAGCCCACAAAATACTCAACCATCATTTGAGGCACCCACACCGCCCGTGACTTACCCGGAAGAAGTAGAAGAGACTTTAGGAATCCCGATGGAGGTAGAACCCTTGGACCAAGCACAACTAGAGGATATAGGTTTGCACACTTGTAGTGATGACCTTACTCTTAGTTCTAGGGAATTTCCTAGTGTTGATGAGCCGGAACCTCAACCTTTACACAACTTTTCATCCTTAGATTTACATCTAGGAGACAAAAGAGGAACCGACCCACCCATAAACCAATATTATCCGGGTAGTTTTAGGATGAAGGAAGCCATTCACTCACCCCCTTCACCTCACGTGGCATATTTCCACCCTAAGGGTGTGTATCGCTACTTCCACCCGCACTTAATCCTAAGTGTAGGGAAAACCTCCCCTATTTCCGTTAAATAAGGGTAGAGTCAGGCTCGTGACTCGAACAAAAACAAGCGCTTCTTGGGAGGCAACCCAAGCTTTATTTGTTTGTTTGTTTGTTTGATTTTATTTGTTTCCGTATGCAAGTTTAATTGTTATTGTTTGTGCTCATGTTTCAAAGTA
This sequence comes from Artemisia tridentata subsp. tridentata, assembly GCA_021014915.2. Lineage (NCBI taxonomy): Eukaryota > Viridiplantae > Streptophyta > Magnoliopsida > Asterales > Asteraceae > Artemisia > Artemisia tridentata. The sequence goes on from CP139505.1 coordinate 99,988,619, forward strand.
AATTGTGAAAATGCTTTATTTTGTTTTTAACTTCGTCTTAACTACATATAAAGGTATTTTGCAAAAGATAAGTGTAAGGGAATCCAAATTTGTTTACAAGAACAAGATTGAACATGAATCACAACAATATTAAATGAGCATGCATACTAGTAATTGTTAGAGTCAAATGCTTGTATCGAGTCATAATGAATATTTTGCAGGATTTCCAGGAAGTGAGGCATAAGTTTTTCCAGAAATTTTCCGGAAACTAACCATAAAATTTCTGCAGGTCACTTCTGACGGCGTCAAGGTTAACACCTGACGGCGTCAAGTGTAAAATTCTGGAAATTTTGCAAGTTTTGTTTTTCTACCGGAGTCATAAAGTTTTTGTTAAATCTTTAGTTTTATAAACTCCAGAAAATCTGCAAATATTCATTCTACAAGCATTATATCCTTAATCGTTTTGTTTTTATTTCTAAGTCTGGAATTACATCTAGTTGTGAGTTTTCTTTGTTCAGGTTGATGCTTTGGGTTTTTTGTGTTTGTTTTCTCAGGTTTAACAGGTTATATTGGACAAGAAGATGATTTATATTTCGGAAGGGAAGCTTTCAACGTTCATTTTCTTGGAGGAGGATTTAACCATGTTACCGGATTATCCACATCGAACGAATCAGGGGAGTATTTGTTTTCATTCTTTTACCTTATTTACTTTTACATCCTTTGAATGAACCTTGGGGACAATGTTCATCTTAAGTGTAAGGGGGGGTAAAGTACGATACCTTAGAGAATGCTATTACGCTTGATTTTTCGTTTGTTTAATGGTAGATGTGTAATAAAACTGAGAGAAATACCTGTTAAGGCAATTTTAGTGCCAAATTTAAATTTTTTTACAACATATAGGAGTGAAACTTTGGTCTTAATGAGCGTCTCACGGATAGGAGTTATATGACTAGCACAAAACCGTACCACTAAAAAAATTTTCCACCCCCAAATATGTGAGGTTCGCCCCTAGAATTGGTAGGAAAAGCATTTATGCTATGATGTGTGTACCGGTAGCACTTAGATTCTAGAACTTGCGTTAGGACCATTCCGAGGCCACAAGTGAGACTACATTCGTGTAGTTAGATTTACTACATGATAAGAGGCATTAGGATTAACCCATTGTTTTACACCTGTGTTTTTGTTATAATTACATTGGCTACATTGGTCAAGTAATTCTCCCACACCCTTTGCGTTGTACTCATTTTTAGTACACGATACCCCTAGTACACCCCTCAGAGCCTATCTTTTCGTTTCTAACTTTAAGCATTTTACTTAAAGTAAGAATTTGTTTACACCCCACTTAAATGTACACCCAAATCGCCTTAGCCTACCTTGTATGCACTCATTTTTAGTGCATTATTGTGACAACATTTGTTTAAACCCCAAGTTAATTATCTAATTGATTACATGGTTGCTAAGTCGAGTCATATCCTTGTACATATTGTTTTGGGACGATTGGGACTCATGGGTAAAGTACTAGTGTAATGGAGTAATGGGGAAGAACAACATTATTACCCCCATATGTGCTAAATATTTTAAAAGTACTCCAAGTGTTTCGATTATCTTAATTCGAGTCATTAGAATAGTTAATTGTAAAGTTATGTAAAAGTTCAAGTGTAAGGGGGATACAACCCCCCTACGATGTATTATTTTGGATGGTAGGGCAAGAGTGTATGTAAAAAAAAAAAAAAAAAAAAAAAAAAAAAAAAGTAGAAAAAAGAAAAAAAAACATACGGACTACCATCCCGTTTCATTTTATGTTTATTTTATCTTTTTGTTATTTTTTTTTCATTAGCTTAAGTCGAGTCTAGTCTTGGCTTAGCAACGCCATATTGTACATGTAATTAATCAAGATCTTTAACTCGCCACCAGTAAAATATCCTTTATCCAACAAAACCGTGTTTATCATATCCCTACACCTCACGTTATAACCCATGTAAAAGCCCTCTTTGATAGTTTATCTTAGGTGCTTACGCCTAGTGGAGGAGGTTTTTGATCCTTTCCCAAGCCTATGGTAATCTATTTGCTATGACAGGTAGTGAGAGATATTATTCATTTTCATTTATGAGATATACTTTTATAACACCTGAGAGATGTGAGTATCTAAACACTACTTGTGAGGTGCTAGTCTGTAATCTCCGTGCTTATTATGATTAAAGTGGAACGACTATTTGTTGTAATTACTTTTATATTAGCGTTAAATGACCCCTAACTTGTATTTTGATTAGAATAAAAGCGCATTTGCTTGACGACAAGCAAATCTCAAGTGTAAGGGTATTTGATGAAGCGAAAAGTGTACCACTTTTAGGGGGTCATTTAAGCCCTAAATCGTATTTATTTGATCAAATATTACCCTAAATCGTTCCTTTTGTCATTTTAGGTACTTTAGAGAAGAAATCTGGAAAAGGAAGCATTTTGGACGTTTTTGGAGCATAAAAGTGAAGAAAACGACAAAGTCTCTAAATCTGCTGGAATAGTACATGTGACGGCGTCAAGCCCCAGTGTGACGCCGTCAATCCTTGATAAGCCAGAGAGGATTTTGGAAGATTAAAGGGGGACGGCGTCAAGAAGGCCATCAAGAAACCCTAACCGCGGCGAAGTGACGGCGTCAGGACTCAACCTGACGACGTCAGAAGCCATTGAGTGACGACGTCAGAATGACAACTTGCACAAGAAGAAACCCTAGTAAAACCGTCACATGCTGATCAAGACAATCACAACTTACGCGCGGAGTAGCTGTCACTGTTTTGGCCATAAAATCTTCATACGAACTCGGATTTGGGTGATTCAAAAGGCCACGCGAAGAGGACGAAAAGATCTACAATTTGGTGAAAATGGGAAGTTGACGCCATCACTTGTACGAGCTGACGCCGTCAAGCCTTGCCGACAGAAATATTGCCTATAAATACAACATCATAACTTCACTTTTTGTAAGCCCTAAACCCTAAGTCCGATTCTAGGGTTTAGGTAGGTGTTTTTCCAGCAACTTAGAGGGTCCTAATCATGCCATAAACATCTTGTAATGGTTTGTTTATCGATTCAATCTTATGTTATGTCTTCAATTATGATTATTGTTGATTGCTCTTCATTAATTATGCTTGGCTAAATCACCTTGTGTCTACTTATGATTGTATGAAACTTGTATATAATCAATTAGATCTTATTGATTTCTTGTTGATGTGTGTATCCATCTCCATCAATTAGGGCGTGACAATTTCAATAGATCTAGTTGGTTTAGTTTATAATTCTTGCTTCCTATTGTTTCTTGTTTTGATTGGGTGATATCGATGTTAGGCTTAAGAAAACTGGCTAACCTCCTATACGGTAACTTGCTTGAACGTCTTAAGAAACATGAACCAATGCGTACTAGGTTTATTTGGTTGTATTTAATGCATGAGCGAATTCTAGTGATCCCATGTTAGGAGCTTCTTAGCCGGCTCGACATAGGAGTGAAGTAGGAGCTTATAGAGTTGGGGAAGTACGTACGCCACCCCACGAATGGTATTAAGGAATACAACCCGTCAATTAAAACAAGGTGTGACAATTCAATAGGTGGAATTGGATAGCTAGCAAGGAGTAATACATCATAGGTAGATATGCTTCATTTCCCTTGTAGAACCCTAGTTTACTTTTCTTGCATATTAGTTTAATTAGTAGCTTTTGGGTTAGTTGATTAGCAACTAATTCCGCCCCTTCTTCCAAAACCAGAGATTTTTACTTGCTTTCTATAAAAATTATAAAAACATAAAAAAAAGAATCATCCCTCACCTTTAGACCTAATTAGAGTAGTTTTTCACACCTAACGAACACTATTCCCTGTGGAGAACGATCAATCCCTCGTACTTACCACTACACTATACTACATCGGTCAGGTACACTGCCTGGTGGGGTTGTAAGCCTCTTGAGATCCCTCGAGAGGTAAAACCTGTTGTAAGGTTGCAAAACCACGCATCAGACATATTGAATGATTAATTGATAACTTATCTTTCAATGTAACATGGAAGATCTCAAGGCAAAAAACCTTGAAAAAGAAGCTAAATTTGTCTTAGGGTTTTCTCCTAAAATTCCACACACTAAGCTCTCCCTTAATGACAAAAAATTAGAAAACTATATATAGATTTTTGGATCTGACGGCGTCACGTTATGGAGTGTGACGCCGTCACCTCGCCGCTTCTAGGGTTCCCGGATGACCTTCTTGACGCCGTCCCTCTTTAGCTCTCCCAAAATCCATTCTGGCTTATCAAGGCTTGACGCCGTCGAACCTTGAACGTGACGCCGTCCCCTTTTGATTTAAGCCGTGACGCCCTTGATCAAGTTAAAGCGTGACGCCGTCAGAATTCACATGCTATTTTCACTGGCTTATCATGAGTAAATTTCACGTCCAACTTTTCTTGCCAAGGCATGACGCCGTCTGGGGTTAAATGTGACGCCGTCAAAGGTAACTTTCAGCCGATTTTTGAGACTTTGCCGTTTTCTTCACTTTTATGCTCCAAAAACGTCCAAAATGCCTCCTTTTCCAGCTTTCTCCTCAAAAGTACCTAAAATGACAAAAGGAACGATTTAGGGCGATATTTGATCAAATAAATACGATTTAGGGCTTAAATGACCCCTTAAAAGCGGTACACTTTTCGCTTCATCAGGTATACCTTTAACTAAATTCCCTTTGACCAGCTTGTTGATGTTCTTGAAATTAACATGACCTAGTCTTCTATGCCATAGATGTGCTTCTTCCAATGATGCCTTGGCTACTAAACATGTTGCTCTTCCAGCAGAATTGAGACTCTTTAAGTCTAAACTGTATACATCATTGGTTCTTGGTACTTTCAATGTTACCAAGTGATCATCAACAAACTTAAACTCAGGAGAGAGAATAAGACATTATGTATCAGTGAACAGAATTGGGTACTTCTTGTCACAAATCTGAGATACTGACAAAAGATTGAACTTGAGCTCCTTCACATATCTAACATTCTCAAAATCAATACATCCAGCCTTGATGGTTCCTTTTCCAGTGATTCTCCCTCCATCAGGATCATTACCAAATGCTACTCTTCCTCCATAATATGCCTTAAAATCTGACAGGATCTCCTTGTCCCCTGTCATGCTGCCAGAGCAACCACTATCAACAATAATATGATCTTTAAGCTCCTCCTCTGGGTTGCCCTGCACAGTAAAAGAAAAAGGGTTAGTTTCTTTTAGGAACCCAAGCCATTACTGACTTGTGTTCCCCTTGTGGAGTGACATACTTGAATTCCTTCATTATGTAATCTCCACTGGTTTTGAAGGCATGGTCAATGATTATTTGCTTTGGTCCCATGTCCTGTGTTGTATTATCAACAACACTCCCTGTTTCACCCTTATCTGATGAAAGTACTGCTTGTTCCCCATCAGTACTTTCTTTCTTAACCCAATTTCGTTTGACTTTAGGTTTCTCTGACCTAGGTACTCTGCTTGAGGTGTAAGACCTTTTATATGAAGTGAATCTCTTAGGTCTTCTATGTGAAAAAGTGTTAGCAGTACCATGATTGGGTGAAAACTTAGAAGTACTTTTAGAGGGTACTGCTTGAGAAACCTTAGATTTATCAGTACTTGAGGGTACTGATGGTTTTGAAAAAGGTCTTTTCTGGTGAGGGTACCTATAGTCTTTTGAGAAATTACTATGGTTAACCCTATTTGAGTGATTCCAAACTGGTCTAGTCTCCCTTGGCTTATGGGTGGCAGGTCTATTCTTTGGGAACTGACTTAAATATTCTGAGTGAAAGTCACAGTGCTTAATCAAATGATCAGGACTATAGCATACATAACATAATTTTCGCTCCATATTCCCAAATCCTCTTCTATGATTAAAAGGTTTCCTATAGTTAGCAGTATTTTGAAAAGTTTCTCTTGGAGGTACTGCTGAATGTCTATCAGTACTTTGAAAAGATTTTGGAGGTACTGCTTGTTTTTGAAAGGCTGTAGGAAACTTTTGATCATTACCCCTTTGAAAATCATCCTTGGGTTTCTCAGAACTAGATTGACCAGTAAGCTTCTTCCTAAACTCTAGGTTGTCTACACCATAACAAGAAACATCTGTCCTAGGTGGTTGAAGCCTACTAGTGGGTGGAGGAACTGAGTGGTACTCCTTATCTTTCTTAAACTCAGGAGGTGATTCACTAATTGGTTCCTCATTCCAAGATGTGTTTTCTTCTGAGCTAGTAAGTTCATCATCACTAGGTGAGATCTCTTCCTTATCACTAGGTGGGGTCTCATCTGAACTACTATCCTCACCATAACCTAGTCCAGCTCTACTATTTATTCTTCTTTGTTTTTCAACAAATTGAACATGTGATAGACCAGCCTGTTTAATACTAGCAAGTTTTTCTAATAAAGCATCTCTTTCTTTAGTAATCTTTTCTAATTCAGACACCTTACATCCTAACTTCCATTCACTTAATTTTAATTGATAATCTTGTTGCTCATATTTTTCTCCCCAAGCCATTTCATTATTTTCATGTGTTAATATTTTGGCTTCCATTGACTCTAAAGTTAATTGATAACCAGCTACCTCAGACCTAGCTGTTCTACAATTATCTCTTTCAGTCACATAGTCTTTAAGCAACTTTTGATACACATCATTACACTTAGAGCATACCTCAGAGACATTGGATGAACTTGGTGAAGTAGCTACCATAGCAATCTGAACAGGTTCATCTTCATCCTCCATGCTCCAGTCAAAGCTTCCAAGACCATCTCTTGATTCCAAAGCAGCATATCCTGGTTCCTCATCAAAAGCTGTGCTCCAATCAAAATCTTCCATTGCAACCATAGAATAGGTTACAGGTTCATCATCAAATTCACTGCTCCAGTCAATTTCAGCTAGATTTTCTTGAGCCACCAAAGCTTTTGGTTGTGATTCAGTAATAGGAACCTCTTTTCTTTCAACCTTGGGTTGTTCAATCATTCTGTTTGCTTGATATTTTGCAAACTTGCATTCCCTTGCAAAGTGTCCAAGCTTTTGACAATTGAAACATTCAATCTTGGATTTCTCAAAAGTTATACCCTGTTTGGCTTTGAAATCAATTCCCCTTCCTGTCTTGTTCATGAACTTCTTGATCCTTGCAGTGATCATGGCAACTTGCCATCTTATGTCAATCTCCTCTAAAGCATCTTCTTCAATCTGCAACAAGTCTTCTTGATAGGTAACAGGTAAAGTGGCTTGTTGAGCAAAGAAGGAACATACAACATCATCAGAGTTGGTGTTGTTTGTTGGTGATGGGTTGGGGGTAGTTGTGGTTGTGCAAACATGCTGTGTATCACCAACAGTCTTTGAGAAGGATAAGCAGTACTTTTAGTAGAAGTACTGCTTCTGTTTTCAAAAGACACAAAAGCTATGTTGTGAGTTTTCTGAGAACTGTGACCATTCATCTCTTGCTCGTACACCTTCAAATTGTTGTAGAGATCATCAAAGTCCATAGACTCCAATCCAGGTTGTCCTCTAATCATGGTAGCAACCACATGCCAGACAGATGGCAAACTCCTTAAGAACTTCAAATTTGCATCTTCAACAGATACCTCTGCTCCATACAGTTCTAGCATACTAAGTAGATTTTGGAATCTGTCATAGGCAGCATCAAGACCTTCTCTTTCACCAACAGTGAAAGTTTCAAACTGCTGCTTCAATAAGTTTCTATGCATCTTCTTTGAAGCATCATTACCTCCAAATCTTGTCTTGATCGCAGCCCACAATTGCTTTGCATCCTTAGCATCATGGAACTTTAGTAGGTGACCATCAGGAATAGCAGACAACAGTATGTTGAGAGCCTTATCTTGATTTCTCTTTGTAGCTGCTGGCAAGGTTGGTTGAGGTGGTTTAGGTTGTCCTTCAACTTCTACAGGTTCATCAAGAACAACATTACCATTGACAATTACATCCCATAGAGCATGGTCAGTAATAGCAAGGTACTGCCTCATCTTCATGCTCCAGAGATCATATTCTCCCTTCTTGATGATAGGAATTCTGAGTGAGGTGATGGATGGGATTGGTGCAGCTTCAGTCGACATCGTTTAGGGTTTGTTGTTAAATCGGTTTTAAGGGTTTCTTCTTAATCAGAGTCTCCACACAAGCTCTGATACCACTTGTTGGATCGATATACTCTGACCAAACTAACTTGTAGCTTGTCTAAGGGTTTAGTAACCTTGGATAAATCCAAAACTACTAATATTGAAACGCTGATATACTTTGTTAAGTATGCGGAATCTACTTCAACAAAGCTAAGAAGAATTAACACAAAACTTTGATTATATTAAACCTTGAACCTGCTTACTTTACACAGATTCACTAACAAACTCTAAACACTAATACTCTAATAATCGACTAATACTTTTCTCTAAAACTTCGTATGAACTTGTATCTCTAATCATATCTCTAATGTCAACCTAGGGATCCTTTTATAGGCACAAGGAAAACCCTAGTCGGTTTACAATACTTGAACGACAAGTAATTCTAATTATAATCTAATAATAACTCTAAGAACATTCTAGAATTACACATTAATCCTTAAACGTGTTTGCATATCAGTCCTTTATCTTTAGCAGTACTTTGACTTCTTTAGAACATGAGCAGTACTTTGACTTCTATCGAACAGTACTTTGACTTTCTTCATGTAGCAGTACTTTGTAGCCCAACAGTTCTTACCTTGAATAGTGTTTTGAAACAATTGTGTATTGCTTGTAACTGAGTTGATTTTCTAAGTTACTTGCTTTTAACCAATAATAGGCAATGGAACTTGATATTCTACATTGCTTTTTGGTCTTTTACACTTTACACTTAACAAAGGTAGTAATTATAGAAACCATCTTTTTCGACACACATATATATAGGGCCGTCCGGTGAAATTTGATGACCTTATGTTAGAATTTTAAAACGGGCCTTTTAAGAGTGTTGGGTGTCATGGCGTTGGAGACGGGCCATCTAACGGGGCCAGGCACCATGGCACTGTTGGAATATGTGAATCATAAATAATACTATAAACACATAATTCATCAAAGATCACGCAGCGGAATGGATCTACATAACATATAATTAATTAACATAAAATTAAATAGACACGTACCTTATTTGATTCCTAGCAAGAACAAGGAATCGGATCTCACAAGAACAAGATATATAAACCCTAATTGGATTTATATGGATCGAACACCACCTAAAGTCACAAGCTAAAATAAGCTTGTTACTCGTTCTTGTACACACGAGATACTAGCGTTCCAATGGGAAAAGCTAGGTTCAAGAATCACAAAACAACCAAACACTTTATTGCAATACTAAGATTCAGCAAATCCTAGTGGATTTAAAAATGGCCGATCGGTTCAATCCAAGAGGAAGGAGAAGAAGAGAAGTTTGGCTAAGTTAGGGATTCAAGATTAGGGAATAACCAAATACAATGGGATTGTATTTATAGGCTAACCCTGGCTTGTTCCCAAAGCAACCAAAACCGACCCATAAACCCCTAGGGGTATGTCGGCCAAATCTAATCCCAAAATAGGGATTCTAGATCCTTCTCTTCCTTTTTCACATTTAGTCCTTTAACGACCGTTATTTCTAACTCCGTTAAGTACTAACTGTCGTTAAGTATTATTTTGTGAAATGAATAAATATAAATATAAAAATATATTTAATTTATTCAAACCATTGGAACTCTCACGTATTGTGTGCAATCCCGAGTCTCGGGTTCGAAACCGGACATACAAATATTAATTTATATCCACAAACTCTAACAGCTCCCACTTGGATATTCATTAATATCGTAATGACATGGGCTAGTCTAGCTTAACAGATCCCAATGCCCCCAGCTCGATCCGAGTATGGTTTTCCTGGAAAAACCACGTGATGATATTATCATCATACTTATCCTTTTGTTGCTAATACCGCGTTAATATGGATATGGATCTAAGTCATTCCATAATTAACAATAGTTTCTCATTTATACTTAATTGATCAAGATTACCAAAACATCTGAACGTCTTCCAGATAGACTTTGGGCGTGGCCACGCAAACATCTTGTCAATCCTACGAGTGGCCGAGCAGTATTAAACTTCAACACAAAGTTGAAGGAACAAATCCTTTATTGACTACGAGCGTGACCCTCGAACTTTGCATCACCTCTGAAAATAGCCCTTATAACTACCTGTTACGGATAGCGTTAGACTACCTTACAGAAAATGAGCTACATCCTCGGCAGTCACCTGGTATCTCAAGTCTGAGGATAAATATTCATGATATACTTGATGACGACGATCCATAAAGTATAATTATGTGGTTGGGATAAGTCCTATATTCAATTTATCCAATATTGAATATCATGTGATATTGGTGTCTCAACCTTACAGTACATTCTACCAATCCTCACATTTGTCTTTATTTAATGATATTCCCATATCATTAATCGACAACGGACAATTTAGAATAACATAAGTTATTCACAGATTTAAACATGCAAATATAGGATACAATATTAATAAATGATAATAAACGTTATCCGCACTTTATTCCATTAAAATAATATTGCTTTAATATCCCTTATCCAAATACTAACTAGATCAATGCATGACAATTCTCATTAGTGAATTATGCCACAAGTCATGTTCCACATACTTGTTGACAAGACATAAATCAACTAATGTTGATCTATCGGAATTTTGAGAATACTTATTTCATATAATGAAATTCTTGTATGTGTGCATTCATCTATCTAGATATTGCCACATACTTCATAAAATGCGTGACATCCTCATGCACGAATTTATGACAATTAAACTACCAAACCTTGTAGTTAAAGTATTCTAATTCTTTATGTATAATGCAACTATGCTCATATTGAGCATAACTAGTATACATGGTCTCCTAATAAGGATGAGCTCCCACCATGACTAGTATTGAGTGTCATCTCAATCTTACCAGCATCATTGTATCAAACAACAATATGCTCTTTTAAAGTTCCGTAAACTTTAACATTCATCGTGTAATGTTTTGATATCTCCAAATCTATCAAGATTTGTCAACTATATCAATCATGCAACAATATGCTATATGGTTCTCATTTAGAATTTTGGAGCAAATCCAGGCTGAGGATGTAAATTCTAAACCATATTTATTACACTTAGCTATCTAATAATTTCCAATTAGATACTAATGTTGTCAATCATCTTGCATCCAAGCATGATACAACAAGCAACATGATGTACATGAAAAATCCTTGTGTCAAACTTAGATTTTGTTCATGTCATATTTTTCCAAAGATATGTTTCTATTTATACCTTCTAAATAGAATATCATGTTCTTTTAGAATCAATTATTTACCGCTTATGTTTATGTTCAAATAAACACATACTTCAAGGTTTTATTTTCTATGTGAAGTTTCATTCCTAATAAGACTTAACATTTAATGTTAACGTCAACGGAATGTTACTTCCCATATGTTATACAACATATATGAAATAAGAAAATAAATGCATCACTCCCACTAGCTTTCAGGAATATTAAGAAATATCTTATTTTAATTATAAATCAAACTAGATTTAATAACTAAAAATAAGTATATCTTCTAGATGCATGCATTAATCCATTTTCAAATGATTTGCATTTTGTATACTTCTAAAGATTATTTGAATTCAAATACTCATTTCAATTACTTTTCGTCCTCGCTCAAGTAATTACACAAGAAAGAGTTTTGACATTCCATTATTAATTTCATATAAATGAAACTAATAATGACAATCATAATCTTTATATATTTAATGTGCTTAGAAAGAATTTCAATCACATTTAATTGCTTAATTGTGATTGATAATCTTTTCACATATTAAATATGTATACAAATTTTGTCCATTATGATTTCTACACAAGAATTTAAATCTCTAGGATTTTCATTTCCATTGTAGAAATTCATTTCCATTCTATAGTGTTACTATAGAGTCTAAGATTAACTACGTTTCCAAACTAGTTATCTTTTTGGACTGCATCTAATTATTCATAGTATGAGTAATTTGCCAAATAACATTTGCAATTTATTAACAGGCATATCACGATCCTGTAACTCATAACCCTTAACATATTCTACAAATATTTGAGATATCTTTGTGGATCTATGAATTGAGAATTTCATCATCTTTGAGATTTAATACTAACATGTTAAATCCTCATTATGATTTTGCTAGCATATTTAGAAGATTATGTATCTTGTAATTTTTTATCTTTTTAAGATAAAACTCCCACTCGCCTTTTGCAATTTATAGATTATCTATAAATGCTTAGCAAATAGAGCAACACAAAACTTGTTCTCTTTTGGGACTTTGTAGATACATATTGACAGTTCCTAACCTTAATTTGTTAATTATCCTACTCAAAGGTAGTTTAACAAATTCTGAACTTCAATTTTAAGACTTAATGTGATTCAACACATTCCATAATCAATGGTGTCTTATTAATCTTCTAGGTTGGAGTCTAATTGAGTATTTTCAATCCATACTCAATTTCTAACCTTGATATCTTTTAGGAAGATTAGAAGATATAATTATCTTTAATCAAACAATTTTTCAAGAGTTTGATTTTCCTAACTGAACATACCATAAATACTATGTATTTCATTAGGATTAATATTGTAAGATAAATATATTTCAGTTTTGGCTTACTTATTTACCAACTAAATCACTTTAATGGTACAATAGATTTTCCAAGCCAATTGCATAATTTATAACATAAGTGCCTTTTAGCCCAAGCCACTTAATTTCTATGTCTTACCAAAAAGACATAAACTGTTATAATCCCAATGTACGTTACAAATCATTGATCAACTCAATGACTCCTTGTATATGTCTTAATTAAAAAACATAACAATATAACGTCTTACTTTGTTATAAGTCTTAAAAAGACTTCATATTTATATCTTTATACTAAAATATAAATATGCATAACTAAAGTAATTATGAAACCCACAACTTGGTTTCAATAGTATTTCAAGTTAATTTATTACTTCATATATTTTTGTCATTCCAAGAATACATAAACATTCAAATTTGAAGTAGTGTAAGATTACTTCATTTATTTATGTCGTTACTACAATACATAAATATTTATATTTGAAGTAGTCTTATTGTCATATCGACACTTGTTCTAATAATTATCTAATTTTAGAAACTTGTAAATTAACATAGTTTAATCACATCAGCTGAGGCTGCAATGATGAAAGTATGTAATTTACCTTGTCATTAATATCTAGTAATGAAAGTAGATATTAACTCCAAGTGTTCTATAAATTAGTATGTATAAAACACATTAGAACATTGATCTCTTACCTTACAGTCAAGAGAACCCTATAAATCATATTCCTTTATGTTGTTGCTTGCACACAATAAGATTTTCTCCCACTTGTGCATGGAACAACATCACGTATCAGATAAACAACACGTCAATAGTTTGCTTATTTGATTAATATGATTTGTGTCATAGATAAAAGTAGATATAGAATCACCTCGTCTAGTAAGGAAACGTACACGACTATCCTTAATACCACAAGTGTCTATAATTGGAAAGTATTTTATCTCAAGAAATTCTAGAGATAATCCGGGTTACTACCAAGACTTGTAGCTCCCACTGAATTTAAGATCACTACATGAACTCATTATTCAGTAATTACAACACAATGCTCCCACTGGGTTTGACAACATTGTAAGTGTTGCATAACCAGTAAAAGCAAATAGCGTGCTGTTTACTTTCTTACACCTTTGATGGATCCCTTACGTAACGTTACTAAGGTACTTCAAAGAATGTATTCTACTTTGTGAATGATGGAATATCCATCAATGCAATTAACTTGAAAGAATTGGGTATGCAATTTCTTCCTTAGTTAGGTCTACCATCCCCATCATGGTATGTAGCACATTTAAATGGTTAAAGCACAATAACTAGATCAAACATTCTAGTTTGCCTTTTACCACTTTTGCGGTAATTAGTCTAGTTTCTAATTTAATAACTCCTAACCATGCAATTTCTTAAGAAATTCGCCATGAGTTATTTCTTAGAATTTAGACAATTCTAATTATCCTATCATACCTTTCTCATCCATGAAAAGGAATATGATTAAGTCTCACTCTTCACACGGAAAGTGGACTCGGTTTATTCTTTTCAGTAAAAATTGACTCTATCCAAAACCCCTACGGGTGTAGATCAATTTACTACTAAAAGAATATCCCATGTTTACGGTTTTAATGTTGCATTAAATACATTAAAAGAATTTTCAAAATTCAATTTTAGTATTTTCGATAATAACTTTTCAAGAAAATTAAACACCCACGGTAAATAAAATTTTACCATTTAATTTTATTGAAAAATAGGATCCAAATTGACGTCGTTTCATCACATCAGCTTTGGCTGCTAGCAATGAAAGTACTCAATAAGGTAGAGCTGCACTCAATTGCCAATATACAATTGCAATTCCTAGAATCATGGGACTTACATTATATTGCCAACATCAGTTGCAAAATGTAAACATGTTTCATCCCCAAATCTTTATGCCTTGGCGCCGTCCCATTACATCAGCTTTGGCTGCTAGTAATGAAAGTGCCCAATTAAGTTCACCAACTTAAGAAACTGTAAATTGACGTCGTTTCATCACATCAGCTTTGGCTGCTAGCAATGAAAGTACTCAATTTACCCTTAGACAACCACCCTTTGAAAACATCACATTCAGCTTTGGCTGCTAGTGATGTAGGATGAAACCTTAGGTGTTTCTTTTTGTAGTTGGTTGGCATATCACTTAAATTTAAGGGTATTATGTTTTTGATGTATGTTATCAAAAATATGTACAAAGATGTCATGCATTCATCTTTGTATCATATAAATTTTCTACAAAACTGTTTACTCATTCGTAAGCTCAAATCATCAAAGTTTTTAATTGAGGCGTTGAGCAAATTACAACATTGCCTTAAGATGCTTCGTACTTTTTCATGGTGTACTTGGTAAGTCTATTATTGACGCACAGGCGAGCGGAGGGGCAAACGTCCGCCGAAGCTAATTAAAAACGCGCCCCTTTAAGGTCACAATTTAATGCGAACCAACCTTATACCCACTTTATAGTTTGTCAATAATAGGTCCGCCGCTTCGACCACTTTTGTACAGTCACATCAATCAACTTAAAACTTATGATTTTCTTGCTTAAAACATTTATGTAGTAAATTATTAATTGCTAGTCTCGCCTGGGAGCAAATTACCGTGCGAAGCGAACCACTATCGGCACATAAGACTTGGCAATTAAATGGTTTACTACAAAGGTTTCATAGTTATTAGGTTCATTTATTTTTATTTGAAAAATTATCCTCTTTGTTGTTGCAATCCATCATAATTAAACATACAAAGAACAAGTAATTGAAAAAATAAATAAACACTAAATAACACGTATATGATCATTAACAATATCATATAGCCACATGCAAACCTTTTTGATAAATCCTATTAATTATCTATATGAATTTTAATGTATCTAATTAACAAAACTCCCATTGGTTTTCGAGCTCATTGTGCCCAATGGACCACAGACGCCTAATAGCTTGGCCGCGTAAGTTTTAATTAACTAGATACCACATTGCACATAACCGATTTTAATTAATATGTTAGGGTCTTCCCTAACTAAAGATCTATCATAAAAAACATGTGGCACATTAACAACAAATCATTCCATGACAAAATATGCAAGATTTTGTCATGGATCCCATATAGCACTTAAAATCATGTTACACATATTTACAAGCCTATATAGTACGCAATCTAATTAATTAATTAATGACATCACATAAGGTATTCATTAATTAATCCCTAAAAATTGCATGCAATCCTAGGGTTTTCTACAAGTTTTCTACAAAAACCAAACTAAAACCCTAAATTTTATAAATAGGGTGTCGACCCACTTTAGGGTTTTCAAGAAAAAAAAAAAAAAACCCTAGATCATTAATTGCATGTATCTAATTAAAGATTCAATTTTTAAGGTTTTATGTAATTAATTACATGTTAAAACGCGGCTCATGATGCCACTGTTGGAATATGTGAATCATAAATAATACTATAAACACATAATTCATCAAAGATCACGCAGCGGAATGGATCTACATAACATATAATTAATTAACATAAAATTAAATAGACACGTACCTTATTTGATTCCTAGCAAGAACAAGGAATCGGATCTCACAAGAACAAGATATATAAACCCTAATTGGATTTATATGGATCGAACACCACCTAAAGTCACAAGCTAAAATAAGCTTGTTACTCGTTCTTGTACACACGAGATACTAGCGTTCCAATGGGAAAAGCTAGGTTCAAGAATCACAAAACAACCAAACACTTTATTGCAATACTAAGATTCGGCAAATCCTAGTGGATTTAAAAATGGCCGATCGGTTCAATGCAAAAGGAAGAAGAAGAAGAGAAGTTTGGCTAAGTTAGGGATTCAAGATTAGGGAATAACCAAATACAATGGGATTGTATTTATAGGCTAACCCTGGCTTGTTCCCAAAGCAACCAAAACCGACCCATAAACCCCTAGGGGTATGTCGGCCAAATCTAATCCCAAAATAGGGATTCTAGATCCTTCTCTTCCTTTTTCACATTTAGTCCTTTAACGACCGTTATTTCTAACTCCGTTAAGTACTAACTGTCGTTAAGTATTGTTTTGTGAAATGAATAAATATAAATATAAAAATATATTTAATTTATTCAAACCATTGGAACTCTCACGTATTGTGTGCAATCCCGAGTCTCGGGTTCGAAACCGGACATACAAATATTAATTTATATCCACAAACTCTAACAGGCACCATGGCACAACCATGCTACCGGAGGTGACTCGCACCATAGCTTGAGCCAAGAACTTGGCATGCGCTAGAAGTTGCATTTCCATTTTTTTAAAATGACTTTTGTATTTAAATGGGTTTTTTGATTTACAAAATGTATGTGTTGTGTGTGTGTTGTGATATAAATGAGGAGGAAGACGAATTAGTGCACATGGTTACTTTTTTATTGTTTTTATTTTATTTTAAACATTTTAGAATGTTGAACTTTAAGCTTTATCCTTTCTTTAGAATGAAAAATTTGATAAAAATTTGATAAAAACAATAAACAATAAAGAAAGGATAAAAATTTTAAGCTTTAAAATTTGATAGTTTGTAATATGTTTTAATGTAATTGTTCGTAAAAGTTATTAGAAAGTTATAAAATTTCTTATTTTTGTATTTTTATTTTAATGAATGAAAAATTAGTTGGTTTGAAAGATGGAAAATAAAATAAAATGGTGGGTTAGAAAAGGGGCGTTTTGACTTGAGCCATAAGAGAGGGGGTTTTTGGTGTGTGAGTGAAAAATGGTGTTCTGTTGAGGTGGTAATGTGGCATGACGTGACACCCAAAAGGGGCCATGGCTTGAGCCATGGCACCTGATGTTCTAACATTGGAATTGAAGTATATGCAAAAATAGTGAACTGCAATTAGATCATGCTTTTATTTTTATATCGATCAAATGATACATCAAATCTTCTTCAAGTTAAAAAAAAATCTTTTACTAACCTCCTGAAAAGGGAGGGCTTTACATGGTTTGAGTTTGTGTGGCGGTGGGTTCAAACCTCGTAGATTAGTCGGCCAAAAGGTCGGAAATCATCGTTACAAAAAAAAAAAAAAAAAAAAAAAAGGAAAAAAGAAAAAGAAAGAAAGAAAAAAAGTATAAATGTTGGGGTTTTAAAATATTTTATGATTATCTATAAAGTTCTAAGTACTTTTTTTATAAGATAAGATGTCATGTAGGACTTACTTAAAAATTATATCAGTCGATAACGTTTACTTTTCTAAAACAATCTTTAACGTTTACTTTCTCAAAAACAATATTCCCAGCTAAAAATATAGTTTTTCATGAGATATGCATTTTGTTTAAACTTTCTAACCAAATCATGCTTCACATAAGGGTAGAGTTTAAAATCATAAATATTAAACACAAGAGGGTTAAAGTGAAACTTTTATGAGAAACATGAAAATAACACAATTTATAGGCCCCCGCACTTTCTTAGGTCTTTGGGTTTGTCTTCCTCACCAAAATCCTATACTCAATTTCTATCATTAGAGCACAAACTTAAAGTATGTATTGAGGTTTGGTCTTGTAAAGTATTTGATAGATTTGGTCTTCATTCGTAGTTCGCTTGCGTTTGTAACTTATGGAGATTTTTGTTTGGAAGTTTGTAGTTTGGCATTCAAATTTGGATCGTTTAGTTGTTTGAATTTGTACCGTAATCTGTATTATATAATTGGGTCATTACAATTATTATCTGTATCATATTTGGGGCGTTTGAATCACAAGAGCCCGTTCATCAATTTATTTATTAACTTGAATTTGTTTAATACTTGGATAATAAATTTGATGTTTGGACCGTAATTTTTATTAAATAAGTGGGTCATTAGATTAAATTTGATATTTGAAATTTGTAGATAGGTTTGGTATTTGAAGACTTGGATTTAGTCGTTTGGATTTTGATCGATCGTTTGGGAACTTGTCAGTTTGAAAATTTGGATCTTCGTTTGTGGGGCTTTTGAAGTTGGTTGCCTGAATTTGTTTGTCTTTGTTGATGATCGTTTGAGCCGATTTGTTTATTTTTGACCGTTTTAAATTTGTCGGTTAACATTTAATTGTTCATTTTGAAGTCTCAGCGTTTGTTTTGGATCGTTTTTGGAATCGATTGTTCGTTTTGAATTAGGCTATTATCTCTACTGTTTGGAAATTTGAATTTGAAATTTGATTTGGAACATGTAAAGGAGTTTAAGTCACGGTGGATATTGTTAGAAAAGTGACTTAAACTCTATAAGTTGTCTGGTAAACTTAGTAATTTGTTTTACAAGTTTGGTTAGAATTAAGAAACTATTCTATAATTGTTAGTTTAGCCTATAAATAAGGATTGATAGCTTTAGAAATCTTTTTACTTTAGAATTAGAATTTTGTGTTTGGTATCTTTGAACTTGGTTTTGTAGTTGGTTTGATAATTTGAAAAAGACTTCCACTTCGTTTGATCGATTTTGTTTCGTGCGTTTGATTACAAGGGAGTTCTTTTAGGCTGGATGCAGTAATACGAATTGATCGATTGATTGAGTCGGTCTTAGTCGATCGCCCCTAGTGTGGTGAGTCGATCGATTGCAATATTGGGAGATTGGGGTCGCAAACCCGACTTCGATCGCTTCTTTTTGTGTGTGTGTGTGTGTGTGTGTGTAGTATTAAATATAAAAGTTATTTTTGTAGGGTATGATCTTTTTAGTGTAGGTCGCCTTACAGTGGCAACTAATCGCTGGAGAGATAAAGCTGTCGTGACAGAGAAAATGAGAATGATTGACCCTCCTTACTGCATCCGGCCTTAGTACTTTTTGATAGTAAAGAATGGATCATTTTTGGAATTTGCTTTATAGATATTTTTAAGATAAATGTTGTTTTGCAAATTATTTTGTTCTATTTTTCCTTTTATATTCTTTTTTCATAACCCATTTTCACGCTTTTATTATTATTTAGAGTAAACTGCAAAAATCAACCTTGTGGTAATGTGGTTTACTCAAATTGCATACGTAGTTCATACTCTTTTGAAAGTGCAACGATCGTCCCTACGGAGAACTTGGGTTGTATATTCGGTCCCTGATCGAATTTAAATGACTAAAATACTCTTTGGCCAAAGGTAAAGAAGACAAAGGCATTTTAGTCATTTCATTTTAATCAATGACAAAATTAGCAACTCAAGATTCCTCATGGGAACGATGCAAGCATCTTCGAAAAGGTAAGAACTCTGCCTACTATTTGACCAAATCACAAGGACGATTCTCGCAATTTTCTCTATAATTTATGATAACTTATCTTTATTAAAAAAAAAAAAAAAAAAAAAAAAAAAAAAAAAAAAAAAAAAAAAACTTAGCTAATACACACCCCATGGTTAATATGAACTCTTACCCCTTTGGGTGATATCACTTGAACACAACTTTATGGTGGCTGAAAAAAAAAATTTCTATTATAAATCACTAACAACGATCTTAATAACAAACATGAACCATGATAGGCCGTTCTTAGCACGGCCAAAAATACATCGCTAGTATTACTAAATCTTGACACACATACCATGTGGACTTCGCCAACATCACAGTCGAAATAATGTCGAAAAGAAGAAACAAAAACTAAACCTAGATTTATTCTTTTGATTGAAAAGAAGAAAACATACCCATTGTGAAACCTTATTCCTTTGCGCTTTGCTCCACCATTGACGATTGTGTCGCTCTAGTTCCAGCCCTTCATATTCTTGCATGATCATCTAGTACAAAGTTAATTATAAGCATAGGTGGTAATGTAATTTAAATCCAGCAAGAAAAGAAAGTAAGCAACATACAAACTCAAACTATTACCACAAACCTGACTCACATCGGAAAGTAATACAAATTTCATTGAAAAAGATGGCAACTGCGTGCCAAACTTTGTACGTATCAAATTATCTTTTTTTATTATATATACACGGACTGCGTAATCTTTCCTTATTGTATGTACTATATGGATCGTATTAAATGCACCAAACTAAGTGATAATTCTATTGCGTGTACTATATGACCGGTGTCACACCAGCAATAGCACACACAATAGTAAGATTAGACAGTTTGCTTGTTTTATAGTAGGAAATAAATTGGAGTGATAGACGCTAAATAATTTTGTTGACAAGTTAAGACACATTTTGTTTACCAAATCAAAAGAAAAAACAATCACACATTATATAGAAATTATAACTTAAAAAGTTGTTACAGAACCAGATCAATACATTCGCAATTCACTTGCACACACCTGATAAGATTTGTACTCATAAACTTCGGTTGATTATCACACTTGGTACAACTCAATCAGTACTCTCGAGTTAAACACTACAAAGAGTTGGTTTTTAGTTTCAGATTTGACATCAAACATAACTAACGATAACAAAATGCATCTCTTCCAACCAAACCGGTCTCTACTTGTTTATTTCTACACTCAGATGCAAACTATTTCGCATACAACAAACCATATATAAAGAATTCACACAACAAACTCAAATTTACAAGTGTTCTTATCACAACAGTTAATGATATGCAACGAAAGCTTTGTTACAGAACTACACAACGTGTGCAACAAAAGCTTTGTTAACAGAACTACAGAAAGCATGCAACTTACAAGCCAAATTCAGCAATGAGATCTAAAAAACAAACATTGCTGAACATAGTTTTATTCGTGTGGTTCTTAACTACTATCAAGCGTCTCAATAGAGTTTAGAAGCAAATATTCTCGAGCTCAGTGTCCATAATGTTAGAAACAGTTTTAAGAAACACAGCCTCATTCATTCCTTTGACGATGGAATCGTGGGCTTTCTGAACGATCTTCTCAATCATGGATTCTTTGTCTACTGTTTCTCTGCACATGATTTGACCAATCGCAAAAGGTGAGAGTCCTTTTGCTGAACCTTTTTTAAGTAGCATAGTGGAGATACGAAATGTGCGTGCACATTCTAGTGAGAGGTCCCAACCGTATGAGCTCAAGAGTGCTATGTCTTGTTCTGCATCTAATGAATTGATGTAGTCGAGAACTTCTTGTGAATACGGTTCGCGTGCTTGTGGCCAGTATAGCCAATCAAAGGTGCAATCTTTGAACTGAAAAGATATCAAGAAATTGAAAGTTGTGAAGTTAGTGTCTCAGAACTTCAATCTTTTGTTGAGTAGAACAAAAGAGTCCCCATAACTGCCCGACCTCCAACCGGCTAAATAAGTAAAGGAACTCAGTGTTATCAAACTCTTTAAAGAATACAAATTAAACTGGAACAATGGTAGGCCACAGGGTAGTGAATAATGCAGCAATAAGGCCCCTCAAATATTCAAATTTACGAGTTATGTAACAAGAAGGTCATCGCAAATATTCAAAAAATTCCATTAAGACGACCTAACTAGCTGCTAATTAGTCAAGAAAGTTGAATATGACAATCAAGGTTTTTAATGATACAACTACGTTAAATATGTAAATCTTTAAACGGAAAACAGATGAGAGAAAAGCAGGTAAGAGTGTCTCAAGAGTCTACTTTTGTCTGTGACTAATAGCCTCAAGAGACAAAACTTTGAACCAAAACCGACCCATATATACAAAAAAGTTCTCAAGGCTTTTGAAAATGAAACTATATGGACAGCATGCGAATCCTAAAATCAAAAAGGGAACAAGAAATGCATGTTATAGTATCCAGGGACAAACGATATGACAAAATGGCATGTGTAACGGATCTAATGAGTAATTAATCGGTCAAGAGAGTCGAATATTATCAGAAAAAAGGAACAAAGATAAAAGAGCAGTAAAAATTCTTACATTCTCAGGCAAGCAGTAACCATGATCAATAGGAATGAGCGCAATACGACCCTCTTCTCGGTTCATCAAAATATTCCCAGCATGCCTATCGGCATTCGCTGTCCTAATATCAAAAACTGTAATCTTATGAACCTCCTCAACTGGAAAATCCCTTGGACCCATATCCTCACAACTCCCACAGTTTTTAACAAACATCTGCAAAGACCCAACCTTTATATTCTCCACACCGCCATCATACCCTCGTGGATGATTAAACTCAGAACTCAAACACTTAACCATCACCGTAGGAAGTACACCAGCAAAACCCGACTCCAATTCATTCTTAATCCCTCGGGGCCCACTTAACGGATGGTCTAAAATATAAGCTGCAACTTCCCTCAAGGCACCTTCACCAACTTTAGTCCCTTTCTTTAACCCTTCACTGTTTTTCGATAAAGGTAAGCCTTGAGGATTATTAACCGCCATCGGTTCCTCATCCATCGGTTTAAACACACCAACATACTTATTTCCAGAAGGATGCTGCATAAAATACGCACCACCCATCCCCTCACTGGCTCTTATCGGTTTTTTACATTGTTTCAACCCATCTGATACTAAACTCAACATATCCCATATAACACGCGGTATTTTCACATTAGGATTCACAATAACAGGCTGCAACAAGTAACCATCTTTACCAAAACAGCTCCTTTTCGACACATTTTTATCACCATAAACTAACTTTTGTTTCTTCAATAACAACCCTTTACAATTTTCAATCTTTAACTTAACTGACTTAACCGAACCGGACTCCAAAACATACATGGGAATCACTGATCCAGCCACAGCTAAGTAAATAACTATAGATTCACTCCGGTTCCGATAAAGACCGAAAGCCGACTCGTGAACCGGACTCAACGCAACTTCAACAGCTGACATTATACTAATCTAATCACTTATAACACCTTTTCACACATTTTAACCAAACCCCACAAACTTATTCCACCTAAAACAACAATTTAAACAAAACCCAATACTAAAAAACTAAAAAGATTCAATTTTAATCAATACCCTAATGCCCTTTTAACATAAAGACCCTTATAAACTTAAAGATCCCTGTATCAAAGGGCATTTTCGTAAATTAGCACCAAAACACAATTCACTCAAGGGTATTCAAATTAAACCAACCAATTGAATAAAAACACAAAAATCAGAGGCTAATTTGAAGAATTGAGCAAGTTCCTAAAATGGGTCTTTTTTATAACTTTTTGGGTGATTTGGGGAATGTGATGTGATTGATATGATATATGAAATTGGTGATGTTTTTAAAATTGGTTTTATGTGAATTGAGAAATGCGATGAATTGAAAGTGATTTGATTTGAAATTAGGATTCAATTTTGGGTTTTTTTTTGTGATGGTTTTTGATTGGGTTATATGATTTTGGAGGTGAAATATGGGTCGGGTCGGGTTGAGTGAAGAGCGGAATTAATAATTATAGCCGTTGAGTATGGTTTTTTGTCTTGACTTGAAACATGAAATGATGAAATGGTAAATGCTTTGTATAAACGGGTCTTTTGAGGGTCTTGCTTTTTTACTTTTGGAGTTTTGTATTCAGAAATAAATATGAGTAAATAATGTGGTGGTATAGCATAAGAACTAGTTTTCGGTATAGCCGTGTAGGTGTAACATAGTCGAGTCGAATCAAAGTGTCGGAGCTCGACTTGACTTGGTAGTATTTTGCTGAGCTCCAACTTCACTCGATAGCTTAGGAATCTTTATAAGAGAGGCTCGTGCTTGGCTCGGAAGATTGAAATTTGGCTTGAAAAATTCGATTTATTCTTCATGACATTTTAAAAACCAACTAAAATTGAAATATAAGATCAGTTTTAAATACGGCTTAAACTCGTCTCGAAAAACTCGATACATGTAAAAAATATCAAAACTTGAAGTATCTACATATAAACCGTTGAAAACAGTATATCACAAGCGCAAAAGTTCGAGGAGTACCGTGGAGTACCGTTTCATCGTGTTTACGCGAAAAGTAGTTTATAAGTTAGCGAGACGTCAAAAGTGTATTTTCGTCGATAAAAGTTATTTTCAAAACTAACAAGTGGTATCGTTAACATACGTATTTGCATGTGTTGCATTGTATCATTGCTTACATTGGATCACATCATTCATAATAGGTCGTGGTTAGAGACCGAGCTTTATTTCATCATATCCATTGTGATCATTGTTGCTATATCATATCAGGTGAGTTTTCATAGCCCCGTTTTAAATTGTTTATTGATTTCTAAACTCTCGGGGGAGAATACATTGCACTATTTTACATGCGGACCAAAGTATACAAACTCATTTACATTGCTTAAGTACATCATTGCCAATTTAAAGTCCCCTTTTATTTATCATGGACCGTTAATTGTAAGCAAGCGAAGGTGAGTGGATAGATCTATTGAGGGTGACGCCTCCGTTCGGGTTGGTAGCACCAACTGGTCAAACGAACGCATTTCATTTCATACATTCAGAGTGTTTGGCAAAGCACTCCCTTTTGGGGCATTTATATCAGTCTAGCTTCGGGGTCATGAGCTTAGAGCTAATGTATCATTTTTATGTGGCATGGATTTGTCATACACTTAATACTTGTGGTTACCGTACAATCATTCATTTACATAAACCTATGAACTCACCAACATTTTTGTTGACCATTTTTAGCAATGTATTTTCAGGTAATTAAGGTATCGCATGTTGGCTTGCATATGGACACATCATGGAGTCGCGGAGTCGACGCGTCTCACTTTACATTTTTATGCACTTATCCATCGTTTGAATTGTATGAACTCGTTTTATGAAAACTTGTTTTACCTTTTGGGACCTAGCTTTATAACTCTGAATGTTTTTAAATAATCAAACGATGTATTTTCTAAACGACACTTTAGGTCATTCAATATAACTGCAACTTTGGTGCTATGACCAGTCGTGCCCCTGAATGACTTATTTCGCTGCAAGTCACGAAATTTGGGGGTGTGACAGCATGATTTGGACCGAGGGTGTAACTCTCAAGTCCTGGGTTTAACTGTCACGCTATAGCTTGACCAAAATCTCCTCTACCTGTTGGTATGTGCTTAAACATATACCTTTTCTGTACCAAAACCGGACCCAAATAGACCAAAAACTAACCAATTATGCCAAATATTTTGTGTTTTTGTGTTTATGATTGTGCAGGGACAGATATTGAGAAAAAAGGACAAAAATCAAGATAAAACGGAAAACCGAGCACGGGATACGGAAAAGACTCAGAGCCGAAGCCGGGAGAGACATGTTTGGTCAAAAGTCAAAATTAGTCCTCAAAGATCCACCAAATGTCAGAAATCACCATTAGATCAACTTTGATAAATTGGCAAGATCAGCCCTTGATTTTCAGCAATTACACATTTGGTCCCTAGAATTTTGAAAACCCTATAAACACTTCCTTACCCGGATTTACTAAATCCAACCCACAACTAACTCAAAATCCAATTACCAAAACCGACCCACTTCACAAATACCACAAGCCCAACCATTTCTTTTAATAATAACCCCAAAACCCAACCCGACCCACAAAAATAACCCGGAGTCAAAGTTAAATAAAATACCAGTCAAACCCACAGATAAAACCCGCGCCCCAAATTATCACTTTCCCAGAAGTGACTGTAGCTAAAAACCCTAGAAAAGTTACCCTTACGAATTTACTAAAATTAAGGGTAGATTGGTCCAATCATTAGTTGTCAGGGGTGTCAGAAGGGCAGGAAACACACGAGTGGACACATGGCATGCTCCTATTGGACCGAACACCTCATGAATTTGATCCTACGGCTTGGATTTGAAGATTGGAGGGCAAGGAATGATCTAAGGGTGAAGATTGGCTGAGATAGCACACGGATTGCCAGCATGGACAACCCAGAAGCTTCTCCAGTAGGCTATAAATAGGAGACCTCCTCCTTCATTAAGATTCGTCCAATTTTTCATGTTATTAGAAGAATTTAGGCCATTTTATTATGTTTTTATTGTAATCATTTAAATTCCAGTATTGATTTTAATTCTGCCTTGTATTTCATCTTCTGATTAATGAATTCAGTTTTAGTTTTCTTTAAATCTGTATCTCTTAGCTTGTTTTTGATCTCAACTTAGCTTATTTACTCTTGTTATGTCAGCTTGATATTTTATAAATTTAGTTTATCAAAAGTTTTCTCTTATTAGTGTTTTATATTTCAAAAATTCAAAAATATTTACTAATATTCAAAAGCACAAAAATATTCAGAAATTCAGCTTCAATAAGCTGTTTTCTGTAGTATAGTAAACAAGCTTATATAAGCTCTGTAGCTTATTATAAGTTCTTGGTAGTTTTAAGTTGTTCTTATTTCACAAAATCCAAAAAAGTCAAAAAGTCAACATCAAAGGTCAAATAAGCTGTTTGATGAAAAGTTGTTCAGAAGAAGCTTGTGTGGGGTATTTGAGGCTTATTGGATAAGCCTGGGTGTTAGTTTATGGTATATCAATTCTGATTTCTTCATCAGAGATAACTTGTAAGCTTCTTTCTCATTAATAGTCCTAATAGCTTTTCTGCTTATACCTAGTTTATAGTGCTTATTACCCAGTGAAATTTGCTTTTTAGTTGTTTAGACACATAGATAATCTTAGATTAATCAGTAGTTTAGCTTTAATTTGAAGTAGCTAGATATTATAGCAATTTCAGTATTTTTACAGACTGTTTGGAACAGAGTTTGTTCTAGGAAGATTTAGCTGTTAGTGCAAATATTACGATATTTAAACTAAACGGTTTCTTCGGTTTTAATGATGACAAACATGTAATTTGTAATACATAACGTAAAATGCAAGTTACTTGTAAACACAAATCATCAATGCATACTTCATCAACACCTCCCGACGTCTCAAGTATGCTTCAACGAAGTCGTAGATTTCCATCCCGACATAAATCACTCAAGGTATGGACAAACAAATCTACTACTTGACAAATGATCAAAGGATTATATTTTTCTAAACTTCACATTTTTAATGTGACAAAACATTTTTTCAAAAATATATTTTACAAATTATTTTTGAATTAAAAAGAAATGTTTTATTTTGAAAAATAAATTTAAAACTCCCAACAGCCATTTTCCCCCCCCAAAACAGCTCCAACTTCCCCAAATAAACCTTCCCCACTAAAGACAAAAAAGGGAGCGTCCAACGGCACCTTTAAGTATGGACGGCTCCACTAAATTTAGTGGAGCCGTCGGGTATTTAGTGGAGCCGTGGGTCTGTAACGGTCAGATTTTCCCTTGCCTATAAATAGTGGACCATTCCACACTTCCAACTTGATTTTTCCAGTCCTTTTTCTCTGGTCTTATCCCTCTTCACTTAGATAACTTTCTTTGATCATTTGGAGAGTCTTAGGTTGTTTAAGAGTGATCCAATCATCCACTCAAGTGATCCTCTTCATTCCTCTTGATTAGCAAGAGAAGAACACAAAGTATCCTAGATACAAAGTGTTGTCATCCCTCTTGATTAGCAAGAGAAGAACACAAAGTATCCTAGATACAAAGTGTTGTCATCCCTCTTGATTAGCAAGAGAAGAACACAAAGTATCCAAGTAGATACAAAGTGTTGTCATCCCTCTTGATTAGCAAGAGAAGAACACAAAGTATCCAAGTAGATACAAAGTGTTGGAGTTGTTAGGTCTTGTAACATTTGTTACACTCTTGATTGTATCATAGAATACATCAAGATTACTTTTCTTTTGTGAGAGAGTGAGTCAAGATCATTGTGATCTTAAGAGATAGTGAAGATCTCTTGAAGCCATTGGGCTTGTGTGATTGATCATGTGGATCAAGTAGAGGTAGATCGTGGTAGATTGGTGCTAGCTAAGATTAGCACTCGACATCTAGCTTAGTGTCGGAAATAGGATAAGCGACGTGTATGGTGTAGATCGGGTAGATCGTGGTAGATTGGTGCTAGCTAAGATTAGCACTCGACATCTAGCTTAGTGTCGAAAAACAAGTTAAGCGACGTGTACGGTTTTCTCCGCCTAAAGGGAGTTTGTTGATTAGTGAAGTAACTCTCGAGTTGGGTACTCGGGGAGTGGAGTAGGGCGAAGAGGAGCTTCGTGACCGAACCACTATAAATCACCGTGTCCGGTTTGCGCCTTCTAACTTATCTCTTTACTTTCATTTCATTAGTTATCGCTTTATATTTATATTTGCATTGCATATGTGTTTGTGTGGCTTGTTGCTCATGTAGTGATTGATCATGTATGTTCCATGGTTTGATTGTGCATATGTTGTAGTTTACTATAGTCATCTCTAGATGCTATATACTCATTGTTGACACTCTTCATATTACGTCACACTTGATCGGGTGTTTGATACAAAAGTTTCAAGTTTTTAAATGGAAACGTATTCACCCCCCCCCCCTCTACGGTTTCCACAATTGGTACCAGAGCCACGTCGCTCAAATTTTTAAAACAAATGGTTTTCAAAATTGAGTACGATCCATGTATCAAATTACCCATGAAGGTGATAAAAATATGAAAAGTATTTAGTTACTTAATACTTACAAGTTTTGTTGTTAAGTATATGTTGTCATACTAGCTTGAAGGTTTTCTTAAATTGATAAAAGTTAGTTCTGTTCAAAAACTGATGTCAGACGTACGACACCGTTAAATATAACGGACGGCTCCATTAAATATGGACGGTACCGCTAAATTTAACGGTACCTTCGTCTGTTTTTCAGAATTCGGTAATTTTCAAAAATTCGTATAAAATCAACCGTAAGTCCGTAGGAGTCGTGCCACCTATCGTTTTAAACGTAATTGAGTCTACTTTCACTTAAAAATATTTTTAGAAAGTGATTGTAAAGTAAAATTTACGGATGTCTTTAATTCGTAACAAAGAGTCTTTTCCGGTCATGCCGATTGCACAAATTTTTTGTCAAATCACAAAGTGAACATCACACGTTGATGCATTCATGATTTCAAAGTGTTGAACTTGATCAAAAATCTTTGAAATGGGGAGGAAACAAATTCATTGTCAAATAAAATCAAGCTTAGTATACATTGTTATACATAATACACAAAATGACGATAAGTATTTTTGTGTGTTAAGCTAAATTGCTATTTGCTTATTATAGTTTTTCGGTTTATGCATTTATAAGGCTCATGCTAAATCACTTGCACTATATTAAGTAATTAGTTTGCATTGCATATAGGCATCAACCATTTGTCTTGCATTTGTTGCAAGTTCTTAAAATGGTTTAGTAACTTTCTTAGGAATAGAAACTAAGTTGGTAGATCATGTGTGTAGAAAGATATTGTCTTACACAATTATTTTTCCAAAGGTTTAAGTGTAAAAAGTATATCACCCCAAAACACTTAACACTTTCATAAAATCCGTAACATGATCTTTAAAACATTACATCATTTTGTCTTGTTTGACCATGGGTTGTCTAAACAAGATAAAAGGTCAATCTAATACATTAGTACTTAAGTAAAGAAAAATGTATTAAACTTGAATTGATCTAACACACATACAAAATGTTTTAGACATTTAGTATTTTACGTATGTTGTATAAAAATAGTTAAGATAATTATTTTTATACTAATGAGGTGTCGAAAAACTAAAAGTATTATACTTAATAATATAAATAGTTTTTTCTCAAATAAAAATAAATGACAATATCAAAGTAGTAACTTAATATGTCATTAACCTCACACATACAACTAGTATTAGAATAAATGGAACACACTCCTTAAATTTTTATTTTCTTTTTAAAAAGGAGTGATCGTGAGGGTCAAGAAAGATTTCGAGTACATATCAATTCATTATTCAAATTATGATTGATATCATCATCGAATCTAATTGACAAGTTTTCGAGTGTGGACATGAAATTGGAGTCATTATTTGTTTTGTTTCAAGATAACATCAAAACATGATGAAACATATTATCTTGAATCTACATACTCAATCACACTCGATTGTTATGAAAATAATGACGTCCTCTCAAGACAAAAATAATATGCATCGGATCTTAATTCACACTTGTGTTGAAGATGCCATATTGAGTCTCGTTGTCCAATAGTTGTGTTCCAAACATTAAACTAATATGTTTAAAAGATGCATAAAATACACAACTAAGTAGGAGTGACAACTTGGATGTTTCATCCGAAATATACAAGTAATTTACATTGCAGTGCAATTAGTAAATGTGTCTTTCCGAAAAACCAAACAAGAGCAAACAAACAACATATGTAAACTCTGCTCATGAACAACTCAACACTCAAAGTCACATGTCTAGTAAAAGTGTCATACATAATATGTTATTAACTATTATGTAAGTCATCAATCTTTGAGAATATCACATGTATTTCTCTTATCAAAAGATTGACAAAGGATAACTTATATCCTATGCATCTTATTTTCTTTGTGACATGAATGGTTATGTTACAAGAGAATACATTGCATCCTGTTAACAAATATAGGATATTAGAGTTGAATAATAACCTAATATGACATGTGTCATTTCATAAACAAGTAAAATTGGTCATACACTAAAACACTTGTTTCACAAAGCATTCTTAAGAGTGATAAGTTTCCTCTTAGAAAAGCATACTTGTTGAAATAAACAGTATGTCTCATTTTAAATAAAACACTCACAAAATCTATTGAGGTAAGTAACCTCTACTAGATTCTTTCCTCAAGTTATGCAAAGGAGCATTCTTGAAACACACACACAATGTAGTAGGTTCTACATTGTATCACATTAGAGTGTCTCTTGGTTCTAGGAAACCAAATAATGTTAAAATAACATGTAACAACTCAACAAACAAAGATGATGTCCAAGAGATTATAAAATACACCACCTTCATCAAATAACCTCTGAATCTCAAACACGAAATTAAAACATTTCGCTTGCCTTTGTTAGGAGTTGTGTAAGACATGTCATTCTCTTAACCGACTTTCAAAGTATGGTTAATTGAGTCATATTAGGCCATGTATTAGCGAAGTAAGCTAATATCATCTTTGCTACACTTCAATAGGAAAATATAGGAATTCGAATTTTTCTAACATGAGAATGACTACTGGAGAACCTATCGCACTAGAAATTCAATTTGACCTAACGGTTGAATTGCTTCCAGAAGAGAAGTTGGGTTCGTGTATAACCCGTAAAAATGGTCGTGTTTAGCCTTAATTGAGCACCACTAGTGATAGTCTCATACTCATTCTCTAACTTGAAAAACTTTCATTCCTACATTTGACTAGAGATAGTTTACATCGTTGAACTATATCTCCCATTAGGATGTCATCTTGAACAAGTAGTAATTAGGATCTGCCTTAGCAAACCTAGATTGCTTGCATCCCACATACGTGTTTCAAAATGATAACATGTTCTCGTAAGATATGGTTAAATGTCTTCATGATCTTAAATGCTAAATGATTATCATGTTTTGCATGATGTTTGCATTTATTCCTTATGTGCATTTTACTTGATTTACTTGTAAAGTTTGCACCCACACTATGTTCTTTTAACACATTAGGAATTAGGTATGCCCATCACTATGAACCCTTAGAAGTCATAGAGCCATACACTAGTGTCAAAACCCATAAGTCAAAGTAGTCGCGAAGTTACCCTAATTCCCCAGTCATCACTTCGCCTTCTTCCAAGTAATACACCTTTTTGTCATGGGAAGGTTAGGAACAAACCTAGTAGAACTCGGAGTAGGGTTGACAACTTAAATATTTCATCCGAAATATTCAAGTAAATTTAACTTGCGATCGCAATTGTTAAATGTCATATCCGAAACATCACATTCAAGCCTTTTAACAATGTATGTGAAAACGCTCATCCAAAGGACTCACGAGTTACTATATAAGTAATTAGTAGTTCCTTTCATCCTCGTGTGAATATACAGGTCTTAAGATCCCAAACCCTGCTGCAAATCAGCACCATAGGCCTAGCTTTACATCTTTCAAAACCCCATGAAACACTCACGTGCGAAGCACATAGAAATCCTTAAATCAACCAAACCTCTCAACCGAGAATCCCCTTACCATCTCCGTCTAGGTCTAGGAATGATGGAACATTTTCCATAAAACTTATGACTATTTAAATATTTCACTGAAAATATTAAAGTCATCTCTCGTACCCCTCCAATGACAACTTAAATATTTCATCCGAAATATTTAAAGTATATTTAATTTGCGAAATGCAATTAAATGTCATTTCTCGTGTCGAAAAGTCTCACTAAATCAGCGAGATTTATTCGTGAAATCCTCTTAAACTCCAATGACAACTTAAATATTTCATCCGAAATATTTAAAGTATATTTAATTTGCAAAATGCGATTAAATGTCATTTCTCATTCTCGATGAACGTTCATCGAATCCCGTTGGAGTCATTCATAAAAGAATTTATTCGGTATAAATTCTTTTAATCTAAAGTCCAGAAAAATCACAACATATGTGAATTTTCTTTGTCAAAAATCTTGCTTTCAATTCTCACTAACACCATCAAAACCCACTCGATGTAGTCTTGAACCTAAAACCGTATCCTATCAGAATAGATTGTATCTATCATCTGATTCCTTAGCCTTTTCCCTCCCACTTCCGCATGGTACTAAACACTACCAATGCTTCCGCATCCCACTCACCTTCCACACACCTCAAGCGAAAAACCGCTAGGATAAGTTGAGATAACCCCACTAGAACCTTGTCACCAACCTCACAACCCTGAAGATTTTATCTTCTTAACCCTTAGGATATCTCCTAGTAATCGCATGCCTCATCATAATATTCTATGAATATTCACAATGATTGAGAAGAGCTACGTGACTTCAAAGGTGAAGTTTATCGTATGCTATCCACCACTTTGTCATGACGTTACTAAGCTCATCGCTTTCGTCAACGTTTGTTTTCCTCTTTATCTTTTACATCTTGTCCGGATGGTCATAGATTGAGGGGAGCGAAAACACACTCATATAGTCTTTCACCAAACACTCTCAAGAACACACAAATGTGGTTCTTATTCCCTAGGAAACTTCCATTTAGCTGCCCAGAACTAGGCTGCACAGGAAAATTCGTGACTTCCAGGTCACGGTACCGTTAAATAGGCCACGGTACCATTAAATTTAACGGTACCGTGTGGTATTTAGTGGTACCGTGCCTATGTTTGACGAATTTTCACTGTTTCCTTTAGATCCCTGCATCCCTAACCTCAAACCTGCAAAATTTTGCAAACTCACATACACCCTAGGATTCTTTCACTACACCATAGGACTCTACCACCAACTTTTAGTTTGAATCCCACAACCCTTGCCTATAGAAGGCCTCACTATTGCAAGCTTATCTTGCATCATCACACTCAACCCTCATAGCTACACTTCACTCTTGACAGTGATAGTTAGTCTAAGAACCTTCAACCTATATATCATCACACCTAAACCTTATAACCCTCAACTCATCACACTCAAACCTTACAACAACCTTCAATCCTCACAAACACATGAAACCCCGTTAGAGATATCCACCAACAATCCTGTTAGGATCACATACACCTTTTCTTTTTCCCTTTTGAAATATATCATGCATCTCATTGTCAGTGCAAACGATATATTAACCTAAACCATCCTTTCCCACCTTTCCTCAAAGGGCAAAACCAACATCTCCAACCACATCATCATCATCCTTTAGGATTCCTACACCCTCACCTCCACCAAGTCCACCACAACCTTTAGCTATCACACTAACCCTATCACCATCAAACCTCTTTGGACTTGGCACCAACACATCATCCTTATCACTATCACCATCACCACAACCACTAATGGGTCATCCCATTATTTATCCCCAACAACCACATAACCCAAGTTGTCCTTGTTGTCACCACAACCAACACTCTCCCACCTTATGGAATCATTTAGGTATAACCTCTATCGAGTCTACTTTATGGCACGACTTGTCATAATAGTAATCATTTAGAGTATGTCTTATCAACAAACTATCCTTAACATCAATCATCTTAGGTAGATGATTATGTTGTTCAAAAGGTTTGTTAGAACTTTCCTTCCCAATGACAACTTGGAAGAAGTCATTTAGTGCGTCAGTCAATGAACGAATCTCGTTCTTGATTAGTGTGATTGAGTGAACAGTTACACCTTAGGTTTTCGGTCGGGTTGTGACACTTATGTGTTAACATAGTTCAACCCATGCATGTCTTGCTATGTGTATTCTATCCCTATAATGTTGCTCCTATAATGATATATATTATGTTGCACGAAGCTAACCCTTGATGTAGGAAAATCCTATGTAAGAATTTGATCCATGGATCCGCTAGATACTATGTTAAATAAACAAGGGGATTAAGTCACCATAGGGGAGCATTGAGCTAGGGGGAGCTCGGGAGTATTTGAATACATAGCATGGAGTCATCTTCACAAGTGATGATAGAAGGCTTCACTAGGATGATGCAAACTCGCCTTTCTAGGAAGAAAGGAATGTAGTTCAATAAGGGGGAGTAAGGAATGAATTCAAGGGAGCGCTCGAGGAAACTACCTTTTTGATTCGACAAAAGGGGGAGAAAGGGAGTGTAAACAGGTAACTTTTACATTTTACTATGTGTTACGGTTTACATATTTGTCATCATCAAAAAGGGGGAGATTGTTAGTGCAAATATTACGATATTTAAACTAAACGTTTCTTCGGTTTTAATGATGACAAACATGTAATTTGTAATACATAACGTAAAATGTGCAAGTTACTTGTAAACACAAATCATCAATGCATACTTCATCAACACCTCCCGACGTCTCAAGTATGCTTCAACGAAGTCGTAGATTTCCATCCCGACATAAATCACTCAAGGTATGGACAAACAAATCTACTACTTGACAAATGATCAAAGGATTATATTTTTCTAAACTTCACATTTTTAATGTGACAAAACATTTTTTCAAAAATATATTTTACAAATTATTTTTGAATTAAAAAGAATGTTTTATTTTGAAAAATAAATTTGAAAACTCCCAACAGCCATTTTCCCCCCCCAAAACAGCTCCAACTTCCCCAAATAAACCTTCCCCACTAAAGACAAAAAAGGGAGCGTCCAACGGCACCTTTAAGTATGGACGGCTCCACTAAATTTAGTGAGCCGTCGGTATTTAGTGAGCCGTGGGTCTGTAACGGTCAGATTTTCCCTTGCCTATAAATAGTGGACCATTCCACACTTCCAACTTGATTTTTCCAGTCCTTTTTCTCTGGTCTTATCCCTCTTCACTTAGATAACTTTCTTTGATCATTTGGAGAGTCTTAGGTTGTTTAAGAGTGATCCAATCATCCACTCAAGTGATCCTCTTCATTCCTCTTAATTAGCAAGAGAAGAACACAAAGTATCCTAGATACAAAGTGTTGTCATCCCTCTTGATTAGCAAGAGAAGAACACAAAGTATCCTAGATACAAAGTGTTGTCATCCCTCTTGATTAGCAAGAGAAGAACACAAAGTATCCAAGTAGATACAAAGTGTTGTCATCCCTCTTGATTAGCAAGAGAATAACACAAAGTATCCAAGTAGATACAAAGTGTTGGAGTTGTTAGGTCTTGTAACATTTGTTACACTCTTGATTGTATCATAGAATACATCAAGATTACTTTTCTTTTGTGAGAGAGTGAGTCAAGATCATTATGATCTTAAGAGATAGTGAAGATCTCTTGAAGCCATTGGGCTTGTGTGATTGATCATGTGGATCAAGGGTAGATCGGGTAGATCGTGGTAGATTGGTGCTAGCTAAGATTAGCACTCGACATCTAGCTTAGTGTCAGAAATAGGATAAGCGATGTGTATGGTGTAGATCGGGTGGATCGTGGTAGATTGGTGCTAGCTAAGATTAGCACTCGACATCTAGCTTAGTGTCAAAAACAAGTTAAGCGACGTGTACGGTTTTCTCCGCCTAAAGGGAGTTTGTTGATTAGTGAAGTAACTCTCGAGTTGGGTACTCGGGGAGTGGAGTAGGGCGAAGAGGAGCTTCGTGACCGAACCACTATAAATCAC